>LD343182.1:682-55157 GCA_001465055.1 Ptychodera flava | reverse complement strand
AAAATCTCTGTGGGTAAAACATCTAAAATACAGGACTTCATAGATGAATGCGAAATTAGCTTTAAAAGATCATTGACATTTACAGGTTTAAAAGATAAAAGTGAACACCCTGGCGGAGGATAATCTGAGCTAATGGTATCAGTACAAGAATTGAGACTTTCCCTAAGTTTATCAATTTTCTGAGTAAAAAAGTTCATAAAATTACTACTCAATTGATCAACCGGGATATTGGTGGGCTGTATTTTGGCACTCGCTTTCTTCGTACCAGTCATCTCATCAATTGTGGCAAACAGTTCTTTGGAATCCGCAGCTTCAATGCGCGAGCGATGATGGTCCGATTTTATCTCATCAACACGTCTGTAGTACTCTGATCGTTTTGCAACAAACATTTCGCGATGGATGACTAATCGACTTCGGCGCCATTTTCGCTCATATTGTCGAACAGTTCTCCTTAGATCCATAAGATCCTCGTTGTACCATGGCGCTCTTGGTTTTACAGTCACCGTTTTAGATTTTATCGGAGCTAGTTCATCAAGAATATTAGTAACTTCTCTCTCATACAGAGTACACAGATCATTCACGTCATGGATGCTGTGGTAACCCGACAACGATGCACTAATCATAGCTTCTAGGAATTCTAGGTAATGGCAACACTGTGTTAGTCGTGTGTCTTTTGCTCTAATCAAAAGTGCACCAAAACACAACACAGATCATGGCCTTTCCATTAATATATAACTTAATGGGGATAAATTAATATTAGAACGTCCATGAGACTTTATATCGGCCATTGAACGTAAATCGTAAAATTTGCGAAATTTTACATCCAATAATTAAGTTCCCGTTCCTCCAAACAATTTTTCATAAGGTATATATATATATATATATATATATATATATATATATATATATATATATATATATATATATATATGTAAATTTTGGAAGAACTCATAGCAATAAACAAGAGAGACAACATAAAAAGTATGTGTCTTCAGATTTAGTGGGTGCAGAACTCAGTGCAATTAACAAGAAAAACAACATAAAAAGTATGTGTCTTCAGATTTAGTGGCTGCATGAGCTTGTTTTCTGAATACGCAGTATGCCATATATCCGTGTGTAACATAAGGGGTAGGGGTAATGTTTCCCTTTCTGCCTCGAACCATGAATGATGAAACCATATAAAAGTTACACTGTTTGAAAGCCCTGGAAAGGGTCTTTCTAAATATGTATAGTTTTAGTGGGAAAAATTGCATGAAGTTACAAAGCTTAAGCCTTTCAGTTTGTGTCAGTTTTAATTGATTTTTTTTGAACAATATGCATAAAACAGTTAGTCCGTTGGCCAGGTATCGAAATCATCCCCTCTAAGGCATTTTACCCACTATTATTTTCTATTAGCTAGAATTCCCAGCTGTCATAGTCTGCTTATTTACCATTTAGGTGATGGTGTGTTAGAGTGTAACGACTTGTTTTGTATGGGGGTGTCACGCCCTCACTAGTAAAATAGGAATTGGTTTGGGGTAACATATTTACCGCTTGTCGGAAACAAAAAAAAACAAACAAACCAAAGTACCATAAACAATAGATTCGTAGGAAAGCCCAAATAATTCTCCTACCATTGGTACACAACTTAATAGGGATAAATCAATATTCAAACATCGATTAGGTTTTATATCGGCCATAAAATGTAAATTGTAAAATTTGCTTAATTTCAAACCCTATAATTAAGTTCTTGTTCCTCCAAACAATTTTTACAAGGTATTTATATATTATGTGAAAGAATTTAATGCAATAAATAAGTAAAAATCATTAAAAGTGTGTATCTTGATAATTATGGGGTGCATCGATTGTTTTCCTAATATATGGTATGCCGTACACCCCTCTATAATATACATTTAAGGGATAGGGGTATTGGTGATGTTTCCTCTCCTACCAAATACAGCGAATAAGGAATCTATATAAATATAGTATCTCTGAAACACTAAGTCAGTCGTTTTTTCCAACAATATATGGCTTGATGAGGTAAACTCAAAAATTATGCAGTGACAATGCCTAAACTCAACAGTTTATGTTACTTTACTGACATTTACTTGTTAAAAGGAACATAGGAAAATCCTCTATAGGGCATTACATAGCACTAAAAAGTTAAAATTGTGGTAAATAAAAGACGTTTTACTCATTCCAATAACTCAAACTAGGGAAAGAAAGTTAACACCGATAATATGTCAAAAATTATATACTTCAAACCCACAAACACTAAATTAGATTTCATGGTGTTCATGCTAAGTTGATATGACAGCAGCAACAATCAATCTCTTTTTAGGGGCCCAAGCCTACCGGCGTGGGCCCCTATTGGTTTTACTGGAGTTCAATATTCTTCTTCTTCTTCCTCATCTTCTTCTTCTACTGTCCCTTTTTTGTCACTCTTGATCTCAGAAACCGCTTAACATAAACTTCTCAAACTTGCAGTGCTAATAGCTACTTATGGGTTCTAGTGCATATTATCCTTAAAATTTTGATTGGTCGTGTGACCTGGTGGCCATATTGGATTTTCCAAAACACTAAAAATGGCTTTTCTTGCTGACCTAGGGGTCAAGTAAGTTTGAAATTTTTTATGTAGCAAGCATGACCTAAGGTCTTAAGAATTGGCAAATAAAATCGCGTGCGGTCACGTGACCATGGCCGCCATATTGGATTTTCGAAAAATACCAATTTAATCTTCAAAAATCCTCTTCTCCAGAACTAATACACTGATTGAGCTGAAATTTTACTCATGTCATCCTATGAGTAGTCTCTTTCAAGGTTGCAAAAGACATTTGGATCGGTCACGTGATTTGGCCGCCATATTGGATTTTCAAAAACTACCAATTTAATCTTCAAAAATCTCCTTCTCCAGAACTAACACACTGATTGAGCTTAAATTTTACTCATGTCATCCTTAGGCTAATCTCTTTTACATTTGTGAAAGGCATTTTGATCGGTCACATAGTTCTGCTGCCATCTTGAATTTTTGAAAATTGAACTTTAATTTTAAAAAATCTTCTTCTCCAGAACCAACTCTCCGATGTAGATTAAATTTTACTGACACCATTCTTAATGTGATCTCTTTCACGTTTGCGAAAACCATATGGATTGGTCACATGGTTTGGTCGCCATCTTGGATTTTGTGAAAATCGCACTTTAATCATTAAAAATCTTCTTCTCCAGAACAAACACACCGATTGAACTAAAATTTAATTCCTGTCATCTTAAGTATATTATCTTTCAAGTTTGCGCAAGCCATCCTGATCGGTCACATGGTTTGGCCGCCATCTTGGATTTTATTGAAATCACACTTAAATCTTTAAAAAAATTTCTTCTCAAGAACCAACACACCTCTTGAACTGAAATTTTAATCGTATCATCTTAAGTATGACCTCTTTTACGATTGCAAAAGGCAGTTCAATCGGTCTTGTGGTTTGGCTGCCATCTTGGATTTTGCGAAAATCGCAATTTACTATTTAAAGCACTTCTTCTCAAGAACCAACACACCGATTCAATGACATTTTACTCCTATCTGAGCACTTTACTGTTTCTGATAGGCAATTGGATAGGTGAAAAACCTTGGCAGCCATATTTGATTTTGCATAAAACATGGAATTACCAGTGAAACATACCGGTACAGTAACCATGAGATGATGCTCAAAATCCTACTTTTCGAGACTTCAATTTTGCATATAACATTATAAGTGCAACTTTAAATCATATTAGCAGCTTGGGCCCCGCCAAGGCTGCTTGCAGCTTTAATCTTTAATTGTATCGCGAGAGATATATAAGCAATAAAGCACCACTTGGAAGGGATACCACACAGTTTCGACCGGTAAAGAACATATACGCGTGAACTCAACTCGTGTGTATAAGGAATGAAATGGTATTAACCGAGTGGTGTACCCAACCTATAGGGGTTGTTTACACTATGTTAAATCAGTATATTGAAACTTGTGATGAAAATAAAAGATACAATGTGAAAGAAACCCACTTTGGAGAAAGGAATAACCAACTTTATAGTATATCGTAAATATATGCACAGTCACGTGACCGTCTTGGCGAATCAGATCTCACTATTAATAGTGTTACTTTTAATACCACACGGGAACACGAGAGAATCTTTTATCGCTCAAAACCAATCACCATTCCACAATATAGCTTTTCCATACTAAGATAGATGGATCGACAACACTTTACTTGCCTTACCAGAAAACAAGAGATCATAACCAATTTGTTGAAATTGTTTTACAACGCAAAACACTATATACTAAAAATGAGGAGTACATTTTCGACTGGGTACTAAAATTCAATAGCAAAATAATTCTGGAACTAAAACCCGAAAATCTAAATGTCACAGAATGCATTCAAATTAGGCAACTAAATAGTAAACAGAAGGCGAACAAACACTTTCCCCACCAGGCAATAAGGAGGCGAGACAAACCTCAGGAAATGACTAAAAAGGCTTATACTCTCATTGACAGCTCAATGTTTAAAAAGGCTTGTAAGTTAATTTATCATTTGTTTCCTATCATAGATGACATTTAGCCAATGTTAGACCCTAACTTCTTTGAAGCATAGACCCTAAAACCGAACGTTATAGGGTTCAATATTCATTTGTAGGAAATTGATACATTTTTGTGTTGCATACTCGCCGGTTGTTCCCAGCTCACAGTGGCGCCAAACTAGGCAAAGCGCGCCAAAATACACTGAAACGTTAAAGTATCACCAAAACTGAAAAAGTGTCGTCAATTTCATTTAAGTACAAGAAACCAACAGAAACATTGATGTTATAGCATAAAAGTCAAAATATACGGGTTATTATGGAAATATTCATGGCGTGACCTAAATACACGAGCAGCACCCAAGCAAATTTTGATCAATAATATATTGAAAATAAATTGATACAATGTTCGCCGTTGTCAATAGCGACCGGCTGATAGCGCCTTATGGGAGGCATTATGCTTTGCCGATGTTGGACACTCAGCAGGCGTTTTGACCGCAATGATTTGCTGAATATAATGAACGACAGAACTCCTGTTTTTTCTGACCTCAAGATGGTTGAGTTACCATGAAGTAGAACAGAAGATCACAATGTTTATGAATATGGCACCACCCGTGATATTTGTAGAGCAGTCACCAATTGACAGTCAGTTCACACCTCAAGTAAGGTATCTTTTATCATGGAAATGACTTCGAACCTACAGCGTTTGTGCCGGTGAATCTTGGCATGTATTTATTTGTCGATTTTATGAGGATATCAGGGTAACTTACATTCCTCTATATTCTAGAGTGAATCCAAGAGAAAGAACTTTTACAAATATTCTTTCGTCACAAATGAACATGTAATTTCTCACTTTTCTCTATATTATGCTAAACACATTGAAAAAAAACGTGAAGCGCTACCACGTTTACTAAGGAGCTAGCATCTCCTTGATTAAGTTTGGTTACTTTGAATGTAGATACCTATTTGTACCTTTTTTCTCTTACTTGTAATTGTCACAGACCTCCCTATTATTGTATTTTTCTTTGAAAAGAATGTGCGCTGGGCTGAGGCCTTGCATTAAAATAAAATATTGACCTTGATCTGTATTAGAAAGGGGACATTTTTGCTCCAACGCATCTACTATGCCATGGAATTCATTTTTCTCATGTCTTTTTTTTATCCGGTCTAGCCAAGTTCGTTGTAAATATTTGTATTTTGCATTGAACTGATATGAACATCACCAACTTATATAGTTTGACAGCGATTTGTTGCAGTTCTGTATGATCGAAGTTGGATTCCTCGACTGCCATACTGTATAGTATGTTCAACGTTTCAATGTACATGAACATTTATTTTTACTGTATGTAACACAATTTCTGTATTGTTTGCTGTCGTGCAACGTCTAACCTAAATTCGCCTCTACGTCAAAACTCTTTGAGAATGAACTTGCCATGGCGTTTCGAAAGTAATTTTGTCGTGGTGTAACTGCTTGTTGTACTTGGGAACTTATTTATATGCAAATGGATGTCTTACATTAACACCTGACCGACATATAGGCCTAGGGTCATTTGAAATGGTGAGCACAGCTATTTTATCCAATCACGTGCGAGCTTCGTGAAAGGTATCAAAAACTTTTCGCTAATCTAACATTTGTACATAAACATCAAAAATTCTTATAATAGTAATATTATTGGATGTGTTATAATCCCGACAAGATCAGTTTTTATGTGGGGGGGAAATTGGAATGATGCCACATTAGGAAAACAAAGTAACTTTTAAGCCACTGGCCCTAGAAGGAAAATTACCTCACCGTTAATGCTTTGGCAATATCGTAAAAGATATCTAAATACTTGATTACCTACTTACACTGCGTGAACGCGCTAAAATAGATAGTGCATTGGCCTTGTATTCTGGCAGTATTTGCAGCAAAGTCAGACAGATACTGGTAACTACAGCCATGTATTTATGGTAAATACAGGGAAATTCAGCCTGTATTTACCTGTATATGACGTATTGCTCCATGTTTAATACATCTCCCATATATGCCTATATTTAATGTAAATAAAGGGCTATATTTGCCTCTGTTGACGTGTATTTCCAGCCAATGTGCTGGTAACGCTTCCTGCTTATTTTTTCTCTTACCATATATGAATATGTTACCATATATGAATCCGTAACTATTTGCTTATATTTTGAGCTTGTGGAAACTTACATTGCTGGCAGTGAATATGACATTAAATTAATCCTATAATCATTCCATTCAAGACTCTAGCTCGGTGTTGTGCCCTTGAGCAAGGCACGTTATTCCTAAGTGCTCCATTGGGGTAGTGGGTTATGGGTAGCTAATCCTGTAAATGGGCAAGCGCCCGTTGGATTATGGACTAAATAAAATTAAAAAAAAAATAAAGAAAGACATCACCAGGTCCATAGGAAATTTGAGAATTACAAATTAAACTAGAACCATCCTGTAAAATTTTACATTTTCATGGAATAATTTCAGCCGCGGAATCAATGAAAGCCAACCAATGCAAGTGGCGTGTACCAATCAACAAAGCACATCATTTCATTTCACCGCCTTAGACGGTTGAGTTACTACTACAAATAAAAACATTGCACTCGAATTTATTTTATTTCTAATCTAGGTTAGCACATGTTTTTTTATCATTTTGAATGAACCCAAGCAATATTGGGGCTAACAGAGCTCCTTTGTGATATCGACATGCAATATAACACAACTGTAGGGATAAACATATATCAAAAATACGATTGGAAATATTTTGGATAAAAGGATACTGTAGTAATATTGGCTTATTCAGTAAATTTAAGCTCATTCACTCTTCTGTTTTTGCAATTCACGTGTTTTAAGGGTAATTTGTAATATTGCAGCTTTCAGCCATAGGGTAGCGGACACTTTTATAAATTTGAACAATAAATAGATTTCCACCATTTCAAAATGACAGATCATATTAATTTCTTAGAAAATGTCATTATTGTTTGGTCCGTTTCCTTATTTTTAGTTATTTTAGAATATAGCAACATTTTCGAAGGACACTGGACAGGGACTTATATCAGGGAGATATATATATATATATATATATATATATATATATATATATATATATATATATATATATATATATATCACTGGGCAAAATGCTTGATATACAACAATATATACACATATACTGATTCTGTACATGTGTCAAATACATTCAGGATACAGTACGTATGCTAATAAAATGTAAAACTACAGTGTAAACTTAGTGTGCAAAGATCTGCATTACGTATACTCATGATCTGCATAGAAATACGCTACGCATATCAACGTATTGGAATGTTTCATATACAAAGATATACGCTGCATATGCTATTAGTATTCTGTTCCATATACATCAATAAACGTAAATATGCTAAGCGCATATCAAGCATTTTGTCTAGTATATATATATATATATATATATATATATATATATATATATATATATATGCACTTCAATGCACAAGGTCACAATGGATATGTCCTTCAATATACAAGGTTACAATGGATAGGGCCTTCAATAAACAGGGTCACAATGGACATGGCCTTCAATATAGAGGGTCACAATGGACATGGCCTTCAATGTACAAGGTCACAATGGATATGTCCTTCAATATACAAGGTTACAATGGATAGGGCCTTCAATAAACAGGGTCACAATGGACATGGCGTTCAATATAGAGGGTTACAATGGACATGGCCTTCAATATACAGTGTCAAAATGGATGGGGCCTTCAATAAACGGGGTCAAAATGGACATGGCCTTCAATATACAGGGTCACAATGGACATGGCCCTTAATATGCAGGGTCACTATGGATATGGCCTTCAATATATAGGGTCACAATGGATGGGGCCTTCAATATACGGGGTCACAATGGACATGGCCTTTAATATACAGGGTCACAATGGACATGGTCTTCAATATAGAGGGTCACAATGGATATGGCCTTCAATATATAGGGTCACAATGGACATGGCCTTCAATATACAGGGTCAATATGGATATGGCCTTCAATATGCATTGTCACAAGGGACATGGCCTTCAATATACAGGGACACAATGGACATGGCCTTCATTATACAGGGTCACAATGGACATGCCTTTCATATGCAGGGTCACAATGGATATGGCCTTCAATATAGACGGTCAAAATGGATATGGCCGCTATAAAGAGGTCACATTTATGTATTGCCTTCAGTAATAATAATACTCCAATATACATGTACAGGGTCACAATGGATTGACCGCCATTAGTATGAATAATTCTTATTACACACAGCATTCAGCCATACAAAGAAAACATAAAGTATATATATTCTACTGTAATTCACATTGTAAGATATTTATTTCTTATGTTAAAATACAAATATCTGTATGAAACTACAAAAAGAAATAAAAGTAACACTGTCGTGAAACTGTTGCATGGTCATAACAAGAGTTTTATCTCTGTGAAATACATTGTGACTGTCAATACAGCTGTTCAATGTAAATCTGAATGATAATTTCCTATTTAAGGTAGCGGTGAAGGGTATTTTTGGTCCCAAAGGTTCATGTCATTAAATTTTATTTCTTCATAGTTTAAATAAAGCTACAGACGTAAAAATTTCAGGATTCAGTAATCCCATATTCAACTTCATGTGGAAAAAAATGATTGTAAATATGTCGCAATATTGAGAAATATGACACCATATAATCAAACAATTAATAATTTATTAATTTCTTAACATTTTCAAAACCAGAATCTACTGACGCATTTTCCCTCCATTTTTTGTACAAAAATATATTCCAAGGCAATCGTGTTTAGATCTCATTAATGTAAACACGGATAAAGTTTGATGACCGATAGCATGAGAAATAGCCTTTCAGAAAAAAAAACATGGCGTAGATTTGTCCAACATAATCCCCTAAAGACATGAAAAAAATCCCGTGTCTACGCTGTTTCTTGTTGACGACATTTCAACATTTAAACTGTAGGAAAAGGCCAAATTGGCCAAAAATTTGTTTTGCCCAATGTTCATCGACAAAACGACGTGGTTAAGCGTACAGCTGCTGTGACCGGCCTTCCAAACACCCTAGCAAGTGATTTTGGAGTTAAATATGGCAACCTTAAATCGCTGTCAATAGCTGTGCTTGATATGAAAACGCATAAAACTTGCTTGTCCCATGTGTCTATCTCTGCATATGGCTAAGGGAACCATCTAATTGCGCATGCGTAGCATTCCACACTGACGCAATAGCAAACAGTGTGAGACTTTGTGCGTTAATTAACTTTTATAGGGTCACGTCGCGTCGATGTAAGACGTAAATATGGCCAATGGAGGCGGAAAGAGAGCGCAAACATTGTTTTAAAGCTTTGTTCAAAGCTGGTCACGAAGGAAAATTGCAAAGGGAACTCGACCATTGCAAGGAATGCAGACGTACCGAAATAGGTACCCATCGACATGCAGTTTAAACACTGACTGCATCGCCGTCGATACGCATTGTAGGCTTGAGACTGGAGAGCTTAGGATTTTCAAACCTGTGTACGGCTGTAACAAATACGTTTTTTATCAAGAATGCATACAACTTTATGTAAGTATCCATAAAATTGCTGTATACGGGATATCGACAAAGTCAATGAATAAAGTATACAATAAACATCAGCAGTGACCAAGTTTTTTTCTTTGGAGAGTTTTACAATCTTTTACACTGTTTTGTTCTATTCTCTATCGATGATATTCATTTCTTTACTTTTTTGTCTTCTACTTTCGATGATTGTCTTTGCTCACTAAACTCTATAATCCCTGATCTGAAGTCAAATTCGCAAAGTTTTGGATCTTCCATGGTTATCACCATGAGAACATTTATGACATCTTCATTCAGACGACTATGTTTTGATGTTTAATCCTGTTTTGGGTACCGACCCCACGTTCACATGTGACAGATAGGACTGGAATCACAACTGCAGTTATGGCCAGCTTCAATACTTGGAAACAGTTCACTATACTCGATGTATAAGAAAGTGTGCAGACCGCCATAAAAGTATTATTTCTAAGTCTGCTTAACATTAGCGTTAATTATCGGTATTTGACTCGGATAATTTAAGGGTTTACAAGTACAGGTCGGGCGCATCGGAAAAAACAAATGAAATAAAGATGAACTCTATTGGACATGTTGGATATGGAGCGAGGGGACCGGGTGTTTTATGGTTGTTGAAGCATTGTTGACTTCGAAAGTAGCGATGACAATCTTTGCAGTAGATCTGATTATATGTTGCTTGGCATACAGATGGAACACAGCAACACTTGCAGAAAACTTCACAGGTGTGATCATGCTTGTTTTGGTATCCTTTGTGACAATGGTGATAGTAATAGTTTCCCTGTAGAAATGCGGCCATTGACGTGATGACATCATAGTGATTTTTATGATGATACAGGTAAATAATTTGTTCAGCGGCGGCCTTTCCCTGATAAGCAAGTGAACCCGACGTCTCATCTGAAATAACATGGATTCGATACGATGGAAGGACCGCTTGTAATTTGTCGAGTTCTTCATGTCCACATGGCGCTAATGAAATACCTGCTTTGGCCATGAGTTTGGATGCACGTGTTGTCTGCTCGTGTCGTCCCTGTCGCACAGAGTTCCATCCTGGATCACTGTTACGGTTGATGTTGGCTGTTGTTGTCACTATCGCTCGTGCACAGCATAATTCATTGGTATTAGTGATGCGAATGATACTTTTCATCAGTCGGAGGTGACGGGCTATGTTGACAGATCTCCATCCCCACCTCTTTCCCGTCCAAACAGCATGTGCACATGAATGACGTTGATAGAAACATTCTCATCTAGGGTGAATTCTTCATAGGACTGCAGTACACGTTCAATTTAGCTCAACACTCTGTCCACATTCAGTTCTTGAACAGAGGAAAAATGTAACCAGATTTGATAGGGAAGGGACGGACTTTCAAGTGTAATGTGTACTCTGTCCCTGAGAGGGAAGCCATGGGTGAGTCGGCTAATAATACTCTCAAACACATCTTGTAGTACTACCATCACTTGCACGAAACCACGCACCGGTTGAATGTCATTGAATTGTATCTCGTAGTCATGAGCTGTAGCATTGAATTATTTCACTTGTCGTTCACGGACAAGTACGATGCTGTAATACTTTGCGCCGCTGTCTTCATCTGAGGGCGAATCTTCTGACGACAGGTCATCAGTTGACCCCCGCCAATCTGACTGGTTGGATGTGATGAGGGGGAAGAACTGTGTGTGGAAGGCTGATGATTATTTGAGTGGAGGGCCTGCCATTTGGTATTTAATTCTTGGGTAGTCATGGGGACGGAAAAATTGGATGAACAGTGAATATCTTGAATATTTGAGGGGGAATGAGGAATGTAGGAGTGTAGAAGGTCTTTTCATTTTACATTGAAATCATGTGTGGCAATATTATTATCGCTTTCTGTGGTGTGGCTATGGTCACTATTACAACTATAAATATCTTTGCTTTGAGAACTAGAACTATCACTATAATGACTGTCAGTACTAACACTATCACTGCCATGGGAACTATGACTCCCACTGCTATGAGCATTATAACTACTGCTACTATTACAACTGCTATGAGAATTATAACTACTGCTGCTATTACAACTACTACTACTACCAGTTAATGTTGATGTTGTCCCCACAGTACCGTTTTCTTCACTGATGTTGGTTTTTTCTTCCACCCCATGGGAAATCCCATGTTTTCTTGACCATGACAAGATTTCTTCTGAGTTTGATGTACTGCTTTCTCGGTTTATGCGGAATCTGTCTGTAAAAAAATCAGAAAAAAATATTACTTTGCAGAAAAGGCACAGCAATCATGAATACTGATTTTCTAACATTACTGTTTTGTTCAGTAAATATATAATACAAGTTTGTCAAGAAATAAAACTGGCTGTTTTTTCCCCCTATTTCTTTTTCCATTATTACTTTTTGATCATTAAATATATGATGTAGAGTTGTCAAGAAATACAATTGCTGTTTTCCCTCTTTCTTTTAATGAATGAATGAAAATAAAATTTTAACTTACGGAAATTGATTGAGACCACCACCATCCTCCTCCTCCTAATCATCATCAATATATATCATGCATTTAATGATGTACTAGAATAGAATAAATGTAATCACACTCAGTATGATATACGAAGCTTTAAAAAAAATATGATTTTTTTTTCTCCTCCTATACTTTTCCTCTTTAGAAACACATACACACAAAACAATACAAAGAGCAATCAGAACAAAGCATATTTTGTGTACTCAAAACAGTTGGATTGAACCCCAACTATAGTTATATGTACGGTCTGCAGAGATCAACGCATGATGAAACCTAGCTGTGGGTCCATAGCTGTGGTGTTTTCGGACGGGATTCCTGTCTTTTACGGGCTGGTTTTGACTTTTTACGATTTTAACGCCGCCACCACAGCTATGGGAAAATGCGTAGAAAAGCGTCCATGTTACGCCCGACAAGCACCCTTGTCGCAACTTTGTTCGGCGATATTTCGAAAAGTTTCCATCCAAATTACAAATTGCCAACACTCATCGACAACGTGGTTATTAGGAACTCACCACGACCAGAAATCCGCTTAAAATTCATTGAAATATCGCCGTTTTTCTAGTTTCAACCGACATGACTACCCGGAGACCGCCATTTTGCTGGCGTAAAACTGTTGTTCGAGGCTCTCTGCAGAACGTCACTACAGTGACGTAGCGGTGACCTCTCAACTTATAAAAACAAACTAAGAGATTACAGCCGGCATCCGCGCCGCATAAACAATCACAGATCCCAGGACTGAACTATTTTTTTTCCAAGTTAAAGTTTGATTTCATGTGAGACTGGCAATGTCCATAGGACAAACGATGGTCATCGATATCACACGATGAAATACTCAGTTTGTTTTCTATAAGTTTGTGGTGGGGAATCAATGACCGTTGGCTATTTGAACCGACCGTCAATCAAACGCTATGATAAACTCTCTTTGCAAGAATAGCAAAAGGTGACAAAAGGTTGATATTAGTTTGTGTAATTAATGTTATAGAAATCAAACATCATACTGGCCAAGTGTTTGACTGGGTGGAGAACTCCACTAATGCGAGAACCTGGAAATGAAAAGTGCGGCTTTAAAACTGCTGACATAGGTGTTATCATTTTATAAAAAAAAAAAAACAAAAAAAAAAACAATACGGTATTAACATTAACTAAAGGGATTGTGTTAAACTATCTGAGCTTAAGTATCTAATTGACTTTGTTATACCATAAATGGAAACACTAATTTTTAGAAGTTTGGAAAGTTTCGGCCAGATGTGAAAGTGTTCTCCCCATGACTTTCTGATAGGAAAGTGGATAATTTGCATAACAACGCACTTATTCATAGAAGTGGCCATCGCAGAATGGCAACCGAGTGTATGGAGATGCATATGCCTCACAGATTGCTACAAACAAGAACCCAAAAACTTGAAGGGGGTAGCGCTCTTCCCATCATGGAAGCACTATACATAGTACGTAAATTTAAGGTATAATAGACATCAAATCAGGTCCAATAATAATAATCAAGAGTCTGATCGGATTTATCCGAACGCCTCGAAACATATTTATTCAATGACTGCAAAAAAAGAAGATTGAAACACCTAGTCTTCTAAGACTTTAGTTTTATGATCCCCTGACCTTTTCGAGTCGGGGTTTAACAACAACGGCACGCAAACCATTCATGTTACTTGGTCTTTTTAGGATCCATGCTTGCAGATTTGCCTGCATTGGATTAACAAACTTCTCATGGTCTAATCATGGAGATAGTCTTCTACCTTCACGGTTTACTGTATAGCATAACATGAAAAGGTCACATTAACATTAAGTGGCTCTGGAACAGTATTGAACATCTAATGAACAAGCTAGGAATTTGTGTTCTACCTAACTGCCCTATCTACCTTGCATAACTTAGATCCATCTACACACCCGAGCAGCAAACTATCGTGATTGCCGCTGGTGTTTTAAATATGATAAATATCGGGCACAGATTGTTAGCTCGATGCGTAACTAAGGAGAATTAGTGTCATATAACATAAACAATCCACAGTATTACCGTGTCAGAACACAATCATCGATCTTTTATATCAAATTACTTACATCATATTTACCCTGATGAGTTGGATATCAAAGAAACAACAAAGGGATGGAACTCTGCTTCATATCTTGATCTGTTCCTACAAGTGGGTACTAATGGGCTACATATTAAGCTGTATGACAAAAGGGATGATTTCGATTTCGAACTCATAAATTATCCCCACTTATCAAGTAATATTCCATCTGCACCTGCTGGTGGTGTGTACGTGTCTCAGCTTCTCAGGAATCGTAGGGCTTGTGATTCCTACACTGATTTTCAACTGAAACACAGCTAATTGGCATCAAAATTACTGAGACAAGGATACACAACAAAAAGACTCGTCAGGATTTTCAAACAAGTTCTATGGTCTATATGACGACATTGTGGCCAAATATGACACCTCGGTCACTCAAATGATTTACGACAGCATTCCCGGCTTTGACGTATTACAGTGATTCATAGCCTGTATATTTTCATACAATATTTAGATAATTTTGGGATAATCCTGACGGGTGTAGCATGCTAGCAGGGTACGCGTACCCATTCCGGACACCTGGTACCACCACTAATTATCAGTGGTTCAGGATGGTCCTACTTAAATTTGTAAATCACAATTGTCCCATGGACCTGGTAATATATTACCTTGAATGGAAATGATTATTGGACCAGTTTAATGTCATATTACCATTGCAGGAAACACTGACAGGTCAACTTCCGATGTATTGTGATCATTTTGAATTTGATGTTGCATTTAAAATCTAACTAAATACATTGCTATGTATCTAAAAAAAACTTTTGACAAATTGTTCTCGACAATTTCAATAGATCAGATTACCCACTACAATTGTACTTAATATTTTTATATTTTCTTTCGGCAGCTTTTAGTTGTTTTTTCCAGCTATTTTCATAGTGCAACTTGGTACTTGATCCAAAATTAGCTACATTCCTAGAATGACAGCATGTATTGCAGTTGCAGTAGTTTGACAATCAGCTATAACTTTCATAATATACATAACGTTTTCTGTCTCAAGGCTACGCCACGATAAGTCTGAACACGCCTTGTGAATGTCAAAATCACTCAGGTTCCTCTGGTGCTAAGAAATTCACAAATCTAGAATAATTCACGGTAAAATTAAGCCATGATAATACACAAATAAATATTGATGAATTTAAATCTAACAAGTTCTTGGCATATTGTTGATCGATACAGAATGAAAATATAATCTCTATTGACCTATAATTACCTGTATTGACAATGTATTTGTGTGAGTGCATATAGAGGTAGATACAGGCAAACAGGCAAAAATACAGGGCCCATATTTGTGTTTCCTGTATAACTCTGTAATGCCCTTTATTTGCATGTATTTACCCTAAGTACAAGCTAAAATACGTGTCTGTATTTGCCTGTATTATAGGGTATTGGCATGTATAATAGAGTTTTTACCAAGTGTTCTCGGTCATTTCCCCGCAGAAAGGTGAAACACCATTGCACTGGACAGCTAAGTCTAATAGAGAAACAACGGCCAAATTACTGTTGGATCACAAGAGCCAGGCTGACGCACAAAACAAGGTTAGTAGATGTGTGATTTGCATTGATGGACTTTTATGAAGATTAATTTGTGCTAGTAGTCTATAATGACGGGATGTGAGAGTAATGTTTGGGAATTGGTGCCCACGTACGTTTATTTGACTCTTAGTTGGTACCTTGGTTTTTAGCTCACGTGTTCACATGTGAGGTAATGTTATAGCGATGTATGCCTGTCTCTGTGTGTGTGTGTGTGTGTGAGTGTGTGTGTGTGTATGTCTGTATGTATATTTACAAGATAACTGAAAAAAACGCCTGGACAGATTCAGGTCAGATTTGTTACACAGGTACTATATGCTACTTGCAAGAATTGATTAGATTTTGATTAGTGTGGCTTGCATATTAATGAAGTTATGCAATATCATTTTTTCCGTACAATGGTTTCCCCTACAGAGACGGTAATGACAGAGTAGACATATATCAAGAAATACTGCACAAAATTTTTTGAAACTTTTCACAGATGACGATCTTAGAAGATTATTGTGATACTATATGTCAATTATCTGCTCATTTGCATATTTACTGAACTTTTGTTATTAGTGACATAACTCTGAAATTTCTGCACCAAACTTGATGATACGTGCAACAAATATTGATCTGATATATATCTAATTATACTTAGAAGCATTGGGCAGTGTCAAATTAATAAATAGCTCATTTGCATATTTTATTAAGTTTTATAACTAGTCATATAAGTCCGATATAACTGCATTAAAATTTGATGAATTCTGCTGCAGATACTGATCTGACAGATAGCTAAATGTGGTGTAAATCACTTAGTAAAATTTGGTGCAGATATTGATCTGATAAATAGCTATATATGTTATTAGTCATATAACTCAGAAATAACTGGACCAAAGGTGATGAAATCTGCTGCAGATACTTATCCGACAGATAGCTAATTATGTTGTAAGCATTTAGTTGTGTGGAGTTAAGTAAGGGCCCATTTGCATATTTAATGAACTTAGTAAATAGTGATCTTACTTTAAAATTACATCATTACATTTGATGACACTTTCTACAGACATTGATCTGATAAATATTTAATTGTACTGATAAGCATTATGCGTTCAAGTTAATAATTAGCTCATTTACATGTTAAAAAAAGTTTTGTAATTAGTGATTTAACTCTGAGAGTACTGTGTGAATGTTGATATAACCTACTACAAATGATATAACAGATATCTGATTGTTCTTATTACACGCCTCACACGGATGTCGATTATATTGGTATGCATTTGGTTTATTGACAGGGATATTGAAAAACGTACTACAATAAATCCTCGTCAGATATAGTTACTCAGGCAGTAGACCGTATACATGTCTACTCTTATCAGAAATCTCTCTTCCACTCGGCGTGGTGTGCTCAATTGAACTGCTGTTAGAATATACAATGTCTGTCTTTGTTCTTGTGTTTTGGTTTGTGATTATCCTGACGTCTGAAAATGTTGCTTAAAATCTCCTTGCTCGTTGATTTAATATGAGACAGGTCAAAGGTAAAGTTGCTTTACACAACTTCACAACAGTCAAAAACTATGCAGTAATTCATGTCATACTGTATTATTTCATGCGTCCAGTAGTGTCTGATAAATGTCAATACATGTCAAGTCATCAGCAGTCAATTTCAATGCTTGATAACTAAGTTTGCAATTTTGTCAAACTCAAAGTCATTCCTCCCATTCAGGGGTCATATTAGTAGGTCAAGTTGTCTCTTTTTTGTTTTATGACTATTAATAAACCTGTTGTACAACACGTGAGCACATTCAGATTATATCTCGTTTTACTTAAATTTGTGACTGACATTGGATGGGAACCTCCTTTTCGGTCATTTTTTCAGCTCTCCATACTGTTGTTATGCTACTAGGTATTAAAGGCGTTTAACTTGAATCCAATAAAGTCTACCATGTCATTTAAATTCACATCAAATATAATTACAGTGCCAAGCCCTTCACACTTAAGATTAAGTCTATCAAATCAAGTATAGAATTGGACGGACAAGCATGATAACGTGTAAGCAAACAAAGTCGGATAAAAGTGAGAGATATTAGAGCTAAGGGGTTATCCAGAGTTATAGCACATGACAACAAGGCATTATGTTATGTCAGAAAGGAAAGACTTCAAAAACAATTGTTATATTTAAAAGTACGAACATTGACCTCTATTGCTTCAGCAAAAAACAACAACAAACAAACCAAAAACAACAACAACAACAACAACAACAACATGTTGAAGGACACGATCGTGCAAGGATGTGCGGCATGGGTTCACAGAGCCTATATCACGGCTTTAAATGTTTTATAATTTACCATATGGAATAAGACAACATGCCGTATAAAATACTTTGCAGATATTTGCTGTCGTTGTTAAAGAAGGCTGAACCCCATTAAAAATAAGGGCCCAGTCAATAGCTTTGAATCGGGACCTCGAAGAAAGTGTTATATTTAAAATGAAAAGTGCCCAGCCCATACCTTTGGGCCCCCAAAAATATAACGGCAGAGTCGCAATATATTGCTTTTGGAAAACAACTTAAGCATAGTATGGTTGCCGCTCGCTACAAAGACACATGTATGGTAAAGGAGCACTGGGAACATGGTTCTTACTGATGAAAAATATGAAATTGGTCAAGAGTCATTGAAGGTTATGCTTCCATGACAGTCAATTTTAAACTTCAGCTGCAGCTGTAGGCCTATTGCCAAGCGAATAGCTACTTAGGGTTATTCTGTGTAGATACTTTACTCAGGGGGTTTCATATGTGGCTCCAGAAAGTTAAAGTTAGTTAGTTTATATAGTGAAGTTATCAAAACTGCTTTACAACAAATACAGAGTAAGAAAATGTAACCAAAAGGACAAAAAAATCAGATGAAAGGGTACAAACAGTGTTATTGACACTAAGTGTCAACTGTCCAACGCTGAAACTACTCCCGTGTAGTTTTTAGGCCTGCCTTGACCTGTTTGAACGTTTCTCTTTTCCCCAAATATATTGGTAATCCATTCCACCTTTTTGGACACTGAACATTGAACGCCCAATCCATAAAGGTCTTACAAAGTGTTCTAGTAATCTCGTACGAACTTTAAGAATTACTACCTGAAGTCCTACACGCCTGACTACAGATGGAGTTAGCATTGATATTTAGTACTCTGGTCATTCCTTACGGTTGCATTTAAACATTAAACAACATATTTTATAGTGAATTCTGGGATGCACCAGACCAGCAAGTCCATTTCGGGTTCGTTACCTGTGAAGGTAGATTGGTTGAAAACTAGTGCTGGCCTCTTTGTTTCGACCAGAGCTCATTAGCAGTCAGGTAGTTGCTTACAAAGTTAGACCCTGGGCCGAAATGTAATTCTAGAATTACACATAAGATCCATTCAAAACTCAGATCGGCATGACAGAATTTGAAGTGATCGCGCTCTAATCCATTGAGTTTTGAGATCCACCTCAAGCGTAAGAGTGGATTTTAAATTTTGCTGACTCTTCAGGAGGGATGCTATTGACTGAGGTTTTTGATCAAAATTTGTATTGACTTGCCGAATCTTGTTTATTTTGGTTTGCGAGAAACTTTGAAGACTATATGGCTACATTCTGAGGTACGAAATTCAAGGTCACTGGCCCTGTCGATCTTGAGAAAATGTTCAGGTGTTGTTATTGTCCAGAATTATCCGTGATCTTTGACCTGCCCTGTACCTCTTCAGCTAAGCTATGGTAATATCTTGTTCAGGTCAGTCAAATACAACAGCTGTCTGACAAATAGTAACAAGTATTGGACAAGAATTACACGTGAATTCTAGTGTTGCTCTCGACTCTTCTGGTATTAAATACCTTATACTGAACCGCATTCAATATTAGCTTGGATTAGATTCCACAACTTCGATTGGCGTAAGTAAATTCATGCGAACACTGAAGCCTGTGAAACCAGAAGTGCTACTTTGGCGATTTCCATTTTATATAGGCAATGTACGGTTAATACTAACACATGTTCATACTCGTACTAACACTCACATAAGTACAATATGAATGACAGGACAGTGTATGCTACAGAAATAAAGATATTTTATAGGAAAAAACCCGACTGTATTCATATGTATATTTAAACATACATTACTTGAGTAATAATCGTAATTGCAAGGTTTGCGTTGTAGCAAAATGGCGGCCATCCTCGATAGACATGGCACTGAAACAGTCGGCTGTTCTGCCTAAGAATGTAAATACTGTACTTCAAATTTCTCGGTTTAATAGCATTGAATATGAATACAGAAAATCACGAAGTAATACATATAAAATATAGAATACATAAAATAATTCATTGAATGTTGATCACACTTTAAATTATGCTAACGGATCAAAGTTCAGAGTGAATATGCAAAGTCAAAGTTCTACAGGAAACATGATAAGGTACCAGCCTCTATAATTACTTTGCAAAGCTGATCTCAACGACGTGACAGCACGGATGACCCACTTGACAAGAACTGGCTTTAGGTGGGTGAGTTTCATGTCGAAGGTCAGGTTTTTATTAGTGATCGTAGCAGAGACTTTATCCGTGTGCAGCTATTGAAATTTTTTCTTCGGCCTTTTTTGAACACTGTGTTCATAGACAGATCAAGGGGTTGAAGTAGATCGGTGCAAGATATTGAAACCTACAGTGCACTGATGTTGAGTTGGCAAACTTTCGGGAGCAACGATGAACTTTGTAGACATCGACGAATCCTATGGCTTTTTGATCAGTTGGAAGTTGAAGCGGGGAACTGGTTTCTTTGATGTAAGGCTAGATGACTTTTGTTAACGTATCAGAGCATCGAATACACCTTTGGCTTTCAGTGTAGTGAATATCCAATCCCTCAGGAAAATCTTACGATGGGTGAAATCTGTCTGTCGTGCCTTTGTATAACAACTGTGCGGTATGTGGAAATTGACCATCTTAGTAGTATAATAAGGGTGTATAACTGAGATAATTTTTTTATTTATTCGAAAACAACAACAGGGAGGGGAATTTCCTTCCCTCTTACGCGTTTGCCTATTGTGCATGCGTGTAAGAGGGAATTCCCCACTGAGTAAGATATAGGTCACTCAGACTTGTGCAATGCACTAGCTATGACTCACTGGGTAATCCACTATCAGAACACCTGTCGGAACGGCATTCTATTATTGGATGGAAGGGAGATCATTTGTCAGATAGATTCTGACTGTGATGTTAGTAAAAAATTCTGCTCTTCCGCTCTGAAGGCAACAGGGGACTGTTCTGAAGGTAATTCTCGTCTTCTGGATGTAAGTATAGATGTGAATTTTATCAATATCTTCTGGCTGTGAATTTTCACTATGTTTGGAGTTGCATTAACACTTATGTTACAGTGATTTTCCCTACGGAACGCTGTTGCGCAATACCTTTCCAGCAGGGGCTTTCAAGTAGGGCTTTTGCAATACCATTCCGATAGGCTTCGAGTGTTGCTTAGCAGCCTGTGATGTCATAACACAGGTCTGTCTTATTCTACACCTATCAGAACGGTTTTCATGAAAATTTTCTACGGAACCGTTCCGTAGGGTTTTTTTCTGAACTCGAGAGTCCATTAAAATAGTATGGACTTTAATCTACTATTCTCTACGGAGACCATTGCATCACTGATAACATAAACATGAGCAAATATATTATCATCTTGAGCGTCGTCGACACCTTTCACTGATGTATCTTTTTTTATTATTTCAAGTTGTATACCATCTTTTGTGTTCATTACTCAATCCATTTCCATGAAATTCAATATCTTTAAAACTACGCAGATCGATAAACAGACAGAATATATTGTTCAAATAATTGACCTCATCTATATCAATTTCACACAAATTTTTATCTTCAGCAAAATACCGTTGTGTTTCTGTCCAAAATTGTCTTGGTAACATCTTCTGAGCGTATATTTAGTTCAAAATACCCTCAATCATTACAGACACATATTCAATGGATGGATTAAAGAAAAGTTCACTGTTCAGTTCTAACTGATTCTGATTTTTAGTGAAGAGTATCACGATACCTCTCATGCTACGTCGTGGTACATTAATATTTTCATTGATAACTGTGGCTGATTCTTTGAATGGGATTGTTCTAAATTAATCTAAATGTTCGTAAAGGTAACTTTTACCGTTATTGTAATAACCAGCAGTTGACATCGCAAGTGTTTGATCACTTAACCCCTTGACTACCTATGGCGCCGGATATATCCGGCGCCATATTAAATTACCATATACCTTGAGTGCCGGAAATATCCGGCACAGTTAAATAGGCGTATTTGCTTCGTTTTTGTTGTTAAAAATCCCTTAATTTCGGCGTCGGCACGCAGCGCGACTAAGATTGTTGTATTCCGATCTGGCCTGAATGTGATTGCGCCCCCGTACGTCCGAGTATGGCCAAAATCCGGAAGCGAATGTCGTGACCCATTACCTCGACCCTGAAAGGTCAGGCTGATCACAGAGGTGATTGTTTACAGTTTTCAGAAATACGGACGATTGCGAAAAAGTTTATGGGTTTTTTTTAATGAAATGAAAATGTTTATTTATTGAAAACAAATGATTTATATGTAAATATGTTTTATTAACAGCAATATTCGTAAATGAAACTAGAGGAAATACAATTTTTTACTATAAGCCAGTGAAATTTTGTAGCAGCCATATTATCAATATGACTGGTCACATGACTGGTCATGTGTTTGGTCATGTGATATGTTGTTCCCTAAAATGTATTTTTAAATATTGTGAATTATTTTTTGATAAATCAAAACCATTTTAGATGCATCTTTCTGCAAGGAAGACAAAAAGCATGTGTTTACAAATATAAAATTTATTGATTTTCAAATACAGAATCATGTCAGATGCTGATGTTTGTGGTTCATTTACTCTGCCTTTTGTGAGGAAATTCTTAAATTGGTACATCTATAAATAAAGTAAAGGGTAGTTATTATTACATATATGTAAAGATAATGCCATGAAAATTTCAACTGTATTCAAATTTGCGTCATTTTATGGATTCAAAACACGTCCTGATGCTTCAAATATTCATATTGTTTGCCAACTCTGGTCACATGTGTCATGTGATCAGTCACGTGACCTGGAAATACAAAACTTATGTATGAAAAAGTGGGAAATTTCATGCTGATTCAGACAATATATGGTTTATTGGTACTTACTTAATTTTTACTCTAAGCAGTGTTCTTGCAATGACCACACCCAAGATTTTATAAATATTTATCATAAGGGGCCTGGTATATAGGAATACATTGGCCTTGGTAGTCAAGGGGTTAATGTCTCATATTCCATTTGAATGTTTTTTTATTTATAATTAGATGTAAAAACATTATTATTACTGATAAGTAATTAGGAGACGGGTGCAAGCGTAATGTCCCTTTCAATATGACTCCCTAACGCTGATGGATATGCAACCCCATGACCTGTTATGAGGGGATGATTCAGACGAATAGCATATTTTGTTTTTATACGAGTCAAAAAGTAAATAATCATCCACGACGGCGTGATCTGCATTTTTTGCACCACTTCTCAATTTTCTTAGATTCTCATTCTGAATTCCGTAAAGCTTCATGTTTGTCTCTCCTTTTTATGTTTGAAGAGATCGCGATAACATTCAATAAGATTATATTTATTCAAATTGAAAAGTGCCTGACCCTAAAATGTGAGAACCATACGCTTCACCAATTTTTTTTGCAACATTTTGTAATACTTGGTTATCTTCATGTCCCATTACTTCAAGATCAAAAACCAGGTCGAAAGTATCTGGAACTAGTACTACTCCGCTTTCTAGCTTCGGACATCTTATGATAAGTGTCTGGCCTGGATCTGCCTCACTTGGATTATGAGCAACCACATAATGAGTTCTTTCTGACTTCGTTCCCTGCGGTATTTGGTTGCTGAAATTCGGTAATAATGATCTATCGTATCAAATTTTTTCGTGTAATGTATATAGTAACTAAGAAGAAAAAGTTACAGTTAAAAAGAAAATTAATCACATCTTCACTTCGTGTATTTTATATTGTAACTCAGAAGAAAAAATTCAAAACAAATCACATCTTTATCTTATTCTAGATTCGATGTGTATGATTTTAGGAAAGAATGTGATCATATTTCCCAGTCTCTAATTCCGTCGCCAATCAGTATCAGTGAGAGTGAAGTCGCTTCGTGCTTTTTAAACTTGACCCTTCTAAGGCATCCGGCCCAGATGGACTGAAGGGTAAAGTTTTGAAAACATGTGCTTACCAATTAAGTTCAGTGTTCACTCGTCTATTTCAGCTATTTTTAGATTCTTGTTTCGTACCGAGACAATGGAAATTATCACATATAATCCCTGTACCTAAGAAAAGAAATCCAAACCAGTTGAATGATTATAGACCAGTCGCATTGACATCAATCATTGCCAAATGTATGGAAAGATTAGTAGGTACTTAGCTCAAGGCGTCTGTGTCCGATCGCTTAGACCCTTTCCAATTTGCATACAAGCCCAAAAGAGGGGTAGAAGATGCAAATTTAACTCTCATTAACCTGATTGCAAGCCATCTTGATAATTCCACAAATTACATTCGTATTCTCTTCATGGACTTTTCCTCAGCATTTAATACAATCCAGCCCCTTCTGTTGATCAAAAGGCTTTTAGATTTAGAGGTCAACCATACTATCGTGCTTTGGATAAGACAGTTTCTTAGCGATCGACCACAACGTGTTATTGTTAATGGTCACATGTCTGGTGAACTAACGCTAAATACGGGCGTCCCACAGGGCTGTGTTCTTTCTCCTGTTTTGTTTTCAATTTACACGAATGATGTCATGCTTTCAAATAACCTGTTAACTTTGATAAAATTCGCCGATGGCATGGCGTTAGTTGCCAGACTGAAAAATGAAGCTTCACTGTCTACCTACTTTTCTGAAATAGAACACTTATGTTGTTGGTTTAAAGATAATTTCCTCACATTGAATATCACTAAGACGAAAGAGTTGGTTCTTGGTAATTGTAAATCAAATGAAATGACACCCATTCGTATTGACAGTCAAGATGTAGAAATTGTGACATCGTTCAACTATTTGGGCTCACACTTAGATAAGGATCTTATTTTCAGGTTAAACACCGATAACATCTACAAAAAAGCTCAGCAACGATGTATCTTTTACGTAAACTTAAGAATTTCAATGTCAGCACCCATGTACTAGTTTCGGTTTATTGTTGTTGTATCGAGAGTGTGCTAACTTTTAATATTATCTCTTGGTTAGGCCATCTCTCCGTCAGAGATAAAACGAGATTATCAAGACTTGTTAATATCTGCAACAAACTAGTTGGGGTATGATTCAATGACCTGGAAAAAATGTACACACAGGCTCTTCGGAGGAAAAGCTTGTTGATTTTGAATGACAAATCTCACCCATTACATTGTCATTTCCAATATTTACCTTCGGGTCGCCGATTATTGGTGCCTAGAGCAAAGAAAAATGTTTTTAAGAAATCGTTCATCCCGTCTGCTGTTGCCATTTTAAATAAGAACATGTCAAAACTATCGTCAGGAAGCAGAGCTTCCATTTTTAACAGATGATTTTAGGATTGGCTTATGTGTAGTTTGTCGTTTTGTTTGACTGTTCTTTATGTAGTTGAAGTGTTTTGCTTTTTAACGCCTGGTGCAAAAGATAATTTTCCACTTAGATTGGATTATAAAGTATTATTATTATTATTATTATTATTATTATTATTATTTACATAAATACTCCCATCTGATTGAAAGATAAATTGATTACCTGTGTCGCGAATCAATCGAAGAACCCAATATTCTTGTAAATATTGGACCTCCTGGTCATCATTATCAACCTCTAGGAATACGTTTATGAATTCTAGTCGCTTAAAGAAGTTAGTCTTTTGACATTCCTTCACGAAAGCTAATATGTTATGATATAGATTATCATCTTTGAGGCGGACACCTGGATTTGCTCGAAGGATATGTCGATTTACTCGTCGGAGTTTACACTATTCAAATTCGACAGAGAAACCAAACAGATCTTTATTTTTAGAAAGAAACTTTTTAATATTGTTTTCACCAAATATGCTTGGTCATATATTAGTACATAATTTTATTTATTATGACTAATGTTAAACCTGTTAAAAACCCATAGCTCTTCTCCAATAAATCCAACAACTGATCCTGCTGTCTTTAATAGAAAACTAACAAATGAACCGATTAAACCTGGTATTGCAGCAGCACTTTTTGCGGCCTGTGTTTTTTAACCATTCGCCATATTGCTTTACAATTTCTTTTGCTTTTGTATATACTTTGGGCGGACCTGAACCATTGTTTGCTCCAGTTCCTGCCGCCCGTCCTCCTTTAGTCACAGCTAGGGCAATTGTTGATATTGTCATTCCAAGGGCAGTCAGTATTGAAGCGATTGTAATACCATTTCATTTAAATAACTCTGTCAGCTTCAGCCTGAGTGACAATTCTGGATCGGAAATTACATCAAGAAGAGACCTAGTAGTAGCCAGACTTACACTTGCCTCACTGATCTTATCATGTTCATATTCAATTCGATCAACAATTTTAGCTTCTCTCGTTATGAGTTCAGCTAGTAGTTTTTCGGCTTTTTCTTTTGCTTGGGTGTGTTCTACAGGAATTTCCTTTAACTGTTTTTCAACTTCTCTTTTTTCTAGCCTTATCTTACCTTTTTCATTGTTAAGCTCGCTAATATACATATTCACAATCTTTAATTCATCATTAATAGCTCTATATCCAGGGTTTAGATCGTTCCATTTTTCGATTTTGTTTTCAAAAGCTTGTATTTTATGTGCATTACCATTAGCATCTTGCCGTAAGAATGTCAGTTCATCTTTGTATATACCCATGTCTTCTGGTGTCATCTTCTCAGCAGGTATTTTATCGTTTTTTACATCTTCAGAATACAATGTACGACTCACATATTCGGGCTCTGCGCTAGATCGGCCCCCGAATATTTCTCTCATAAATTCATGTCCTCCTTTTACTCTCATTAATCTGTTGAGCTTTTAAAATCCACTTCCTCTATCTTTAGACAGCTTGAGGTTTTTATAATACAGCTTTCCATCCCTAATCTCAGATTCCGTAGCCAATACATTTAGTGCATCCGGATCAGTAATTTTATTATAGTCTAAGAATTGATTAATCATACTTAATTTTTTATCTACTCTAAGTTCAGTCAAACGACTCACCTGCGGGCTAGCCTGGAGAGGATCGGCTTCTGCAAGGGCATTATCATTGTCTATAAAGTATGTTTCAGCAGTAGCAGCATTATCATCATTCAAATTTGCATTATCAAAATCCTGGAGTTCTATATTTTCTTCTCCTCCTGTTGCCATATTGTCTCTCTATATTACTACAATTATTTTTTATCATCCCTTACATATACAGTAAAAAAAATGCATGTCTCAGTTGTTGAAAGCTTTGGACATTTGGCTGACTGTATCGAAAAAACTAGTGCTACATATCGCTGCATATATAAATAAATGGGCCGAATTGATATGGCTCTTAATGTGACTAAGGGAATTCTTGTAAGTTCTGCTGTAATAGCGGCAATTCCGACAGTTCCAGTTCTTTAAGCTTTAACTCCTATACCAGGTGTTATTATTGATGTGATACAAGGAAAAACAGGAGTATCAAAAAGGTGAGAAAATATAAACATTATTACGTTCAATATACACAGCTGCTTACACAAATACAAGAAAAAGGCGCAACAACAGAAACTGTGGCATCAGAACTTATTCAAAACATATTTCATCAGGCACTAGAAATACAAAGACAAGAAGGAATTAGTCTGCCGCTAGAGCGTTACATGCGACATTACGGATTAAATGGATATGAAAGTTAACTCCGTCCTATCGGCCATGTTTCTGCCAGCCATTCGCCCATGTCTGGATTGTATAACTGCACACGTTTGATATCATTTGGTGCCATATTGATTTTATCATGCTTTTTACTATAGATTTCTCCGGGTGTTTCCGTACAAACTGTACAAAATATGCCCGCTGGGTCTCCTTCCTTTGGAATTTCCCAGTTTCAAACAGATCCTTATAGTCTTCAAAGTTCAAATGTTTTCTAACACAAACATCTTTTATCCCTTTATTTTTTTTTCGTCTCCGAAGTTGGAGTTCGAAAAGCATACACTTTTGTGCATATGCCGACAAAATCAAGAATAGGTTCTCCATTCAACTCATCTTTAAATTTACCTATCGCCTTTTTATTAATCTTTGGAACTCTTATCCCGTCTTTCATACCACTAGTATCATATATAGACTTCTTACCATTCTGTTCTACATCTTCTTGGACTATATCATTGAAAGTTGTATCTGCAGAAGGAAGAGGTATACTGTAAATAAAACTATCAGTATCTATGTAGGCTAATCGTATTTCTTTGAACCGCTTTCAAAAGTAATTGTAGTGCATATCATACATCAGCAGCTTAGAAAGTTCAAGCACTGCCACGCCAATGAAAATTCATTCCTTATGTAATTCGGCCGGATATTCTAAGTCTCCTTCTAGAAAACTTGGGGGAAATCTAGCGCTGGGTCCCCAATCCAAGCCTGCTCCATCATTCTGAGTAGACCATTCTAACAATTCTTTCATCGTCATCCAATGAAGTCCCCCCATTGGCATTGGTTGACTCATTGCCCATCCATAGAGGTTATTAGCATCGATATATTTTATTTCGGTTAACGGTTTCTCCGGATCGTAATTCCCGCCAGCTCCGCCAGGCTCGTCTGTAGCATAAGCTGGATGATTTGTCTGTAAGTAATGAATATTACACTGACTGATACCACCTGAATAAAATTTATCTGCTAAGCATCTTGAATGACCTTAAACTTATTACCTGTATAAAGTAACATAGCTTCCTATGTCAAGCCGGGCGCTGACATATAGTGGGCCGGGTCTAACTTATATGCTTCTAAACATGTGTCACGGAACTTTTCGAATATATTCGCAAGAAGTAGAACGTCAGTCTCACAATAGAATTCCATATAATCACGAATTATCTTACATCCAACTTCGTCCCATACTCGCAATGCATGTTCGTGATCGAACTCCGAAATCCCTTCTTCTTCAGTTAATTCGCTATGAAATTGGTGTCTTGGTGGGAGATCCACTTCTTCCAATCGCTCGGGAGAATCTAAATATTCGTACGGGAAGAAACCTTTTGCCCGCTGAATGTCCGGGTACAAAAGTGGTACTGCCCTCCATCCATCCTCTGGCACAGTCTTTGCCAACTTCGCGAGCGACCCAGACATCAACTAAGCACTGTCCATAAACTTTATAGAAAAGAAACGTTTCTTTGTCTCCCTCTCCCCATCGACAACAATTGAGGCACTAAAAATGTTTTCATAAGACACATGATTCCACCATTACCCGTCTTAGCTATGGTATTTGGCTCTGGTTCGTCATCATCCCTGATTTCATGTATTTTTTTGTAAAATAAAAGAACCATCGTATCCCTTGAGGTTGTGAAAGTAGATAGGAATGGTTCTTGATGGGCGGCACTTTTCACAATAAAAAGTATTTTCATCCTTCACTATTTGGTATCCAGCTTGATCTCCACATGCAATACAGTCTGGATCGTTGTAATTAGATCTATCTTTCATCGGTTTTATTTTCCAATAATACGATTTCGAATAATTCTCAGCCCTTTCCTTCATATCCTTTTGAAATTCTGTAACACAATCTGTACCTGTGAATGTTCTTTTACTAAAAACTTTTGGCTTACTGCCTGGCCATCGTTCAATCATAACATACGAAATACAAATTGGAATGTGTCGGCGGACGTCATGGATGTCAGCCTTCTCAATGATTGCCTCAGTATCTGCATACACGACGTAGGGACAGGGAACCTTTTTCCGATGGCCTTCGAATTGACACACTTCCTTAGGAAAAACCGGCTGAGCCGTGTCTGTCCCACAGTACACCTGATGTATTTCTTATTCTTTTGTTGACTTAAAACCACGCTTACAAACCATACAAATACACTTCTGTCTGCGCTCATTCTTTAGATAACTGTTAGAGTTAAGAAGGCGATTTAATTTAGTAATTGGTACATAGTGGCCGCCACCGGGGCCGACTATTAGTAAAATATTCACTATCTGTGTTGTATCTCCCTTCCGTTCCGATAGGGGAACTGTAGGGGTTCCGCTACAGCCACTATATAACACAGTTATGCCGGACGGATCAGGATCATTTTCGTAGATCTGAAATACTTGAAGTCTGACCCCTGGATTTTGCTGCTCGAAGCGCTTGAATACAGTCTCATCGGCGGGCGTAGGAAATGGTATTCCATCAAAACAGTAATCGGCCATAAATTTGTCATACGTCTTCCAGTTTTTTCTAGTCTGACCACATTTCTTTTTGCAAAACTGGGGGTCGCCCAACTTTAAACTTTAAACGACGGCATACTGAAAACAATTCTCGCTGCCGAAAGGAAGAATAAGATTGCTCACACAATGCTTATCTTTTAACCATCCGGGAAGTTGGACTCGTTCCATTCCCGTAGCTGCGCCGGCCCCGAGTAAAACTTTTACTAGAATTACTTCAAAATTAAGTATCTCCTCGAGAACGAGACCAGAACCCTCATCATTTTCAATTGTATCAAGCATATGGTCGTAGCAATCTATTAATTGTTGTTTCACATCCGATTCCAATCCTCTTAAATCTTTTGTGTATGTATCTTTTAATTTAACAGGCAATGTACGATTTTGCGTATTACGGTTTTTCTGATCCACTAATTTGACTTCCATATCTGCATAAACAGAGTACATCTTTCTTATTTTGGTCATACCTTCAATATCGATCATTTCGATGTCCTCGACTCGCTTGACTTCAAGAAATTCTTTTCGTAAAATTGCCCCGTCGAATGCTGTACGTAATCGGCGCCCAGCGTCAATATTCTCATCCTTAATAATCTTTATAATATATACTATCCTAAAAAAAATTGAAAAAGAAAAAAATTTATGATAGGTCATCAAAATCCACTATAATATTTTTGGCAGCATTTATTTGTTTATAAATCTGACCTTATCTTTCTAAGTTGACTAGTTCTTCTGCATCTTGAATTTCTGGTTTAGGCGTGGCACAAAATAACCTCTCTGTAGTGAAAGAAAGATTATTTTTAAATAAGCGCAGTTTAAATGCTAAGAATTCTATCTGACTACCTTTTCGGATATTACGAGCTACAATAGCAGGATTTTCTCTGGCTTTCAATCGGCTCACTGCTTTAAAACCACATTCGGTTTCTTGAACTATATCAATACATGTAGCAAAATTGTATCCTCTTTTAAACCGAAATTTAAAATACTTTGTCTGTTTGTCGCTTCCTCGCTTCTGATACACTTTAGATGGATTATAAAATAATAAATTATTCTTGCAGCATAACTTTTAGCAGTGGATGCATCGGAACTTTCACCTAAGGTACGGGATACTATTAAATCGGTAAACTTTTGAAGACTCGGTCGCCAACACACGCATATTTCATCGCATGTAGCAGGATCTTTGGATCCATATTTAGGCCCGATGGGGAAAACCACTTCTAGCTCACTGTCTACATATATAATAAGATCTACATATTCACCAAATATGAGTTTGCCGCCACTGATTTGGGTATTGTTTTCTCCACTTTCAAGTATTTTTATTGCATCTGAAATAGAAAGGATTGCCGTTGTCTTATCATAATATATCTTTACGAAAAAATAATATTTATTTTTTTTTTCTATGATATAGATAACAAAAAAATTTCATACATATTCATTAATGGGCCAACTGGAAGTGGTAAGAGTTACGATGCAGTAAATTTGGTGGGCGCCACCGACCACATTATTTGTGACTCAAGTATAATTCAACATCTGACTTTTTCTCGAATCAGGGGCATTTCCACGGAGTCGGAAGTAAAAAAGATTGTTTCAAAGGCATTTGACGATTTAAACAGTTTCATTATCTTATTCAAAGATATGCCTTTTGATTATTGCAGGCGGAATATTCTGACTCGAGCCAGACAATATGAAATAGCTACCTTAAAAGAATTAGAAAACATTCATAAGCAGTTCAAACAGACTTTTTTAGAAATTTGCGATGACTACAGACTTCCATTTTTGATAACTAGTCAACCTCTTACGCCTGAAGTTCTCAAGAATATACTTAATCCAACAATTGATACCGAGACAGTCGGGCCGGTAGATTTTCCACGAGCTTTTGACTTTGGAATTGCATTTGATGGCGGCAGCCAGGGATTTTTAATAGATGGTTTTTCCGAAGGCGAGCTTGAAAAAGCGTATTATTCACCTAATCAAGAACAACTAGAACAACCTCGAGTCTAACTCAAGAACCTACACAAACTTCTCAATGCTTGTGAATCTGTGCATACTTATAATGCTCCGTTTGACTTACAGGCACTTGATATGATGAAGGGACAAGACTTTGAAGTTACTTGTCTATGGCTCATGTCAGTTGTTTACATTATACTTCAGCCAGAACTTATAGATAAAGCTGAAAAAGGGGGACTCAAAAGAACAGCTCATAACAATATGAGAAGTCGCTTTGAAGATCTTGCAAACTTAGTATGTTCCCCTTCAGGATGTTCATCTGGGGTACCAACTCATCCACATAGAGCCTGCAAAGATGCAATAAGTGAACATTACTTACGGCAATACATGATAAATACTTGGCCAGGTGGTTGGAAGAATGGTGGAAAACTGACACTTTCGGCTTTCAAGAAATTAGGGCTTGCTCCATGGTACTTATTGAATAACTTTCATAATTTCTTGCATAAGTACTTATGTTAGTACTTGACAAGTACCTGCACAGGAACTACATAAGTACTCCTTTGGAACCGTTCCGATAGGGCCACAAAGTTCTAGTAACATTTTCCTCTGGCTCCCAACAATTGAAACTTTCTGGATAGCCGCGCCATTTTATCAGATAATATTTCTTTCCTGTAATTTTTTTCGTCTTCAAAATTCGTTCTACTCTGTACAGCTCGTCGGCACCAGCACATTCCGAAATGGCACTCATGGGAATAGAAAGTGCCGAGCATTTCCTCTACATTCAGATCTTTTATCTTATAAACTGGCAGTGTTCCCAGTCCAGCTTCGTACACCACTTTTGAAACTATGAAAGTCTCCTCTGTCCAATTTGGTAAATATCCTTTCCTGAAAGTGGTCTTGTATTTTGTAATTCAAACCCTTTCTCCCGATTTGAATTCAGGGGTGGTGCCCGCGGCTGCAAACTCAGGACTGTAGAGTGTATAAAATGCCTGCCATTCGTTGTCCTCTGTTACATCGACGGGTTTCATTTTGATACTTCCGTGTATGGTGTTATTGTAATTCTCGAGAAGTTGTGGTAGAATATCGAACCATTTTCGTGTCTGTCTGTATGTGAAGTATTTCCACATCATTGTTTTAAGAGACCAATTAAAACATTCCACGACGCTAGCTTTTTTGTCACTTTAGGTGCGAAACCAGTCAATTTCCGACTCCTCCAACCATTTCTGCATTTTTCAGGTTGTAAATTCCCGCCCCTCATCTGTCTGAAATTTGTCAGGTTGCCTCCCGGATTTCTTAATTATGTCTTGTATCGCCTTCAGAGTATCATCTGCCATTTTTGACTGTATAGGCCTGGCCCATGCATATTTGCTGAGCACATCGATTACTGTTAGCATGTATCAAATGTTTTTATTCTCGTTTGTGAACGGTAATCCGAATTCCACAAGATCAGCTTGCCAAAAGTTGTCTATCGATGATACGAAAACGCGCCTCCCGCCCGTAGCACCTCGAGTACGAGGTACCGGTTTATGTAGACTATAAGTTAGCTGAGTTTTTAACCAGTCCTGCACCTCTTTCTTAGTAACTTTTAGTCCGCTGGCGCGCGCTGAAAAATATAATTATTGGACACCTCCCAAACCAGTTCTTGGGTTGTAATATAATTCTCTTAGATTTCCTTCGATGTTCCTATCAGTAGAGAGATCGGGCGAAGCCATGATTAGCTATATTATACGAAAAATTGTCGTACGGATGCTGTAAATGAAATACTAGTTTACTGAATGGTCTGGATTTCAATTGTCTGACTAGGGAAGTCACCTCCCGTTCTGACAGCTCCATTCCATATTCTTTTATAATAGTCTTGTTATATGTCTTGCTTGGTGTGTAAAAAAGTACTAACATCTGTATTTATTCCCTGAATGTTTTACTAATACTAGTATATTGTTGAGTCAGAACCCGACAGATAATCCGTCGTGTCTTGCACTGAAACCAAGTTTGACTAAAACGTCACTGCACTTCTTCATATCTTTGGACGATGCGCAGTCGTCGAGGATTATCAAAGTGTTCGTGCCGGCTCATTCTTTACGTATGAAGGCTAGTGTATCATCCACAGCATCCAGTGTGACTGGAAATATAAACACATTGTCATCCACTGCATAAAAACTCTATTATACTTACTGTATCAACATGGATTATTGCCTGTATTTTAGCTGAAGAGTGCATATACAGATGAATACAGTCAATAATCCATTTTTTGTATTCAGCAAGCCTTTATTCATGTGAATTCACGTGTATTATACTATTATAATACAGGCAACTCATTAATGTGAATTTATCTGAATTATTGGGTTTTCATGCAGTGATCGGTGAAAATGAATCTTTTATTATACGTTTTATTATTATATAGGGCTCAGCCCTTGGTGTCGCGCCAGGGGTTAAGATTGGCAATGTTATTTGTATTGATTCATGATAAACTCTAATTGTTACTTCATAAACGTTTATATGACAACTATGCCCAGTTTCCCTCTGATGAAAGCAGTTCAGTACTTACACGACGTCAAACCCTGCAGCAGGGCAGGTATAGATTTTCTGTAGCGTGTAAAAATTTTGGACAAAAATTGGCAATTTTTACAATGATAACAGCCTATTGCGTTAAACAAGGGACGTATTATGCAATAATTATCATTGCAATGGTAACCGCACTGCCCACCTTCCACTTGCAAGCTGAAAACTATAGCGTTCCGTCTAAAAACTTGCAATTGTTGAATCTAATTAATGACACAGGGGGCGCTCTTCTATAATTCAATCCCAGCATTCTTTGCGTATGCCTCCGTTCATATGCACGACAGTTTTCTCCGTTTATCTTTATCAACGATACTTTGTATCAGCGACAAGGTGTATAATAACATCTACTGGCTAATAAAAGAGGTATATTTCATAAAAGGCATGTTATATCATAGTAATTTGTTTCGTATTTGTTTATTTACGAGTACTAAAAAAAAACATGGCGGCGCCCATGAAAGGAGGGTACACTTCCGGTTACTTGCATAGTATATCATGAATAAGCGCATGCGTAGTCATTAAGCCGCTGGCGCGACTATTATTCATGAATGTCGGACAAATGAAAACTACATAGTTAAATCCGACTCATGTTGGCGTGAGACGGCGCAGCATCCTGCCACTTCATGGCATCCTCGTCCCCATCCATCTCATGTTTAGCACTTTCTTTAATTTCTGTGTTTATATCACCATTCACCCCAAAGACCATAGATTATGTTGCGTATTGCAATTCATTATTATAACCTGCGATTACCGGGCCCAAAAGAATAACCATCTTAGACGGCAAGAGACGTAAATTTGACGAAACGGCCACATCAAGTTTTACACCAGTATTTGTTATTGTAGTCCATGAGCCAGGAACCGAAATTCTCCCCCCTCTAGGGATTTTTGCAGACCGATATTTTCTGAAAGCTTATCTATCCAGCTGTCGGAATAAGGTTGTCTGCAGTCATATCGAATATACGTGTGGCTGTCGGGAGCTGTTGTCATTGTAACGGCAGCAAAATTTGATTCCGACAGCTGGAGAGATAAGCTTTCAGAAAATATCAGGCTGCAAAAATCCCTAGAGGGGGAGGGTTTCGGTTCCTGGCCCATGGACTATTGTGTCTTGGTATCACCGATAACTGATTACTTTGTCGGTATTACGAATTTCATCTTCGAGGAGAACGCCAAATTCTTTTCGGACTTGCTCTGCGCTGCCAGTATCACCCACTATGGTACTACGAATATTTGCTTGTGCACCGAGTATGCAATATACGTAGGCTTCAAGGCTTTCATTGAGGCGGGCTAGACCGGCTTTTGTTAGTCCCGAGTCTCCCTTCAGAGGATGAAACTATTGTATTGACCCTCCGATCCATCATTTCGGGAGAAATAATAATGTCGTTGGTCTTTGTCGGGCACTACGTTTTTTTCTTTCCAAAAATGGTATGTGTATAGAAAACGCCACTGTCGGCGGAGAGGAAAAAGTCGTGACCATTGTATATATAGCAGCAGGCTGTCGCAACGGGCCCACAATTAGTGAAATATTCATAACCATAACCAAGACCTTTATTTTAGCCGCCACGATAACGAAAGTCAGACTTCGTTGGACTTATATTTCCAAATTCTGTACATAGAAGTTCATATTGGACGAGATTGTACGGATTGCCGCCGGCTTTGAAGATACCTTCGTCTGGAAGTGCAACGAAATTTCGTGAAGGATCTGACGTATTGTAAAATATACGTGAAAACGACAGAATGATCGTATTTGCAGTGGAAATTTCTTATCGAAGAGATGGGCGAATGATATACCACAACCAGTAGTGCTGCACCATACAGCAAAATTTAATTGCTGGTCCCAGTATTGCATGTGCGGGCCGCCCAGCCATATATTACTTTCTTTAGCTGATCGATGAGTGATTACGTTATCTTTGAACACATCCTGCGGATAAAAAGTAAATTTATCTGTCGGCGTTACATATATTTCTAAGTCAATGAGAGTAGGTTTTATGTCGTTCGGTTTGGAAGGAATATAAGCATGCTGTACTGTCAGTATATGTTTTTTATTCAATTGAAAAGCAACTGGGAAAAGGTCTGTACTCATGATTCGTGTTTCTATATACAAATACCGGTAGATTTTAATGGAGGAGAATTTTCCATATTTTACCTTCGGAATCCCTATTGGAATGGTCCTGAGATTCCAGACTATGTTAATACTATATTTCGGATTCAGGTTTAAACGTGTATTTATTTTTTTACTAAGAGCAGATAATATATTATATAGATTTGATCATATTTTCCGAAGGATTTTTATTTTTTACTAAGAATAGATAACATACTGCAAACAACGGAGAATTTAATAAAGCCATCAGCAGCAGCAAATACGACAGCACCCTACGGAACAGTTCAGAAGGGGCACTACCAACCGCAGCGTCGGACGCCCAATCCATAATAGAGACAAAGTGTGAAAAAATACTCTGTGTCATCGCAAGTTGTCAAAGCAAGTTATTATTTGGTAAGGAGATTCCAGTTAGAGAAGTGGAAATGTGGAAAGATGAATCCATAACACGAGCCTTTAAAGTCTATGAAGCGAAATACAGTTCTCTTATAAGTGATACCATCACTCAAAGTTTCATAGATCTAGGAGCCCACGCAATCAGTCAGGTAGTTCCAATCGATGACCGAGATAACTATGCCACTGATCTTAAAAAGGATTTTATTCTAAACAGTGATATAAAACGATTATCAGGACGGATAGCCTACACATGGGGACCCCTACTTGCTCTAGTTTCCACCGGTTTAATTACGGGTAAACATGTAGATTTTAAAAAAATCAGGCTTAATATAATACCCAAAATATTGGATTCTACTTTGAAAGCACCAAAAACGGTTCCGACACTGACTCAGCAAATGGAAACATCTCCGCCAGGGACTCCATCACCACAAGCCCCTCCGATGACTACCCTCCAGAACGAGCCACAGTGCAATATAGAGAAAGTTACATTACCGACGAAGCATCCAGGGAGAGTTGCTGCTGGCAAGCGATTAGCGGAATGGAACAGGCAAAACAAGGGGAAGAAACGCCAAGCTATAGTGCAGTGTCAATCGATAGCAATGACTGAGGTAGACTGTGACAGCTTACCCAGCCTGCCACAACAGTGTGATGAATGGTATAATAAATGTTATCTTGTTTTAGGAATTATAGGAGTTTCATTGACTGCATTAGGACTATCATATATAATATTGGAGGCGTGCTCGACATATTTGTCCCCTTCAGAACAATCTTAAGCAACCAAGTCCCCTCCAGAACCATGCAGATAGTGTGCTTGCGCCTGAGCCGCTTTCTGAAGCGACGCCTACGGAGTTTGTGCCGGAAAGAAGGATTTCCAGCAGGCATCAAAAAGCGTTGGAGCACTTGATGGCCACCTCCGGAATGCAACGTCCCTCTATATTGTATGAGATGGATTAATTCCGTAATTATTTTATTTTTCTATTTTATATACGTGTCAGCAATCATGGATACTAAAACAGTTGTAAACACAATGTATGATGGTTATTGTAATCGCTGGACTTATGATGGGATATCTAATGATCTCCAGCAAATTTCTGAAAATGGATATTGGCGATCCAAGTCGACCAACTTTGACTCGTTGGGTAAAATTAGTTGGAGCGACTGCTGCCGCGGTTTCGACCAAATATCTCCTTGAACAGAAAAATATTATTCCTGCAGAACCTTATACTTTGTAATGTATATACAAAGCGGAGATGATTATTTGGATTGAAAGCAAAACATGCAAAACAGTTACTGTTAATTTTAATCCTTGCATTGACATATCACAGTTTACTCAAATAAGACTATTACAGTGTTCACTCTTTAATTCATGGTATAACATAACGGGGACAAATAGTGTAATAAAATATCAAGAAAGTAACCAACCAAAGAAGACTATATCAATACGTCCAGGTAACTACAATATCGATACACTCAACAAAGCAATCGGGTTGAAGCAGAAAATTAATTTTGAAAAACATCTGCCAACAAACCGCGTTCTTCTAACTTTGGTTAAAGATATTTAAGTATTTTTTAATGCTATAGGTAACTTCGCTGACCTCGTCGGCTTTTCAGATAGAGGAGATGACAACCCTGTGATAAAAAGTACTATGAGTCCGAAAAGAGCGGATTTCTTAACAGTCAATAAATATATAGTTCATTCAGATTCCGTCGATGTGACTGGAAGTTATGTTTCAAGCGGCTCAGGTGAATACATACAGGGGAAAGTATTGAACTGTTTACAAATAATTCCCGTCCAGGATACAAAAGAAATAAGTGAAAAGGTCACCTATGATTTTAAAAACAGCTCAAATTCCATGCCATTGAGAAAAGGCTCGTATTACATAAGTTCAATGTGTATTTGGATAACAGATCAAAACGGAAAGGAAGTCAATTTCAATCACTGGCAAACTAGCTTTTGTATTGAATTGCTGTAGCTAATGCATCATAAACCATCCCACGACCAATCCTCCAGCAATATAAATCATTTCATATTTCTTTTGCTCGGGACAGGGCTGATAATAATCTGAGAATTGCGCTGATGCTTGCGCTGCTTTGCCTGCTTGCCCTTCGGAACGTGCCACTGCTTCTTCCAGGATTTCTGCATCTGTATCTCTTAATTCAGCCGCAGCATGCATATCTTTAGCCTGATTTTCTCTTTCCCAATCAGCCCGGAGTAATCTTTTTTCTGACCAGACGGCGTAATTATGTTCAAATTTTTCTAATGCTTTATCATGTCAGACTTTCTCTGCTTGCAGAGCCTCACCATTCCCGGAAAGCTTTTGACCGATAATATTTCCTCCTGTGAATGCCGTTGCATTTAATACAGTACCGAGAACTGTCATTCCTATTGCTGAAGCCATGATTGTATATTATTACAAGGTATCATTTATTTTTCACTGTATATACGATAATTATGTCTGGCCCAAGTAACTATGGTCTAGGTGCAATTCACAGACAAAATCTCGGGCTCGAAGATCTGAGTGATGTTAAAGTTAACAATAATACTAAGAAAGCTGGTAATCATAATAAGGATTATGTCCTTCGATACAAGGACCGTGAAAAAAACATTTCGTTTTATCGGCCGCAACAGTGCAGAAGCACGAACATGCTGTAGAATTTTCCGAACTGAAAGACGTTGATGAAACCATAATAGACGCTACAAAGGCTGCAGATGATCCTACTCCTTTTGCTCTGACATGGGATAAGGTTAGTCAGAAATTCATGCCTTATAATGTACCGCGTAAAATCTTAGATATATTGGATAGTGAAATTGCAGGAGGTGTTGTGAACTGCCTGGGACTCAGAATGTGGTTTATTTTGATATTTTGGGATTATTTTGGGACACAACTTTAAAAAAACTGGGTCTGAAAAGTCTGGGGGAGGGGACAGCTGAATTAAATTTACAGACGGCCAGTCAACAGATGACTGATAATATGAAAATAATTGAGCATGGTACAGTTTTTATCAAATGCATAAACTTGGGTACAGGAGACGAGTTTGATGATTAAGTATGAAATATCGCTATAAAAACAGATTCAAGAACACCTTGCAATATTATCATAACCATAGATAAAGATAAAAAAAAATTAGATATTGTTGCTTGTAGTAGTCCTTCCATTCCTACAGGGGAAGAAAGTATCAACATTTCATTTGTTAGAAAAGATACAACTACTTACACTTTAGATATCAGTACCATTTATCTAAAACGTCTCATTTTATTTGAAGTAATGGTCTTCCGACATATTTTAAGTTCAGAGGAAATTTCAAAAAATTTATCTATCGCGTGGGCAAGTTAACTCTCGAGTTCAGAAAAAACCTGCCGAAACGGTTCCGCAGAAAATTTTCATGAAAACCGTCCGATAGGTGTAGAATAAGACAGACCTGTGTTATGACATCACAGGCTGCTAAGCAACACTCGAAGCCTATCCGAATGGTATTGCGAAAGCCCTACTGGAAAGCCCCTACTGGAAAGGTATTGCCAAACAGTGTTCCATAGGGAAAATCACTGTAACATAAGTGTTAATTCAACTCCAAACATAGTGAAAATTCACAGCCAGAAGATATTGATAAAATTCACATTTATACTTACATCCAGAAGACGAGAATTGCCTTCGGAACGGTACCCTGTTGCCTTCAGAGCGGAAGAGCAGAATTTTTTACTTACATCACAGTCAGAATCTATCTAACAAATGATCTCCCTTCCATCCAATAATAGAATGCCGTTCCGACAGGTGTTCTGATAATGGATTACCCAGTGAGTCATAGCTAGAGCATTGCGCAAGTCTGAATGACCTATATCTGACTCAGTGGGGAATTCCCTCTAACACGCATGCGCCATAGGCAAACCCTTAAGAGGGAAGGAAATTCCCCCTCCCTTTAGTTATTTTCAAATAAATAAAAAAAATCTATCTCAGTTATACACCCTTATTATACTATTCATCTTCCGCATTTTTAAACACGGCTGTTACCTGACACTCGTTCAGTGAAGTGTGTCCACCAAATTCAGATAAGAGACTTTTGTTTTTGCTTTGAACTTTATCTTAAAAAAATCAAATGATCACCAATGTGTTGACGAATCCTTCCTTGATTTTTATTTGCTTGATGTACGACTTGACTTGAGTATCGAGATCCTTCCCAAGTAGCAACTGTATGCTACGTTGGGTAGATGTGCCATCTACATGGTTAATAATGTTCGCTGTAAACCACTTTTTCATACAGCAGATAGTGCTCTCGTTGAACGGGTAGTTAAGATGTTTCTGGAAATGTTGGAAAGCATTGGCGTTGCAATTTTCAACTGCATACTTGGCGATTCTGGTTTGAGTTAATTGTGACAATGCTGTTATGTGCCACGCTTTTGTTTCTTGGCATCAGCATACATGCAGCACTAATCAACGTCGTCTCAATTGGTTCTTTTAGTTATGCGGCGATCCACAAAAAGGGACTTTGTTATAGGCGTTTAATGTACCCACCTTACCTAAAGCCAAGTTATACATCATTTGAAAGCTTATTATCTCCACTTCAAGAAAATTGACGATGTGAAGCTGCAAAGTAGGGTCATAACCACCCAATTTGCATATTTCACATGGTTAACCGATTTGAACAAATGCGATGTTAAATTCGAAAATTCATTGTTAAAAATTTAACACATACAGTCACATCATACAACCGCATCATACGTCATTTGAAAGCTTATTATCTATACTTAACGATCATTGACAATGTTGAGCTATCAAGTAAGGCCGTGCCCCTTAATTTGCTTAATATATACGGGTAAGCAATTTGCATAAATGCGATATAAAATTAGAAAATTCATTTTTAACTATTTTAATCATACTTTTAAAGTTTTGAGTGATGTCAAATGAAATGTTTTTTCATGTAAAAAAAACCAAAATTAATATCCAAAGATATATTAAAAGTGATTTTACTGATATATTTTCATATTTATATTTAAAAATATTTACACATATTAAATAATGGTATTGTAAAACTGTTAACAGAAGTATCGATGCCACCACAAGCATTGGGATGAGCAAAAAGTGCAAAGAACGTGAAAGAAACAGTGAAAATTAATATTTTTTGTTGAATGTATGTTTTAAAAAATATAAACACAATGCGTGTACGTAGCGTCCAACCAATTTATTGAAAATTAAAAATTGAAATCACCTTTAAAATGCAATTTTCATTTTAATGAAATAACGACCAATTTTTAATATTCGTTTTTGCAGACAAAATTTTTATTTTACCGATTTGTTTTGGTACAGTTTTCGCGGCCAATCAATTCCCAAAAATATTAAACAGCCTTTTGGCATAGAAAGCAACATTTGAAATGTTTCAAATCGAAACTTATTTTTCACTTTTATCTTCGTTGAAACAAAAACGATTGACGGCCCGTTTTAAATAAAGCTTATGCTATTTCATTATTTATGAAACATCATTCTGATTCGCCTTCTTTATATTTTGAATCCGAAAGGCAATTTTCAGTAAACACAAATTAAGCTTTAATCAATTTATTTTGTTTCATTCATAAGATTTGAAGACACGAGTTCGGGTTTACTTTTAATGAACGTTCCTTGTTTCATATTTTGATTTTAATTTATTTTTTAAAAATGATGTTGCAATTCTCAACAAAGCATAAAAATAATTTCAAGTCTTCAACTTTATTCTATCTTAACATAACAAAAATGGTATTTCTTTCGATTTTTGTAAAATATAAAATATAGGATAATTTTGACATTTGAAGGAGAACAAAAATGATGAGAATCGAAACTCGTTCATACTTAATCATGTACAACTAATTTAAAATGAATTCGCTGTTAATTTTTTTACTTGCGATAATTGAAAATTGAAAATGGTAAATTTCAACCATTTTCATTTTTTTGAAAATGGTCGAAAAACAACTTACATGTTATTTCAATTTCTTTGCTGTTCCTGGCCCTCTACCGGCTAGTGGGCGAACAGCGATGAGTGCGAGATTTCCGGCTTCCGTCAACGCAAGAACTGTGGTAAATTTAAAATGGACTTGTCTTCCTTAGTCTTTGAAGAGTTTATGCGGCAAATGGTTGCTTTTGAAGGTAAAACACACAGCGAGATAGCATGTACTTTGAAAGACTTGTTCCCTGATCATAATCTGTCAGGATTAAGCGAGAGATCAGTGCGCAGATTTTGTGAAATACATGAAATTAAGCGACGCTACACGCCGAACAATGACCAATGATAAGTACAACATTTACTGTTAACATAACGAGCACTAGCAACGCTCAAAATATGCCCTAAAACAAAAATCCTTATAAGCGTCCAGAAACTCCGGCCGATGCTGGGTCATGTTAATTATAATATGACACCACACACCGGATCGCTCACTATAGAATCAGTCAATAGTTGCGAACTCTCTCAATGATGAATCTGGCTTCTCCGCCTCGAGGACGAAGATGACTTCATCACACAACCCAAGCGGAGGGGATACAAAACCAGAGAGCGACTGATGAAGGAACCCCAATTTTTGGTTCCGAAACACCGTTAAGACAAATTACTCAATCAAAAAACTGGTTTACCGGGGACCCAGATCACAAGACCAGGGTCAAAGCACTATCGATTCATTGGTGTCTCGCCATGTACTCCACAAAAAATTAATCAAATGATCCTTTTATTCACCATATCGTAATACTAAACAATCTTGGTAGAGCCGATGTGTGGAGTTGCCCTCAATTCCCTTTATATCGTCTTCGGTGGCCAGTCTTCTGCAGTACATGCAGTAAGCGCAGGAACAAGTATGCGTTGCGGAAACCTGAAGTCTTGTACACATTGATGATGCTCGCCCACTGGCCGGTAGAGGGCCGGGAACAGCCAAGAAATCCAAATGAGTCGTCTTTCGATCATTTTCAAAAGAAATTAAAAAGGTTGACACTTACAATTTTCAATTTTCAATTTCTAATTTTCGCACGTACCAAAGTAAATTGCAAATTCCTCTTAAATCGGTAAGACATGACTTTATTTGTTCTTCATCAAATACGTACAATGTCCCGTAAAAAAATTTACAAATCTTAAAAATAGTATTATTTTTATTTTAAGATTAGGTAATATTTATACTAGTAATGATTTTTTTTGTTGAAAATGAAAACATCATTTTAGGATACAAATTATCATATGAAAACAAGCAACTTTCCTGAAAAATAATACAGAACATGTGATTTTGAAATTTAAGAAATAAAATAGAATTAATAGATTGAATTTCATTTTGTTTTCACTGATAATTGCATTTCGGATTCAAAATATGAACAAGACGAAACAGAGATATGTTCCATTAATAACCAAATAATATAAGCTTTATTAAAATTGGTCTGTCAATTGGTATATATGAAAAATAAAATTCTATTTCAATCATTTAAATAACGCTTTTTGTGCTAAAATGCATTTTAATATTTTTGAGAATTGATTGGCCGCGAAAACCGTGCCAAAAAATCGGTAAAATAAAACTTTGTCTGAAAAAACGAATATTAAAATTTTTTGTCATTTCATTAACAAGAAAATAGCATTTTGAAGGTGATTTCAATTCTTAATTTTCAATAAATTGGTTGGACGCTACGTACACACATTGAACACGTCTTCTTGTTTGCAATATTATCCAATTATATGTAATATATTTGTCAATACAAGTGGATTTTGTGACGTCATGTCCCCGCATTATTACGGATAATATATACCATTATTCAACATTGTGGCCCCACAGCGGCGACGCACATAGTCGGAACGCACCAAATCGAACTTCTCTACGTTGGGGGTATGGAACAAAAAATTTCAAATTTATATCGCCGCATTCTGTAATTGAAACCATAGAGATTTTTCGCTAAGGGTCTGTCTACCCGTGTTCCGTGTGCCAAAAAACTAAATACTACGGAAGATATCAACGTAACCTATAGGGCGGTAAAGACTTTTGACACAAAATTGTCTATTTTTTGAAAACATATGGTGAAAAACAAAGTCCTCGCGTGCGTTCCTACCCTCAAAATTACTCACACCGCCCTAAATTTTAGCGTTTTACTCCATCATATTGTCGTCCCTAAGTTAGATTTGGCCAGTGATCGATAGCTTAGATACTAAGCTTTGAGACTACGTATTCGGTTTTTGTATTAAAGCCGTGAGACGGAAATGTTAACTTAAAATGTGCCCAAAACACTATCGACCATGACCTTGGGAGTAAATAAAGCCGCCCTCTACCAATGACCTCTGCCATCTCTGTCGTTTTTTTAGAATTTCATTTTTCATCATCATTACCTTTTTGTTCAGAAATCATGCTTCGTATCCATTTTTACCTTGTTATAAATGAAATTTTCCTTTCTTTTAACAAAGCAATGCTACGTCTGATCATTTTAAAACAACCTACATGCTTTTTTTTAGGAAAAATGTGTTTTGTTTTAAGGCACATTAGCTGTATTTTAGAATTATTTTTTAAAAATGATTTCCAATCAAAATTGACAAAAGCCAAAGTTCTTCCCAAAATGTGATATATTTTTTTACATTTGGTGAAGAATGTACAACTTAGATTTTTAACAATATAATAATTTTTGGCTTCCAAATATGGATTCAAGTAATGACAGGGAATGCAAAAGCTATCTTTGAAAATCAGATAATATATTTTGGTGAGCTTTGCAAAGTGCATGTGTAGAAAAGATACAGCTAATGGGGCTTTACTGTATATTTCAGGTATTATTTGCTCTTATGTCTAAGCGCACATCCAGACATATATTGCCTTCAAAAATGATTGCAGGGCTGCTGAGACTTTGGTTTAGTCATCTTGGATTCATTTCAGATAGAATAAAATATTTCTGTGTCATGCCTTTTGTAATTTATCTAAGGATATTACACCCAGGTAATTTTTGAAACACATTCAACACTTATTCCAAGCTTCCATATTGCCACAACTCATTGCCGGACAGTCAGGAATATTGTTAAGGTTAACATTTTATTGCAAAATTAAATAAAAAAAAGCAAAACATTCTTCTTGCACTTGCTGTGTCAGTTCTTTCACTGTATAGATGTTCCGTGATCTGCAAGTAGAAAACAAATGTAATGACAATACATTAAATGGGAAGTATAAATAATATTTTTAGGTATGTATCCAATTTAAAAAATACACCTTGGGTCTTCTTAGTGTACATGCATATAAACATGGTAAATCACATTTGTATAAACTGAATCAATCATTTTCTTGCTATACATGTAATATGACTATGTAAATGAGCATACCTTCCCCTAAACACCCTATTCACTTCAAAGGTACTTGTTAGTTCTCCCTGCTATTTAGTGATTTCCTGATATAATGATATTGTCCGTTATCTACTGCTCTACTTTCTCTTTCTATTGTGTATCAATAATATACAACATCCATGCATCTGTTTAAATCACTTCTCATCCTACCTAGCAGTATTCCTGTATTCAAGGCCAAGATTTCTATATACACTATACTGTTAGCCAGCTAGATCATCTGGCTACTTACTGGTTATCCTGCCAGGTGTGTTAGACTTTTTTCAGCAAATAGCCCTGAGCACAATACTGTCCGGTCTACTAGCCTACCGGTATTTAGTCATTAGATACATGTCTAATTGTCACTGCATAGATCACGTAGAGCTCTCACATCATCAGCTGTTCCAACACTTAGTCATTTACTCTGGTGGCTTGAGACTTAGGCTGCGTTCACAAATAACAATGGGGGGGGGGGCGGCTGCAGGAATCGCGATTATAATCTAATTTTTTTCAGACCCCCCCCCTCAATATCCTAAATAATTTTCAAATGCCCCCTTTTATATGATCAAAATTTTTCAAGTCCCCCCCCAACTATCACAATCCCACATATTTGTAAAGGATGTGTATGCAGAAAAAATCACGTATTGCGGCGTTCCACTCACAGGTGTTCAACACTACCTGCTATTAACACTCTGAAAGTCATATTCGTGAGACAAGTTCTTAAATCGATTCATCTTAAAGGCATCAGTGAACGTTTTGGATTTATCGGTCTAGCCATCTTGAGTTCATCCAAGTCTGTCCAGGTCAATTGTTGCTGCCGAAGAGCAAAAAAAATGACGATCATGAGAGAGTAGGCAAATTGTGAATTCTCTCTCATTGCCATGTTGTCAAAAACTGAGCACAGTGACTTACCAAAAATTTGTTTCGAAAGTACAAGACATATATGAATTAGATGCTACTCGAAGTGGACAATACTGGATGGCTAAAAAATTCCATCAAATAAATGTTTTAATCTCTGAAATTTGTGGTGTCATAATGGCAAATTTGGTTGAAAAATAAATAATTCCATTTAGTCACATATTTTTTCACATAGTCCTCACTGTTCAAAGTTTTACTTTTGTATTAGTTTATGACAAGAATATGAAAATATAGAAAACCAAGCATGGTGACCCCATCTTTTTCTTTATATTTGATTATTCTCATATTCCGCAATTCAAAAATTCACGATAATTTTTCAAGCCTCCTGGTCTTCCATATGTTGCTCCCTGGCCTGTATGTTTCACTGTCATAATCGTCATTTGACCGAAACTCTTCTTCAACTACCGTGTACATCAGAGTCAGAGCTATCTCTGCACTGCTCAGGTATGCAGTAACATTGACACTACAGTAGCAGGGCAGAATCTGATAGTGATACTTTGATAATTTTGACAATATTTTTGTTCAGTTTATACAACTGAGTTCTTGTTCTACTTCCTACAGCATCTTGAACTGTCCAGTATTCAGCTTGCTATCACAGCCTGTGTATATGTACCATGCATTTGTATCACTGACTGTCAGTCTGAACTCTATTTAAATTAAAGTAACCAAATACATATTTTTGTATACAGGTTTTGTCGACAAACTGAATATTGTGTGTTTGAGCATGCTGTAGGGAGACAGCAAGAAACTGTAGTTGATATATTACATAGAAATATTACAAAAGTCATCAACATTTGCAGCTTCTGCCCTGTGTAACTAGGCTCATTTGGCTTTTTACGACAAATCACACGTTTAGATTTTTTCGAGATAAAAGTCATGAAATGTAACAAAAATGGTTCTAGATTTTGTTAAATTATTACTAACATTACAACAATTCGATGACATAAAAATGGTATTCATTTTTCATTGAATTACCTACAAAACTTTTATTGTGTGAAATTTGCTTCGGGCGCTTACATATAAGTGTCAGGTTGGGTCAAACCATTTGGTGTTGTGGGTTGGATTGAAATTTGACAAGTAAAATTTGTTTTCGTGTCGGCACTTGGAGACCAACTCCGAACGCTTGTTTAAAAGGCTAGATTTATCTGCATTGATTATGAATAGCTTCTCTGTAAGGCAAAGGTTGCATTTCTTTGACACATTTGAGTAACTGCTTGCTTTTGATAGGATTGACCATGATATGTTAAATGGTTTATCCTGGGGTATATATATATATATATATATATATATATATATATATATATATATATATATATATATATATATATATATATAAAATACCTCTGTACACACAAATACAAATACACTTGAAATACAGTGCAACGGAATTCATTCAAGGCCCAACTTCAAAGCGCATTTTTTTCATTGAACAGTGATTGGTAATGGTAGTAAGGTTAAAACTACTCATACGTCAATATTTGATCCTTCAATCAAAGACTGGCGTGGCTTTCTAGGATTAGACGTTTTTTTTTGTGAACGCAGCCTTACGAGTTTTATGCATGTACATATTATTGACATAAGTATTTTTATCCTACACATAAACAGCTGTTTTTATATTTTAGGATGCAGCTTTTAGCATATCAAACAGAGAGCTTGTCATCAGATCTGTGTATATATTTTTTGATGAAAAGGGAAGAAACACCATTCCTCTACACATAATGTTGCAATGGAAACTAATTAAACTGTCAGATACGAAGAAAGATTTTTCGCTCATCCCAAAGAGATGTTCTGCAAAATAACAGTTCCGTTAAACCCTGCAATGTTATTTTTGTTGCAATCGATTACCGGACATGTTGTACGGCCTCCTTGGCTCACTTCCGGTTTGTATATAGCTGAAAATTTTTCGCTCTCGGAATGCCATTTGATCTTCCCCAAGTCCGATTTTGCTCCAGCACATTGAATGATGAGTAAGGAAAATAAATTTACCAAAACTACAAATTCAACCCATGAGACGGAAATGTTAACTTCTCAAACGACGGTATTAATTTTGCAAGTTTCTGCCAGATATGTCACAACACACCCACAATTGACATTGAAAGTTTTTGCCGTATTTCCGAAAAAAATGTCAAATGTTTGGGGAAAAGCCATCAAAGCAACTGTCGGACCATCAATCTACTAGAACCAACGCACTTAAAACATATTTATCTAATTTAACGGTCAAAATTTAATGAAATTTGCAGAGCTCAGCTTACCTGATGTGTCGCCCTGTCAGTCAGCTTAGACTAGGTGGCGCCCGTCGTCTCGCCTTAGTGACGACAGAATCTGGAATAGACACGCCTTGCAACAACGGAAAAATCGCCTATATGCGTCCGCACTGGATAATGGTGTACAATATTGATAACATGAGGTTATTATGAAATTACCACAATGGATGCACGAGGACATTGACGCAGCGTATCGAGGAGGGCGATGCGCGGCGCCAATGTCCTCGTGCATCCTTTGCAGTATTTTCGTAATAACCTTATTATTTTACATCTTACATTACTGACCGGGGCATCAAATTGTCAGAGTAGTGACCGTTGTCGTACAATATCAAAAATGTTTCTTCCAATTTTATTGCGCCAGTGTGGAAAGCTATCTCTGACACGCTTCCGCAAACTTTGGAGTCTGCGCACTACACACACACGTACGTATGTACGTACAGAGCGTGCGCAAGACTTGTTCTGGCACTCGTCCAATGGGTCCGTTGAAACCGTTCTACAGTGAACGTGCAGATACAGCCGCATGGAATGGGGCGCCTTCAAACCGTACGTGTTATGGAACGAGCTTTCCGTACGGTTATTTTGCGCAGGCAAAATTCTACTGTTCTCGATGGTAGATGTATAATGTCTTACTGTACTATTTATCATTTTTAGTGCTCCCGCATGCCCTCGTCGTCTGCTGGCTGGCTCGCACTCAGCACGCAGTCCCCGTCAAATACGCTTTAGTATGCAGTACTACTACTACTACGTTTTTTAACAACATGGTTCGCCATGAGATGAAATGCCAAGAGGATTTGACCGGTTAAGAAGGGCTTGACACCGCGATTTCTGCGTAGTGAAGATTCATTACGTATTCATGATGACCCCTGGCCAGCTGTCAATATCTTTAGGGGCTTTTGTCTTTTGGCCTGCTTTGCATATGACGTCGTTGGACACGACCTGCCAATCACCCAGGTTGTCAAATGAACTATTACTTGACTGTTTACCAACCCAATTAACACTATCCGGCAGTATCAGTCATATTTTAATCGCGTGGCCCAGGTGGGCACAACGTAGGAACGCGTAATAATAATTAATATAAGTATTATATAGAAATAATAACGTGAATAATAATAGGTTCAATTTCCGTGAAAATTTCACAAGTAGGGTATTTTGGGTCGAAAAGACCGAATATGATACCGATTTCACTGCCCCATGTTTCCATGGTAACCATTTTAGGGGTTGAAAATATCATTTTTTCTAATATCCCATGAAAAGTTACTTTGATTGATATAAAAATTATCTAGTGGGGGAATTCGGGTCAGAGAACACAAAAACCAGACTTATTTTAATGTTTCAAGTTGCCATGGTAACTATTTTGGCATTGAAAATGTTCCTTTTTCCCGTATTTCTATCAAAAATGTACTCGGACATAAATCCCGGTATTTTGGGAATGACCTCATAATTATACACCTTTTTTAATCCAATTTTACCTCGAAGAATCAAAATTTAAGCTTATTGGGGGATGACCGTCCTGCACTGCACTGAGCGATCGCGTCTGGACTCTGCGTCCTCTGATACCGAAATTTACTGTGCGAAGAAAACTCCAAAGATTGCAGACGCAGGTGTATAATAATAAAGATAATGTATATTGGGGCCATTCTGGTCAAAATTATGTTTTCCGTTAATTTTAGTGTGTTAGAATTAATTTTATATAGACCAGAAATAATTTTTCAAGCATTTTTAATTTTGTTTCATGCAGTCATCTCAAATAAGTGGTTTGTAGTATATTATTAACTTTGCATTCATCGAATGAAGTTTATGCCTTCAAGTAAATTTTATGTGATAAAATTAATTCTACTAGCATCTCAAATTAATTTTGTGAACCCAATTCCCCTTAGCACCCAAGATTCACTGGTACTTATTTATTTTATGGATTGACAATTAATGATTTCTTTGTCTCATTCAGGGAAGATTAATGAAGACAAATTATTTCTGATTGTTTAACTATAGTAAAATTATGCACATGTAGTGCTGCAAAATTTTAGTGTGACCTGGCGTGACCCCATAAACTCTATGACTAGCTAGATCCCTTTCCATGGTAGCAACGGCTTAATTTGAACATGGTGCCTGTATACCTTTAAACACTTTTAAAAACCCAGCAGGCCAAGACAAGGGGGAAATATTACAAGATATCACGTTTAATACTGCCCTACTTGACATAGTATAGGGCTCTCACTTGCAACAATTTACCCTAAATATAAAGAATCGACTGTCAATTAAACTGCGGTTGCTAACCAACCGGAGGTAAACAGTGAGACTAAACGTGCCCAGAAATACGAGCGCAATAGACGAATCGTTTTGGCGCGTGCCAACTCAAAATTATAGAAAACCGCAAAGACTAGTCGTTTTGGCGTGTGCCGGCTAATCGGCTAACAAAAAATAGGAAACGGCAAAACCGCAAAAAGTGATAAAGAAATGTAAATAGCTATGGAATACTTTCTATAAAAATCTCTACATATGTATATCAACCTGAGGAATACGATTTTGACCTGTAGTAGCACGATGCTCAATGGAATAGCCATTATTATTGTGAAAGGCGTTAGTCATATCAAACTACTGACGTGCTACAAAATAATTAATCTTTTCACCTTTCAGCTTGGTGAAAAACGCATTTATTGATTCGCCAAAGGCCTGTGGATTCGCTTAATATTTTTGCACAAGTTCTACATGAACATAGGAAAAGGTTCGACTCACCCTCTGGATTGTTGAGCATACAACTGACTGTTTCAGTGAATCCGACATGATGAGAATTCTCGAATCAAAAACTGTACTGTAGCCGTGCTCGAATACAAATGTCTTCCCATTAAATTACGTCATTGTTATACAAGAGTTAGCATTTCAAAGTCTGCCACCCTGTTTATTTCAAAGTTTGGAGTAGAGGGCGGCATTTCCATCTTAATAATTGCACGACGTGAAACGCAAATATTTCCATCGCATATGTTCCGGCAATATGTACAGTACTGTCACTGTCAGTAGAAATACTGTTTACGCTGCAGTTACGTAAGCTTATAAGCTTATACTCCACAAAATGGCCACAGGCGGCGTGAAGTTTCTGAAAGGATTTCCCAAACGTCCTACACACGCGATTGTGCACCACCTTTGATGAAGGTCGATTCCCTCCAAGGTTGTGCTGGCGTTCATGCTAAAGCTTAGACAAAGCTTTGATTCAAAAAAATCCAAGTCAAAGGTTGTATTGCAATCTTGTACAAAGGTTAATGCCCAAAGTTTGAATGAGGTTATTTTCGAAGGTTAAATACAACTTCAGCCTTAGAACCTTCGTCACATGTTCACAATGAACCTTTCGACAACCTTAGTTTTCCGAAAGGTTAGACAAAGGTTACTTTCACAAGGTTAAATACAGCTTCAGCCTTAGAACCTTAGTCAAATGTTTACAATGAACCTTTCGACAACCATAGTTTTCTGAAAGGTTGGACAAAGGTTACCTTCAGAAGGTTAAATAACGCTTCGCACCGGGAACATTTGTTGAAGATTTGATTTGAACCTTCAGATAGTTGTTTCTAATAGGTATGTCGCGTGAAGATTGTTTCCGAAGGTTATATGTTGGGTCAACTTCACTCCCTGGTCTTAGGGTTTTTTTTGCGTTATGTCGCCCCGGAAACAGACAAACCGCAGCTGAGTGGTCGTGCATGCTGTGCTCTTCGCATAAAATCGTGATAGTAACTTTGACACTGCACTGAGTGATTTTTCTGTCGTCAGCGCTGGTCATATACCATGTGAAAAGAGGGGTGTCCGTATTACAACTTGAGGGATAAGCAAAAAGGAAGCGACCGAGAAATGCGGAAACTACACTGAAAAGCGTGTTTTACAGGCGATTTCGCTTTTTGAGTAGAAAAATTGCTTCATCATAAAGTTCAATATCATATCATACATTATAATTCTAACGTTATTTTCACTTGCACTTGACCGAGAATCTTTCTCAAAAGTGGTTTCGGCAACATTACCTTCGTCCATCTTGAAATGAAAACGAGGTTATATACTAGAATTTGACTGTTGTTTTTCGTGCCCGTCCTGGTAATCCGGCTTTGACAAACGATCTGGCAAACATAGTGGACTTCACTATAAGCATGGAGGTAGGAAGAGACGGAGATCTGACTGCTGAACATTTTGCGATGGCTCCGAAGAGGATTTTATCAAAAGACCAGAATGTTTTCCCGGATCTTACACGATCTTCAAGGTAAGTTGCCACGCGCCACGTAACGTATGCAGACGACAAAATGTTTCAAAATTACCTTCTGTGAATACTTTAAAAAATAAAAAATGAACGTTGTACCTGGCTAATCTTTAAACAAATGGAGTAATTTCGTGAAAAATATATGGAAAATATCATGACCAACAAAACTAAAGTATCAGCAGTGGGCT
>LD343180.1:13321-32032 GCA_001465055.1 Ptychodera flava | reverse complement strand
TTCCTCAGGATTCCATACATTAATATGGTAATAATCTGCTTCCGAAACGCCCCTGTCTTTCATGTCATAAGCAATAGCAGATGAAACTATTCCAAAGGCGAAAATGAACTTCAAGTTTGGAATCTTCTTAATATGGGGAAAGAATGTTTGATGTGCTTCCAGCCACGAGTGAGTTGGTGTGTGCTTTTCAAACATAGATGTCCTTTCTGGTAACACAAGATTGACACCTAAGCGTTCAGCCTCTCTAACTGTTTTTCCGTCAGCTTCTAAGACTGTACAATGAATGGTAAGTCTACAAGCATTCAGCTGATCAACCAGCTGGTACAATGCAGCTGCAATACCATCCTGGATTGGTGTGCCCCATCTTTCCATTAAGATCAGTGCAGATGGATTTGTAGCCAATTCCTACAGAAAGTCAAATAAAATTCTACATGTCAGCTGCAGTGTTCTTCACATGATTAAGTGATAAGGTTTCTGTTGTAGGATTGCAATTCTTGTATTTCTTGCAGTATCGAGTGAAATGAGTTCAACTCTCTTGAGGCGTTCTTGAAATGTCTGCCCCTAAAAATCACAGCGCCATAATGGTATAACCATATTAGACTTTGGAGCGTAGATTACATCGAGAAACAAATAAACGAATAAAGGATTGTCAAACATTATATTCAAATTTTACACTTTATTGGCAGAACAGAGTTATAAGATTCAAGATAGATTGAGCCTCGAAAACGAAAGACTGAAACTTTTGCTCAAACGTTTCTTAAGCAACGCTCAACAATTGTCATTAAAATCAGGTGTCACTATGAAAATATTTGCACTAAGAAAAAGATTACCCAATATTTACAGATATTTGATATTCAAAATTGCCACTATCGCTGTGTTATCTCTCTAGGGTAAGAGATGCAATTCCCGATTATCACAAGACTAAGCCCACGAAAACTTAATTTACTGCATAAGCTTAAAAACGAGCCGCCTAAAATGTTTCCCCCTCAAAATCACCTAAAGTGTATCCCCCTAAAAATCACAGCGCCATAATGGCGCCTACTATATTGTATTTGAGAATCCGAATATCTGTCCCTGAGGTGCATGCTATCTTAAGCAAGTTTTCATGCGGTAAATGTACAACGCTCTCACATACAGGCAAAATTTGTTGGATAACTTTGACTTTTTCCGCATCTCCGTCTTCGTCGTCGTCGCCATCATCACTGCCAATTGCACCACTCGCAGTTGTCTTCTTCTGACCATCTCTACCATCCACGCAACCACCTCCACTGGCTCCAACGTCTGTCATTGTGTTTGCTGCGTATTACTTGCAGAACACTGCAATCGGAAATGGAAGAGATTTTTATATATACAATTTCCTTCCACTTTGACTGACAAAAGTGGCCGGCCAATATCATATTAATAAATATTAGTAAATGTTGTTATACTCTTGACTCTGTTGAACTATGTCATTGTCTATGCAAATTAGCTATCCATAGCAGTCTAACCTGCTGTATCGAGTTGTCTATCTAGGGTAATTACAATGAAAAAAACGGGAGGCGATTTTTTAAAATTCTGCTTCAAATGACATCACGTAAAACCTAAAAGGCCATATACGAAACGGTACGTAATACAACAACGTCGAGGTGTCAAAAGGTCGAGGTGTCAAATTTTGCGTTGAAAATTCATAACAAAATCGAGTGGCTTTAGAAAGAGAAATTTCGCTTGATTATAATGGTGGTATTCTTGCGTCCTTAAGTTGGATATCAATTTCTTTGAGAAACAATAACTGACTGTTATGTGTTATCGAGTTTTGATAGCAAATCGTGATCAATATGAAGGCACACCATAAACATGTCAACTTCTTGAACTATACAAACTTAAATGTTTGTCATTTGCAGACTCCTCTCAAAGTCATATCGATAAAACTAACCCTGCTGTTTGTTAACACGAAATTGTCTTAAACTAGATACCAATGGCGGAGGAAGACTTTCACAAAATATATTCAATGTTTTGTAGTGCTATAACATGTGGTTTACTTCGCAATATGAATCTTATTTTCAGCACATGAAAATTCCTATTTCTTGAAGGGAGTTTATCATTTTTGCTGTAAAATGAATCCCTTGGAATGGAAATTATTCACTCTCACTTTCTATGACTGGTAAGAATTTCATGAGTATATAATAACGTAGGTCACATGGGTAGGATACCACCTGTGAGGTGGTACAAACACTGTTATTTACAAATTTTTGATTGTGGATATTCTTGATAAAAAATTAATATTCCTGTAATTATTGTAAACTTACAAAGGTACCCTTCAGCACTCGAATCCTTAATGATGATCAGTATTTATACAAAATTCACGCGGTTGTTACACAAACACTCAGAAATACGGTCAACATAGTTACACTGCAGCAACATTGTGCTGTAACTTGATGCGTGGTCACAGTACTGCCTTGGCAGACTCTCTGAACAGTTACGGTCATGATTTATAACGATCGCTCCGGTGAACATTCTCCAATCTTTATAACGGTAATAATTATTGAGATCGGTGTACACACCTGGGATAATTTTACCCAGAAGCTATGACAGAGAGGACTTTGATCTCGTTCGCAGGCTGCCCATCGTTTATAATATACACTTAGGATGGCGCCTGATTACAGACACCGGTGGCTGTAAGTTCTGATGCAATATGTTGCATATCAAGAGTTTAAATGGCACGTACTGTCATTTGTCTATAGAGAAATTGATGATGTCCGATCACGCATTTGACGGTTTGCTATAACTATTTTTTGTAAAAAAACTCGGAGCTGATTACCCACTACCCTTTAGGCGTACGGCTTTCACAACGTGAGATGAACTGAACACTCAGACCTGATTGAACACTCAGACCTGATTGAACACTCAGACCTCCAGTTTTGTCGGTCTGTTTTGATTACCATTATTTGTGTCAGTCGATAGTATATCTGCATTCTTGATTCTCTAAGTCAACCAAATGTTTTGGTGTGAGTTTTCACCTTTGTGATGACCCTTGAATTAATAATACCTAGTATAGTGGTACTTTTTGGCATTTATGATAAGAGTACCTACGAGGTCACATTTACACTACAATAAGTGCATGCACAACAGTAATATCTGTGACCTCAAAAATGGCCGTAATAGTTTTATGTTATGAGGTTTACAAAAGTTTAGCCATTGGATCAAAAAAAATTGTCGCTCCCATAATTTATTGCATGGCTTGCTTATGTTAGCGATATAAACGGGCAAAATTAGTTACTTTTGAGTGCCTTTTGTTGTAAGCAGTCGTAACGTATCATTAGATTTTCCTATTCTGCTTTGCATCCTGTCAAAAACATTGTTAACTTCCTCTTACATGTTTGAAATTTTCGATTTGAATACATCATCCTGCAATTGGAAACGTAGTGTTGCCAAAGATTACTATTTATGTAGCAAAAGAACAAGTTCATGGATGGGCGTGCAACAGAATGATTTTTCCGTGTGTTCGAAATGTGTACTTCGCGAACCAAAGATTTAAGATAAAAAAATATCCTCAGGACTATATATCCCATAAAAAGAGTTTAATTTTCATTGAGTTTTCCTTAACCTAAAAATAGCTTATTTAATGAACAGATAGCTGAATTTATCAAACATAATATCAATTTCTGATGTTCAACCTATTAAAAAGAGCTTCTGTGGAGACATACTTGTTGTTTAAACAATATAAGATATTCAGGGCGTAGTGGGATAGCATAAATGCGATTAAACCTGAAAATTAAGGCAGTACGATTTGAGAAAGATTAATCAGATTTAAGATATTAGAAACAGAATCCGAACTAATTTCGGAATTCCGAAGTCCGAAAAATAATACCACTGTTACTTGAATCCATATTATGTCATGAGTGTATGTTGGTAGGAGGTGTACAAATATGACCCTAGATTTAAATTTTTAATCCTAGAATTTGTGCCACACCCTTCCAAAAGTATGTGATCAGCGAAGAGGATCATATTAATCTGTCAAAAATTCAGAAGAATTTTTCAGCTGATTTTCCACGGCTGAAAAATTCTGGTGAATATTTCTTTTTTAACAGAATAATCAGATGAATTTTTAGATATTATCTGAAAAATCAGCTGCATTTCTTGTAGAAGCTCCGATATGATGAAAATAGTATACACCTTACCGGCAGAGCAGGCTGGCGGAGTGAACTCGTCGATGCGCCTTCTTGTCTCTTTTATTTCAGTGCTAAATACAACATACACTAGTTACCGGTCTGATGATAAGTTAATATCGAACGATGAATGAAGCTGTCTTTCCCAGTTGAATTTCACCTGATCTATTCCAAACAATAGGTTGGTTTGACGTCGTTTGTACGATTGACACTAGCAATTAGCTCAGCTTATCGCAACATACATGAATTATTAACTTGTTTAGTTGCGACAACAGCAATGAAATGCAATTTGAAACCTCCCACGCCATGTTATGAGATAGGGCACAATTCATGAAGATTGGAATTTATTAAGACTTACAATAGTGCATTTACCCTCATCAAAACACAATCTTCTTAGTGAAGTTCTGTGGTACAATGAAAACACTAAGAATGAAGAAAGTGTGCTCTTCTAATTTTAAAACTGGTCAAAGAGTAAATTCTTAAGGCTCAAGGATATTTGGAATGATAACAGAAATAACTGGCTTGAACAATGGGAAATAATAGCAAAAATTAGAGAAGGTATACAAATAGATATGTGTAAGAGGAAATTAAGACAGAGTATGAAACATTCCTCAATTCAATTCCAGATTCCCGGAAGCATACAAAAAAGTTCAAACATCAAAATATAGAATACTCTAGACTTAGAGAAATATGGTCTGACAGAAAGTGATGTCAAAACCAAGTCATTTTATTGGAAATTCAAATTGGTAAAAAATGGGCTGAAAATCTCACCAACGATTACAAAGGTTCTTTATTCAGACGCCTTAATTTAACAGGCATTATTAACATTTCAATAAATGATTTAAATTACAAGACATTTCACAGAGGCCAAATCACAGGATGCATGGCCAAAACCTGTAATTTAAACAAAGGAAATGCTATATTTGTGGCCAAGAAAAAACACTGGAACACATCTTATTTGAGTGTTCATATGTAATAGAAATCTGGCAGGAAGGTATTTCTTTCTTTCCTTCTCAGAAACCACAACTTTGATAACAATACCAAAATCAAAAGATTTACATTTTCAGGAACTGAACATAATGAAGCATCAGACATTATATGCTGTAAAATACATAGTTTGGAATATTAGAAATTCAGCTCTTATTAATGGGATTAATGTTGCCCTCTAATCCTATGATGCAATTAATATGTTATCCTTCTTCTTGGATGAAAACACTGTGTGTCACTTAAAGAATGATAAAAAGCAGGGGATTTTATCACAAAGTTTACAAGCCTTGTAGAACTTGAGGGAGAAGCATGCGTACTGAACGCATTTATATGACGTTTTTGATTCTTTTATTTTCTTTTCTCTTTTTTTCAATAAACGGATTTTTTCAGACAAACTGCTTTGTAATTTGTTTCCGCTCAACACATTCATAGGTTTGTAGATGTTTTATTTGCGACCTTGTCAGAATACATTTATCTTTAAAAGACATCTAAAATGGCACAACCGGGTCTTTGACTTTTGCCAATGATATACTCCATAAACAATCAAAGAATCATTGTGAGACATGCAACTGGGCGTCACGCCCTAAGACAAAATGTAATCTTGGCATTTCATAATAGATTGTGTAAGGATGAGAACTGTTTTAGTTAGTTTATAGCATTACGCTGAAATCGTCACTTCTTGCCTTCTATCCGATAATTGAACCATAAGAAGTCATCTGTCAACATATAGATGAGTTGGATGCGTTGAATTTCCTAAGATATGCTGTGTGTCATTCATCAGTATCCACATAGCATTGTGCTAGCATATTTAGTGCAATTGGTATGCGGTGAAATCGTTGAGTCAGACCCGGATACACACAATCTGATATCAAGGAAATACTTACTGTATATGCCATGCATAAATCAGGATCATACAATCCGATGCTTTTTATTGCTTAATGTATCACAGCAAGATTTGGCAACACTAGTACAGAAATTTGCGAGAAATTTGCGAGAAATGGACACTTTCTCGCTGTATTGCGAGAAGTAAGCGAGAAAACATACTTTCTTGAAATCAAGCTGCGAGAACTGTGCTTTCTCGCATGAATCTGCGAGAAATTGAATTCTGGCAATCAATCAGCGAGAACTATGTTTTCTCGCTCTGTATCTGCAAGAAATTGTGAAATGCTTACACAGAAGAATACAATTTCTCGCGATGCAAAGCGAAAAAACAAAGTTCTCGCTGACTGATTGCGAGAATTCAGTTTCTCGCAGATGCTGAGCGAGAAAACACAGTTCTCGCCAGCTGATTGCGAGAAAATTAAACTCTCGCTAGGTTATTGCGAGAAAGTTATGTATTCTCGCTTACTTCTCGCAAAAAGCGAGAAAGTGTCCATTTCTCGCAAATTTCTCGCAAATTTCTGTACTAGTGCAAGTTACTAATCTGTAAACGCTATCATCAAATTATCACAAGATCAACTCGGTCAAAATCGACATGGAACCCACCACCACGGGTATAGGAAGAAGTGATACTCTGAAGAACAGTGTCCAGAGAAACCTATTTAAAACGAGATACTTCCCAATTTCGCGAATGCAAACAGCTTTTTGACCCAAGTAAAATTTACACCGCTTAATTTTACTTAGAATGTAAGACAGCCAAATTTTTGCAATTGTTGGGTAGCACGGTCCTCGAAATTAAAAGACTTAAAAATTTCTGTAAACATTCGATACTGAAACTTTAAATAACTGCCTTTTGTAATCAAGAATAAAAAATGAGGGTTCAACAATAATGCATCGACAAGGTTATAGGAAGAAGCGAAACTTTGAAAAACCGTTTCCTGAGGAACCTCTTTAAAGACAGACACTTCCCAATTTCTCGAATGCAAACATTTTTTTAATGTTGAAAAGCACTGTGTTTGAACGGTGAACCACGAATCCTAAAATATCTTGGGCATTTTGTTTACCTACATTGACCAGGTGACAATATACCGGTAATTCTTTGAGCCATGTGCTTATACAGAGATTCTGCCATACTTTTTGAAATAATGAGCATGTACCATTGTGTGCAGTAAATTATAGTGACAGTGCCCAAATGTTTTTTTTTTAAGTGTAGCCACCTAATGGGAATATATCATGACCCTTGTAAGACCTTGCATTCACATCAATGCAATTTTGTTAGTTTCTGGTTTGTTAGTTTGATTTTAAACCCTGCCTTTGCATTACTATTAAGTAAGTGTACTCTAGCACATCTCGAAAAATAACATTCATATCATCTCAGAACAAAAAAATCAAGTTGCTCTTATACTAAATGGAGAAAAAATGAATGTTTGCAGGCCACATACATACATTTGACAAATATATAAAGATGTAAGATCACGCTAGGGTCTTGAAATTGACCTATTCCGCAACCATCAAATGTTCTAAATATTATTTGCTACAACTTCCTGCAAAGATTCAATAGAGAATGGCGCTTATTGTTTTTAGTTACTTAACCGCTGAACAGAGCTGATCCTTTTGCCTCGTTTAGAAAACACTTTGCAGACAAATTATCACTCCAGATGTGCACTGAATTAAAATGGAAATTTAGATTCTGAGCATACAGGGTTTCAGATTTAAGTCCGAAAAGTTCCACCAGAGCTATTTTAGTTTAGCCTGTTAACCCGAATTCCCTGTATGGCAGATCGACAATTACCATTTATAACAGTGGTTTTGAAGCAAAATAATGGCGGCAAAATTTTAAAATGTAATACTATTCTCGGTATAGCAATATCGTTAACATCAAAATTGTCATACTGCAAAAACATTACATTTCGTTTGGATATAATATCAGGGTTTGAATGTTTGAATGACAATTCTGATCGGATGGAGATGTGTCACTGACTTGTAAGTAAAATAATAGGATCTGCTGTCACTAACATTTTCACAGCGATTTTAAGTTACTAGATGTCATAAGTCAGGGAAAATAGTGAAATTTAATCCCAGTGTATAATTGATGTATTCACAGCAGATTATTGGTTACATTGATAATGTACTCCGAGTCTCATTGTCGTCTGTAGCAATTAAATTAACTGTATTCCAGTCTCTTGTAATATCAAACTTAAGCCACCGCTAACAATCAACCGAGTGAATGGTATACTCACCAGCCTACGAAAACAATCAAAATATCACTTGGGCAAAAATGCATGGAGCGTTTATAAATGTCGAGACGACCAAAACTGAGCGAAAAAACCCAAACGATCCAAACAATTGTAGAAACGACCTAAAAAGAACCAAATTAGGGTCGAAAAGTTACGACCCGGATTAAGATCGACGGAAACTTGACCCGGAAATTTACTTCAGCGTCTCGACAATATTCGCTAAATGCTAGGGTAGAATCATTTTCAAAATGCGCCTGGCTTGAGTTATCTTTTCGAAATCACGGCAATTAACCACGCCAGAAAATAATGGATGTCATCTGTGTCGTCAGCATTTGATAGGTATTTCCAGATGACAGGATGCACTAGTTCACGCAAGGATCAATTGTTAGCACGTCGCAGACTGACTCGTCGACCAGGTGGTATTTTTTTGTAGACAATAGTCGAATTACATACGCTCCTGAAGGAGATGGGGCCATTATATCAACGAAGTAAAATGCCAAACTGATAACCAGCACGACTTCATGCAGTTTGACCTGTTATAACAGAGTATACACCATGTGATATACAACTCCTGACTTTTTCTCATCTATCAAATCGACCTTCAAGTCCCTGGACGTTTTCAGTGCTTGCGATGGAGTTAATGTTTCACAGCCTGTCTATAAACGATAACACTCAGAATTTCATGACTCAGAAATGTTTTATGTCACGCACTGTAGAAGGAGATTACATACGAGTCTGCGGTGTCAGTACAAGTGCTGTTGTTCTGTTACCACATGTAAAATTAGTGGATATTTACTCCGCTGCGCCATTGTTCTACAGCTTTGTCGTGTGGACGATAGTCAACACTGAACATCCAACTTACACTGCCCCTACATCATCGGTGGGTCCAGTACGGCAATTTCTTGACGATAACTCTGTTAAACTGTGCCATTGTCTGTGAAACGTCTCGTCTTATTTCTCGTGTTATCTAGAGAATATTTACAATGATAATACGGAAAATGCAACCGTAGTAATTCTGACTTAAAATACTTCTCACGAAGTCCACATAAGACCACGATGCATAATACGACCCTGCCGTTATGGTTTTAATGATGGCTATGAGTGAATCACATGTAGCTAATGGTGCAACTTTGAAAAATTGAAAATTTATCCCACTATGAATCCTAGAGCAACAGGTCTGTTCCGTCTGGATTATGTCGATTGTTTGTTTGATATCCTTGATTCCTAAGGTTTGAAGAACCCCCCCTTCTGGAAACAAGAAACTCCTAGCTTCTTTTGCAGCTCGATTGCAAATCCCGAAAAATGGAAAACCAGCTGCATTGATTTTATAGACCTTAAAAATTTTGTCTTTTGGTGTCTGCTTTAGAGATCATTTTGACAACATAAAGCTTGCAATAGCATCATATATGAATATTGCATATTATATTTTTCCTTCCGTGTTCCCAACGCTATGGGTTATCGTTCTTCAAACCTTTAGCATTACTCGCTATATGGCTACAATATGAATTAAGTTCATCCATTACTAATTCTTGATAAATGTAGCTAAAGCTGTAAAATTTGTGTCACGACTACGGATCATGACAGCGATTTTATATTTCTGTACTCAAAAGTTGGCTTGGGTACGTGTAGCAGGCAGTATTTATATTCTGGGCCGTGTTATTGTGCTTGCGCATACAGTATAAACGACATTTGGCGACATCTTATTTACATGTTGGTCGATGATTAACTAGGGGCTTAGTATTAGTCTGTATAGTTTTTAATTCACATAAAATTGATCGACACAATATTTATTGAATGTAAGTTTACAAAACGTTCCCCGGCCTTGAAAACCCTGAAAAAAATATTGATACGTTTTTCAGACCTGGGTTCTTGTGATGGCTATAACATTCACTCAAAAATCAACTTTATTCTTAGTAGTCCACTTGGGCTAACATTTTTTGAAGTTGATAGCCCAGTGACATTGGCTAGTAGCCCATGTCAGGGATATCTTTTTTCGTTAACAAGACACGAAAAAGATATAATATATTTTTAAGATTCTGCCCATGAGGTGAATTTTCTACTCATTTGATGTGAATATTGCACACCTTGCAGGGACAAAAGTATAATGGACGTTAGTGAAACTCACAAGTTTGGTGCCCTATTTACAACTGCTTCCACTGTCAGAGTTGTATGCAAATATTGATAGTCGTCATAACAACGACAGGACCGTCTCAGCATTGAGACATACTGTAGCAGAGCTAAAAATAGACCATCGGCTTTCTGTTGGGAGGAGACAATTTCTGTGTAATTGTGATTGATACATTATGATCAAAATGCAACGAAAATGCATTTTATTGGCCATCATTTCCTGTGCCTGTCATTCAAGTAAAGCAGTTCAGATATAGCAACTTTGTTGCAAATTTGCACCAGTCGTCTTCATAATTTACATAACAAAGTAATAGGTCTTTCTCTGTCCGGCTGGGTTTGACTGCATAGCTGGTCCCAAAGTGACAGACCGGACATGGCATGCTAAGTAATGACTGGATTTCAGGTCTCAGGCCTTGGTACTCCCTGTGGGCTACCATTTTATCGATTTGGTAGCCCCAGAGGAAATTTGGTAATCTGTGGATGCAACACTTCCGCTAATTTCGAGCCCTGCCAGCGTATACTTACAACCTAAAATGTAAGCCATGTCTACAACCGTACCCAACAAACTATCGGAGGGTTATCACAATGACTTTGACAAGTAAGCAGTGTATTACCTGAGTTTTTCACCCACTGTTTGCAATTTCTTGTTTGTCGAACAAGGGACAAGCTGAGACTAGTCCGGATATTTTACAGCTTACCATAGCGAGCATCACAATCTGAATGTTTTTGAAGCGAAGCAACTGAAGAATGGATCGACACGAAACGTAGGCATTGCGTGCCTCAAGAATAATGAATCTTACAGCAAAGATATACTTTGTATTCTTTATATCGTTTGCAGTAGCCCAGATGGCGCAGGTACACTGCTCAACTAATATTTAAAGAAAAGTAAATATTCGTATGTAGGTCACATGGCCTTTTCTGGTTTGATATTGTCGTATAGCAAATAGTAGAAAGTCGATTGTGATCAAACTCTCAAAAGTTTAATTTTCTGATGAAAATTTAAGGACAACTCATATTAAAACATTATTTGGTGGAGTAAATTAAGAAAGTCACACATATTAATCTTTCGGCAACAGATACAGTAGCTGCTTCAGGATTCTTTCAGTGTTACTCTACGATGGCAGTCTCGATGGCGTCGCCGTCTTCACGACTATCAATGATTACCAGAAAAATGTGCATATACATGTCTCGACTTGTCGCTTTTGATAAATATGCCATAGCGACCATGAGTGGAGGGAGAATGAGTAAATATGCAGTCCGTCTAAACGAGACTGTCAAAGAAACTTCACCATACTTCACAGGAAGGTGTAAAAGTGAAAAAAAAATACAAAGTAGATCACTCCAATACAATATTTTTGATGAACTTATAACCATAGCTTTTGTGAATATTATTCCCCTTTTAGAACGGTAACGGTGATAATTATTGACATTGGTGTGTACATCTGGGGTAATTTTACACAGAAGCTTTGACTAAAAGATATTCGATCGCGTTACAGACTGTATATCGTTTATAGAATACACACGGAATCGCGCTTGCCTACAGCCGCCGGTGACTGTTGGTGTAAATGACACGTACTATCATGCGTCTTATGATCGTGTCTCTGCTCTGTGGCTGAGAAATAGATGTTGCTTTGTCACGCATTGACGGTACGGTATCAAGATTTTTGTAAAGATAACGCTGATAAATCATATGCCCACGGCTGTCACAACCTGAAGATTTATTGAACGCTGAGACCAACCAGTCTTGTCGGTCTGGGTGTAGGCTGCATTCACAAACAACTCTGGAGGGGCTGGGTGGGGAGAATCCAAAGAAATGTTATTTGCTTTTAAAAATGCCGCCAATGAACTCTAAATGTGTTCAAGAGTCCCCTTCTGACTTGCTATAATTTTGAAATGCCCTCTTCTAAGGGAGTGGACAGAAACAACAGGGGAAAGGTCAGTATTTTAGGGATGGGTGGCATTTTGAAGTGTCGTGAAATTTTATTCTTTTCTTTGAGGGGAGGTCACCATTTTTGCACTTGATCAAAAAAAATGGTTACAAGTGGACAAGTGTACAAGAAATTTGATTTTAGAATTTTGCTTAAATGTTGATTCACAAAACATGGCAGTGTATGAGAAAACTACGAATACCTTTTACAACACTAAACTAGCTAAATCTGTTTTTATAAGTGTTTGACAATTGATAAAAATGAACTTAATTAGAAAGGAGTGTTTGAGAATGAAGATGTGAACAAAGAATATGATATTGGAATTTCACCTGAAAAATATTCCCTTCTCATGGTAGTCTCTGGGTTGACTATTAAATATTTTCCGTGACAAAACTTGCTATATCTGTGTATTTATATGTAAATGATGTTAAATATTGACATTTGGGCTGTAATAAGTTTCTTTATGAACCATTATAGTGCTCTCTGTACAATAATAAACCACATTATCAATGAAGACAGACATTACAGCTATTTTCCCTTTTGCGATCACATAAGAATTATGGTTTGGAAACAGGATGACTTTCCTCACCTGTCAGGACAACTGAACATAATTAACAAAATCGCATAAAAAAGGTATAAGTTGTACATAACTTTTGGCCAATCATGTATGTTTTGTTCTGTATATCAGCTCAGCTCAGTACAGTTTCTTGTTCTACTCCGCATAGCATTCTTTAAATAACAAATATTCTTGGCAAATATTCTATCTACGTGTGAAGACCGTAATCATTGTTATTGATGACAAATAGATTCTAGTCAGAACTTTATTCAAATTTAGATAATAATAACCATGCTGACTGTACAGGTATGGCTGTGTTGATTAATTGAAAACTGGACTTTTCATCATGCTTCCGGAGTAGAACAAGAAATTGCAGTGGATACACAAAACTAAACCACCTAAAAATTTGCTAAATGTTACAGCTATAAATTTACAACTGCTCGAAAACATATTTTATCAATCGGAGACAGTTTAGTGTCGAGTCTCCCTTTTTAGTCCCGGAATCTTTTCAAATGCCCCAAAATGTAGCCTTGATAGTTTCAAATACCTTAGGCTCCCCTTCAATCCCCCAAAGAGGTGTTTGTGAATGCAGCCTGAACACCATTGTTTGTGCCAATCGATAAATGTCTCTGGATTTTATGATTCTCTGTCAACCGACATGCTTTCAGATTAGGTTTCAAATCGTGACAGTCCATGATAAAAACTAGCTTAGTGTAGTGGCTCTTTATTTTTGGCATTTACGATAAGCGTACCGGCGAGGTTACATGTACACTGCAATAAGTGTACAACAGTAATCTTTTTGACCTCCTAAAATGGCCGCCATAGTTCTGTGTTATGAGTCTAACAAAGTTTAGCTATTGGACGGTGCGTGTCGCTGTGATGATTTGTTACATGGCTTGCTAGTGTTTGCAATACAAAATGGCATAATGCAGATTCTTTTGATTGCCTTTAGTTGTGAGATCTTAAAGTATTGTCATATTATTCCCACTCTGTTTCAGACCCTGTCAAAATTATTTTTAAATTTCTTTTACATGTTTGGCATTTTCGATTTCAATATATTGTACTTCCATTTGGAGCTCGTGTTGCCGACGAGTACTAGTATGTAGCAAATAACAATTTCATGTCGCTAAGAACAGCCTCATCTTAGAATTTGATGGCAGTCACATCAGACGGGAAGTAGCCATAACATATTGACACATATCTCACCCAGCACAAGTACAGGGGATTGTTGATAATATGGATGCACGGGCTACAGAGTAAATTTTTCCTGTTTCGAAAAGTGGACTCTGCATAGTATAATTTTAAGAAAAAAATGTCCTCAGGACTATCGTAAAAAGAGTCTAATTTTCCTAAACCGAAAAAAACAATCGACAAATTTGTCAATTATGATATCAGTTTAATCATTTATGAATAGGTTTCCTTTTTCTAAATATTAACAGCGTCTTTTATTTGCTTTAAACGTGTAAATATATCAGTATATAATGTATTATAATTTGTTTCACTTCCTTACTCTTAATTACTCAGTATCAGCGCTTGCTGTGTCGGGAAACTGACAAGTCATGACTACAAAGGTTTGAGGAACCTTCTATTCTTTACACACCCAGGCAGTCTAAGCGTTTCGTTCGTTAAAATCGCCTTTTGGTTGACGTTTAGAAATTTTGTTTTTCACAAAACAACATACTGACTCCCTGACACTCCATTTGATAATTTACGGAAGTTCCAATGTTATGAAAATAGCTTACACCTTACCTGCAACGCAGGCTGGTGGCGACAACTCGTCGCTCCTCCTTTTTGTGTTTTTGTCGTCGCTCCTCCTTCTTGTGTTCTTGATTTAAGTGCTTAATACACATTAGACTAATTACTGGTCTGGTCAAAAAATTAAGATGGAACGATGAAGAGAGCACACTGTTCGGGTAGAATTTCTCCTGAGCTATTCTATCCAAAAGGTTGGTTTGGACGTCCGCAGGGCGGACACTGAGAATTTGCTCTGCTTATCGAGTGATACATGTTAATCATTAACTTCCTTGTTTCGTTGCGACAACAGCAATGAAACGTCAATCGAACCCCCCCCCCCACGCTGTGTTATGAGAGAGGGCGCAGTTTTACAGCCTTGCCTTCCATGTAAGGTCATCTGAAATGACATAACCAGATTTTAAAAACCAAGCTCACAGTAAGAATAGATTATAAGCCATCTGACACCGTTATGAACATTTTGTGCCTCAAAGTCTGATTTTTAAGCTTTCAGTGTTAGACTGCAGTGGACGCAGAAAAAAAGGGGGGGGGGGGTATTTCAGTGAGATAAATAATGGTTTGCGTATATGCCCCAACTTTATATATAGTAATCATAGTAATCATTTGATATTGTGACACTTATTTTGTCTTACAATCTATACTCTGAATATGGTATCTGTATTTATTTTTAACAGCATAATTTTCTTAAGACAGCATATTTGAAGGGTCTTGCCTTTCACCGGTAGGCCTATACATTGGTGACATCCGTCCTATCCAAAATTCGCATTTTAGTATTGTGTGACGTCACCGACTGTACAGAGAGGTCGAAACAAGTATATGTAAGTAGATTAATCATCAGATTTTCGGATACAAAGAACTGAGTGAGGTGAACGTTCTTCTTTCCAACGTCTTTGACTTTGAATATTAAGGGAATCAATATTACTTTGGTACTTAGAGGCATTAATGTTCCTCATCCAATTATGAAGTCTGTAATGACAAGCTTCGTCTATAATAAGACAGCTTAAATAACGCGAAAATTATTTAGTTGCTAACATGTAAGCTGAGCATTCATCTCCAATTACTTGAGTTGTATATGATTTTAGACCATCTTATTGACAAAAATAAACCAAAAGACACAGGTAATGGAGACCTCAACTTTAATTCATATCTATTGTATGATTGAGGATATGCCCTTTCATCGTATAAAAATCCAGACTTTGACAATGTCGCTACCATTTTATCTCTGACAATATGTAGCGTCTAGACATACTAAATAGGCATGTGTGATTTGGGATACTGAGATTAATACTCTGTTACTGTATCTCGACATCAACTCACCTGAAATTCCCGATGGGGGACTGTGAAATACATATATGGTGGAGAATCCGGGCACACAACAACTGAACAAAGACACTTTTGAATCTTATGCATTTATATTTTTCTTCTATATTTTATGAAGCTTGTAAATGGGACTTGTTCCAATTGGTCTTCCTTGAAATAATTATGTGCCAAAAATCTATAATATCAGTCCCCATGGGGACTATGATTAGATACATAACACATTGATGTTTAAGGGTGTATCGGTTGGTTGACAACTTGCTCTGGGCCCAAAGCCAGGATGTTTGGGTAGTCACTACAATATATGCAAAATGACATTGGCCAGCACTGCCTTCTCTCATGTCATACAGTTGAAGGTTGATAGTAACTGCCTTACAGCTGTTTGTATTATTCTATCTTGTACAAAATCAACTCTTCAAGATTCTAGTGCAGATATATACATAAATAGTGTTTCACAAAGGTTTAGAGGTGCAAGTCGCAGATCAGAAATATTGGTAACATTTCACTTTGCAATCTGGATCAAAGGAACCACGTAACATGATCATTTACTCATATCCTGTCCTTTGGTTCTATGCACCTTGAAAGTGAAAGATTTAAACTTTTGCACAAACTTCCCTCCAGCAAACTTTGAACAATTCTCTTATTCTCTTTCAAAATCAAGAATAAAATCATGGGTGACACAGCAGATTTTCGTAACAGAAATACCACTTTAGATTCAAAATGGCTGCCATCTCTAAGTTAACCCTAATGAAAAATTCACTTCCATTTTCACATAAATATAACAGTGAACACTTACTCTGAGAGACTCAAATGAGTCCTCACAAGTGATGCATTGGAAAAGTATTATTATAAAGGTTTAAAAGTCTGAATATCTGTCCCTGAGTGACATTCACCATGACAAACTCAGTGACATGTCGACAGCAACAATGCTACAGAGACACACAATTCAGTCAATGCAAGGATATCAGGTTTATTAGCATCAATAGAATAGTTAGGCAACTGCCTGTACAAAGTTTACATTATAATAAATGAACAGAAATATCACAAGGGTTAAGAAATTGTAGTCACCATAGAACTACAAATCATGCCATTTGCTCCAGTGAATTCTAATGTATTTGTATGATAAACAATGAACCCTGGACTGGCAAACAGGACTGATGGACTTCAGCTGCTACAGGTCCAGTTATCCCAAAGTGGTTGAATTCATTGTTCCCAATAAAACATTTGGTGGATATGGTATCTTGACTCACCATCATCTGTTCTTTCAGCAAAGTTCTGTTCACAGTTCTAAATGAAGTAGAGAATCCCCATTCACATTTTCTGATTAGATAAGCTTTATTGCTACCCATAACATGTAGTGTATCAGTAAGTCAGAAGTTTATTTCTATATATGTTACATTTCTACTTCAAATAAAATTTTGGTGACAGTGGCTTGACTGTTGCTTGATGACTGTAACACAAAAAGCTGTGCATGAAGCAAGACACACAAAAGATTGTACAAAATCAATCACTGACAATATAGTTGCATACTATATCATACATTATATTACACACATTAATATTTATCAATTATCTATAATATCAATATAGTGAGAAAATGTACAGTTTGTGTATAACAAAAACAACCGGAAATAAAAGGGAAACTGTTCAGAAAACTTTACTGTCAGGGATTAGTGCCTGTGACAGGTCTTCCCATACTACTTGTTGCAGTATGTGGTAATGGTGGTTGTGTTGGAGGTAAGATATGACCTCCTTTTCGAGAAAGAAGACCAATTTCTTCTTTTAAAGCATCAATCTCCTGGGCCTGTAGCTGTACCAGTTGGATGAGACGCTGTCGCTCTCGCATGTCAGCCTTGCGTGCACCTTGAAATTCTCCTCCCTGTGTGGTAAGGAAAGATATTGTTAAACAAGGACAAACAAAATGTCTTTGATGTTTTGTCAATGCTGTGCTGATTGAGAAATTTTCAAGGCCAATATCTTTGAATATCTCGAACATAATAGCTTTTAGACCAATTTTATGTGCTATTTTACAACGTCATTTTCATGTTGGCTCTCCTTTTTGCAAAAAACCCTGTTTCATCGCAACTTAGGATGCTACAGTAGGTTCAGAATAGCATATGAGTCACTTCTATATTAAACATACTTCTTCTCAAATGGTAGTGTGCACAAAAGATGAAAAATTTCCCTTATAAAATTAATAAACTTGTTGGTGAAAGAATTTGTGATATATGTTTATTTAAAAGAAAAGCTTGTTGAAAGGAAGGTCATTTCAGGAAAATTTCACCAAAAATATCACGTATTAAAAGGCAATTTATCTGAAAATAGCAAACTAATACATTACATTACTGAAGCTATACAGAATATACTATATAAACGTATGATGCAATTAACTAATGAAATCTTGGAGGCAATAAAATATCATGCTGTGTTAATTGACGCAACAAATCATGTCTCAGGCATATACACCTGAAACAGTTCCTCTCCAGGTTATGACATTTTAGTGGTTGTAATTTTAAGAATATCAGTCAAAAAGTGGAAAGCTGTATATCCAATATATCTGTAAAATGTTCTACCTTCCTGTTTGCAGTTTGAAGGCAATTAGAAAATAAAGCTTTTAATGCCCTGAAAGCTATGTAAATTTCTTTGAACAGTCATGAAAACACTATAACCTAGTTAACTTTCAAAACTCCTATGCATGCTATCATGTAGATGAATATTATCTTGTTATGCTGTTCATGCAAATATAAACTGCCTAATATTTTATGACGGTTTCAAACTTATCT
>LD343179.1:119061-138487 GCA_001465055.1 Ptychodera flava | reverse complement strand
AAATTATGCATGCAAATACAGCAATTACACAATTTTAGTAGACTAATGCATATGCCGTACACGAGGAGAAAAAGTTACCGTCAACACTGGGATATTGGCAATGGCCCGTTTTGCGATCCCTACACAACCTTGCACTCTTGAAGTCTGCCACTTGGTACCAAGCGTTTTTGTAGAGGGTTGTACCATGCGTACCAATTTTACTTGGGTTTTCAGTCATATTCCCTAGGTCACTCTTTGTGCACATATTGCTAATGAAAGCATTAGGAATTTCAATATCACGTTGCAACAAAATTGCAAAGTTTTTAATGTTTGAAAACTGGCCACAGTGGCAATACAGTTCATATTTGAGTGAATATAGCTGTGTTGCAGCCAGGAATTTTAATGCAGGGGACAGTGTGTCCCACTACCTCTACTTTGGAGGGCATTTTGCACATTTTGGGGGACAACATGTCAGTTGTCAATCAACTTTTGTATTATTTTGTAACAAATTCGTTTCACTGAACAGAATTCAAGCAATGTCAGGCAATTGTAACAGTATACCGTATCTGCCTCCGACCTGCAGGTCAAACTTTCATTTATGCTAGTTTAGGGAAACTGCTGAATGAATTTTTGTAAAAATATCAAAATGACCCACACAGTGGTTCTTGAGTTTTTGTCAGGCTCTGTGTGGCTGGCTGAAAAAATAAAAAGCTATAGCTATTACTTACAGCATTGACTGGGATGATTTCTATTGCTAAAGCCCCATTTATCTTTTCTGCATTTTAATTTTAAGTTGATGACACTTTGAAATCAATGCAACTTAGTAACAATGATTACCAAAGTGTGATCATGAAGCATTTTTCAAACATTTTCACCAAACACACAACTTACATTTTAACAACGAAATAATTTTTGAGTTGTAGTGCAGATATGGCTGCCACAAATAAACACACACCTGCATTTAATCATCCAAATAGATCACCAAGGATTGACATAGTGACACATTCAAAGACCATATATAGCTTATTATACTACAGCTTTGTAAATACCAGTAAATTTAATGATGTCATCCCCACTCATTATTACTGATAATGGATCCAATAGACCTTTTCTCGGTTATCCCACAATGCATTGCAGTGCCTATATCAAACACGGTACATACACTCAAAACAACGAAAACATACTGATTTGTGACGTACGATGGATTGTTATACAAGAATAACACAAATTTGCTATACCAAATAATGTCGCGTGTATATTCTAACCATCAGAGACAAAAATATAGGTCAGGGTGTAATCTGCTGTAGGGTTCTATGAGTAACATACCCTGCGTGTACCCTATGGCTAAAAAAAAATGTGTATAACGTATGCTTTGTATACCCTGGTGCGCGCTGCATCATGGAACTGGTAAAAGAAATATTATGTGGCCCAAAATCAGTCTTCACGTTTACGTTAAAAATGTATTTATGCATTGAAATTGACTCTCTACGCATGTTCATTCTTATGCGTTTCCTATATGCATTTAGGATAACAGTAAAATGTTTCCGAAAGCACTCCCCGCGACTGAGCTTAGGTGACAACCAGACAAGACGAGTGCTCGCTTGACATTTAATTTGTTGCAAATTTCTGTCAATCACTCTTTTTGTGTGGAAAGTTTCAGACTCTCGGGGCGTAGTCTGAAAAATCGGCATCGTAGTTCAATGGCACGTTATCATGTCAGCTGTGCCTATGAACTACGTTAATAATTTTCAGGTGAGCGATAGTTTCTGAAACTGATGACACAAAGTGAGTGACTGACAGAAATGTTGCAACAAATTAAATACCAACCGTGCATGATCATCGTGTCTCGCTGTTCCCAAATTTGATCAAGCACACATGCAGCATGCATGTGTGCATGCAACTCTATTTTCTTTCAACTTTGCTCAATGAGTCTGTGAAAACAAAATCATCCAGAGGGTGAATCAAGCACACATGCAGCATGCATGTGTGCATGCAACTCTATTTTCTTTCAACTTTGCTCAACGAGTCCGTGAAAACAAAATCATCCAGAGGGTGAATCGAAAGACACTACCGGGCAACCCAACATGGAGAACACCGATAAGCACAGTGAAATTGAACCCATGTCGGAATCCATGGCATATTGTGCTGTTGTCGCCAATACAACAACATGCAAAAGGGGATCAGCACCACAGTGAAGCCATGATGATGATGCACTGGTTACCAAAAAATCCTGTCCACAACCACTGACAGGCTACCAAGAGCAGTGGGAGACTGAATATCCATGGTTATGTTTTGATGTATTTTCAACACTGCCAGAGCCTGGATTAGCTGCTACAACGCTAACCTCTGGGTTGTCCAATGTGTTCGACAGTCGCATGTATACCCTTTGCTGTTACGCTTAAGCGTGTTTGAAACACAGCCCAGTTGTTCAAGTTGTTCGTCGAACTGTTTTCATTAAAATAATGTTACATGTACATCGTACAATCCAAATTGGTAATGTAAATTTATCGAATGGCTCATCGAGTTTTGTAGTCAGTTTTTTTCATCAATTGAGCGCGGAAGTGAAATTACGCATGCAAATACAGCCATTACCCAATTTTAGTAGACTAATGCGTATGCTGTACACGAAGAGAAAAAAGTTACTGCGAACACTGCAAATGTTTTCCACATCTCACAAAGACTGGCATTGCCAAAATTATAAAATAACAGCAATAATGTACCCCATCCCGGCCCATAATGGACTCAAGCAAACTTTGCACTCCATAATGTACTTGGCCACGCTTTGTACATCAGGTTGTGCAAAGTTGCCTTTCGCTCATTACACGAATCCAAAACACCTCTTCCGAAGACTGGACAGCATATTTGTTGTGCAGAAAATTCAAGAAAATACAGCCAGGGGATTTCAGCTTAAAGCTCCGATAGCTGCGAATGTGTGATAAACTGATCTCAAAATATGCTGCCAAGAGTTTTCTATGAATAAGACCCATTAATGACTGAAAAAGTGTCTAACACTACCATAAGTGTCGACAATGACAAGTAAATGCAAATGTTTTAACATCATTTTAGATTTCCTGTCATTTTCAAAAATTAATCACGTGACAAAGAAAATAAAGATTACAACAACAAAATGTTGGCCATCATGTTGTGCATTCAAGTAAATGGCATCATGCTTGTTTCTGGTATGATCACAATGTGTATGTGCAGGAAATACTGTGTATTTTTGAACTTCTCCGCGGGGCACCATTTTATGAATGCAGCACCAGTTTTATTATTCAGCCTGTTAATAACGCATAGGCATGGTCCAAATCAGCGAGCAATGATACTTCTATACACGTCCTTCGGTTAGCACATTTACATGAACCAACTTTGGTTTGAAAATAAAATCATGAAATAATGCAAAATAATGCATAAAATTCACAGCTCTTGCGGCTTGAAGTACTTATGGACAAACTTACCGCTGATATTTTTTTCCTGGCTGTATCAAAGGCAACCGTAATATAGTCAATGAAGTCCTTTTGCTGTTGGCTGAATTCCACAATGGGTTGTGATTCGCATGGCAAGGTTTCAGGTGAAGGGGGCATCTGGACAGATGAAGTCGGAGTTGAAGGTTTTGACACCAGTGTTTGTGGAGGAGGGCTGGACAACGCTGGTGATGCCAACGGTGACACAGAGGAGGTCAAGGATGAAGAAGAAGAGCTTGGCGATGGTAGCGACGACACTGATCTGTCCTTGTCGGATTTATCTTGTTTCTTGGTGATTGGTTTCCGCGTGGCAAGTCTGTCTTTGGTCCAAACTCCTGGAAAACAAAAGGGATCACTTGTTCATCAATGTTATTCCATTTGACATTCAAATACATGTGTAGATATTTACCTACTGACTGGTTGCCGTCCACAACTTCCTTGTATTGGAGTTTCAGTGACTTGATTTCTCGGTGGCTCTACTCAGCTGCTTGGCATTAATTTCAGCCATTTTTGCGGCCTACATTGGTTTTATGTTTTCATCACCATGGAACTCATTCTTGCCCATTGGGCGCCATCTGTATCAAAATATTTTTATCACAGACCTAATTAATGAAGAGGACTCTTATCCTCTCTGAGGACTTGTAATCCAACTACCCATTAACAAGTGGGGACTGTGTCATCAACGATGACTTGTTTTGATTATGTTTCGCTACTTTTGTTTTGTACATGTATGTCAACTGTAAGTTCTTGTTCTATGGTACTCTCCCAAGGCATGTTGAAATGCTATCACAACGTTTGTACATATGCACATTGCCGCTGACTGTTGTTGTTTATGCCAGGACCAGAATTACAGTTCGGCAATCTATAAGTGTAGCTATACACCATGTACAGGCTAAGTTGATCAGAAAAGCACTGCATACATGTATCTCAACATGCATTTGAGAGTTGAACATTAAAAAATGAATAGCGAAAAATTATCGAGCTTTACAGCAACTGGCCCTTTTAATTTACCTCAGTGTGTACAGTCCATATACCAGTCCATACTCTGAAAACTGTCAATTGTCAGTCTGTCAGCTCAAATTTCATTTACCGGTATAAGGCCGAAGAAAAAATTGATTTGTTTCTGGTCATCGAGAGCATTATTTCAAAGTGTGTGCGTTTTCTGTTTTCCATGTGCCCCTAAGGGAAAAATGTATCAAATTCCACCAAAATAAAAAAAAATTGAAAAAAAGTCACGTAACTGCATCATTTTTGCCACATGTCAAGGACCAGAAACAAACCTATTATTATTTTTTTTTTTTTGGCCTAACAAATCATTGAAGTGTCAAAACCCGATCTCACACATACATGTATGTACAGTGTGTAACCCATTTCCCCCTACCATGCAAATTTCCAATTTGTTAAAACTCTTGATCTCATAGCTGTAACCTTAAACACGTAGAAAAACAAGCCATTGCGTAACTAGCATATTTCTTTCACAACTGCAACAATAGGGATGCTGTGGACATCATCATCGTCAATTACCATCACTGCAAGGCTGAACCCAAATAATGAAACACTTCTGCCTGCGTATTCCTATTTGTTCTATTTTAAGAATGATACTGTATTTCCCTACACACAGTGACAGAAGTGCTCAACAGTTAATTAGGTGTTTTTAGATTGGAATAACAATAGCAGTAATTTTTCAAATATAGGTTCCTGTCACTCCATTTCCCTCACTAAAGGTCCAACTTTACTGTAGAAAACAGTGGGATTGGTTCAAACCATGGTAGCAAAGGCATTAAAAAAAAAGATGTTCAGAACGATAAAAACAGGCTTTTCTTTCGACGTATCTCCCCGAGTATTGGAATACAAACTTTGACTGCATATAACACTGACATTCAGCTACATGTATCAAATAATTATGTCACGTTACATGTGCAGTGGGCTGTGTAGATTTTTGAATGCTGAGCAGATTTTTTGGATAAGATCAAGAAAATGCATTCCACAGACACAACAAAAGTACTGAAAATGCATTTACTATCCCGCCAGGCGTATCACTTCCCGGTGTTGCATGGAAAAATATTTCACCTTATATAAGTCGGTATAGCCATGTTCGCGATTTCAGGTTGGTTACTTAATATAGATGCATGTGCGCGACAATGGACGCTACTGCCTAAAATTCTGACATTTTCTTGTTGCATGTGTGGCTGTTGTTGCAGCTTGTACATGTAGTCTGAGACATAAATTCATACGAATTAGTGTGACTTGTAGTAGCCATTGTAATACTAGCAGGTTTTATTTTCATTGCAAAAAATGCGGACAAACATTTATTTTTCATGTTAATGAAAGAAAAATGAAGTCATTTGTGATCAGCGCTATTGCACTCAAATTCGATCAAGCTGCAAAACTTAGGTGGCCAAGGTGTTGTTTTAATCGACGTCTATCAGCGATTTTTAGAACATTAAAACAGCAGGGCTTGATGTGGTCTTGTGTACATTTTTAATTAGCTACATGCTCTCAGTTACACAACACACCAGGGCCACTCCACACTGAGACAGAGAAACATATAAACAAATCACCACGAGTAGTAGTTATTTCTTCTCTATCACTCAGTGAAAATACTTGTACTGTGTGATGAATTGTTCTTACAAAACAGCAACTTAAATCTTATCAAAACTTGGAAATAACTAATGTAAATAGTCAGTTGCTGCAAAGTATTCCCATGTATAATTTGAAAACACACTTTAGGATTTGAAATGAGGAATGAATGTCTGGTTTTGTTTTTCAATGCTCAGTGCTTTCAGCCGTCTTTGTGTGACCGCCGAGAGATACTGTATCACTACATGTATACCGGCTTTTCCGTCACAAATGTTTGAATTATTCACTTATCTTATGAGTATTTGTATTCACGTTTACTCTTTTATTTTTCAACTAACATTTGAAGTAGTCTTGTTTGCTTTGTAAGAACTTCTCTTTCTGTCGGTCTTTCAATGACAAAGGATGTTATCAAACATCCTGAGACTTCAAAGTCGATTGCTTCTTTAGGATTTTTCCCGTTTTCAACGAGTTTGGTCGTCTTTGAATGAATGATCAGTAGCCGTGATGTAATTGTGTTGTGTTCTATTACTTCTAGCTCATTTCCTGTATAAGGTATTTTTAAAGTTGTAACAACACTTTTTCTTTTGTTCTGTTTTTGAGGTTTGGCTAGACCCTATACGTCGCTTACGGCCCCCGTGCCTCTTGACCCCACTCCGTCTAGCCATGAGGTCCATTTTTAGCGCCGTAGCATAAAAATACCGTCAATGACGCTGTTGTTTCTATAATGTGTGGCCAGGTCAGGTAATTGGTTGTTGGCATGGAGTTGTTGGCAAATAGTTGATGATGTAGGGGCATGGGATATGGACCCAAAGAACCCAAAAGATGACTAAATATATCAATCAGAAAAATTCTAACCTTCAGTATAAACTGCCTAAAGATAGTTCTACGTGGAAAAATTTAAATAATTCAGAAACAAGAATTAACAATCCGGAAATAGTAATGACACACTATCCTGCTGACCTGAGTGCATGTGAAAAACACAACCTGGCATCTGTAAATTACATATAAATGTATACAAAGTGAACATTTTAAGTCACTATAAACTGTTTTTAATGCAATTTCCAAAGAGTCCTCTGAAATGATGAAAAATGTTTATCTGGTCTTGTGTTTGTAAAACCTTACGGCTGATAATTGTCATAGTATTGAAAAAAAAATAAAAGTGATGAAATTACTGTTTTTAATAGGCATATTTTCCTTGAAATACACGACCCTGTAAAGAATATATGCTAAAAAGTGTTTAAAAGTAATTTCTTTTCATAAAATAATTTAATCTGTGACCAACGGATTTTTATTCTTTGAGTTTAACATATTCAAACATTGCAGTTTGTTCAATCATCTGTGTGCAGTGCAAAATTTATGAAATGACTGAAAAATAAAAATTTTGGCAGAATAATAGTTTTTGTGACGTAAAATTATGGGTTGACATAAAAAGAATTGCTAATCTGTTTGAAGTACAAATGGGTGTTGCTCATACCGTAAACTAGCCCATAAACTGAACGTTCTCTGGCTAGTTTATGAGCAACACCCATTTAATCATTGGCCAATCATGAGAGGAACATTTTGGGCTGATCGACTTTCAAAGGGACACCAGTGACATCAACGTCTCTCCTGGAGACCATTCACTTTCAAATGAGCTGGTTTTTTTACACTACGGTGCAAAACGTGGACCTCGAGGCTAGAAGGAGTGGGGTCGAAGGCACGGACGTCGTGAGCGACGTATAGGGTCTAGGCAATTTTGAGGTATACTGTGATAAGAATGTTCTATATTACACCGTATTTCATTATTCTTTTCATTTGTAAGAACTTGGATCGCAATTATGAGACTGTTGTTAGTAACAAAAAACATATCATTGTGTCCAAGCAGGAATTCCCAAAATTGTTTAACATGTAGATTTACTGAGACTGGACAAGTGAAAATTTTGAAAACTTCCTGAACTTTCACTCTCACTTGTTCATCAGGAATAAAGAAGAAACATACACGACATGACATTGCAAAGTGTGGTGATTTGTTTATGGTTCTCTGTCTGATGTGTCCTGAGTGGCCCTGATGTGTTGTGTAACTGAGAGCGTGTGGCTGATTAAAGATGTAAACAAGACCAGATCAAGCCCTGCTGTGTTAACCCTTTTCCTGCCAAGCACCCTTGTCTGTTATCCTGCTAAGTCCGTAGAAAACGGCCCCATAATATGTGCCTGCAAAAGATTGGCTCTCCTGCATGTTATCCCGCCAGGCATTTTGGCAGAAACCGCCCATTTTCAGAGTAGTTTTAGCCAGGTTTTTTATACGTGTTAGACTTCGATAATTTCTACATGCCCGTAGACAGGGGGAGGTGCTCAAGGGTTACTGCAGAAAAAAATTGAGGTCACAGGCTTTGTTTGCCCCAGGGGGTGCGTCATTTTATTGCCGTTTCATGCTTGTTTTTTCGGAAATAAACTCCTTCAGTATTGCGCACGTCCGCTAGGCACAAACATCACCTCGCTTGTCTGTTAGTCAGAGACCTTTGGGGTCGTGCTAGGGGTGCAGCAGCACCGGCAAACCTGTCCAGTTTCCCCAGGGTAGGGTCAATTGAATACGTACGGTACCTTCAACGACTTGGCAGTGTAGCCCAAAAACTACGTTTTTGCCGTTGTATTAACGGTATGGCTGAGCCATTGAAGCACAGCTTCCACGTAGTTTAGCCAGCTCGTTTGAGAGTTGGCTTACGAGTGTTACCGTTCATTACTGACTTAATCGAGCGGTCCTCAGTCAGGTACGGGTTTGTACCGTCATGGCTTGGGCTGCAGCTAACCAGTGATAACCAGTCACTACACCCAAGTCGTCAGTCTCACTTTTGCGATGCACGGGTACAACGCAATATGCTTCCATTGTTCTAGCCATCAACGTCTCCACATGCATGGCGGCCATTGTACAGCTAGCTGGTTTGCATAACAAAGGCAGTCCCTGCTAAGTGCAGGCGGTATCCCCGTCGCATTGACCTCATGTCCCCTTTTGAATTCTCCGTAAGCAAACAGCGTACGTACGTCGGCAAGAGGATACATTTGCCTGCAAACCAGAGCCAATACTTTGGACGATGGAATAAATAAAAAATCCAAAGCCACGTCCATTGAATGGCACGGCCAAGGCGGTGAAGGACGTTGCCTGGCTTGAACTTGCAGAGCTGAAGCCCAGCTTAGTACGTTGGACACCAGTTTGTAATGGTATTTCCGAGTCATTCATATACGTTCCATCGGAGGAACAAGTCGAGCCGTCCTGTCAAACATACGTTCTCATTTCCAGTCATGCACAACTGAATAAGTGACTTTCGTCTCACACCATCGCCACCATCTGCCAAGTCGTTTTCAAGAGGTACCCTTCTAGATTAGCATTGCCGAGTTGGTCAAGTTCGGCAGCAATCTCTATAGTGCCGAGCAGCCAAGTAAGTCCAACTGCGCCAGAAAACGTCACCATGCTATCCTGCCAAGTCCGTTAAAAAGCGGTAAAAAAACAAACCAGCCCCCCTCAGGTGTGGGGGACTGGCTGACAGGTTTCTGCACCTTTCCCTGTCTATCGACTCCCTGCCAACCATTTCGAGGGGAAAAGGCGTTCCTTGTCAGAAAACCTGTCCTCGGATGACCCCTAAACGCACAGGGGATAGCACAACAACAAACTTTGCATGGAGACCACTGATTCTTTTATTCATGATTTGGTAGGAGAAAGGTCGAAGGTTTCATTGAGGAAAATTTGGGCAAAAGTTTAAGTCTTTCACATTGAAGGCACATATGACCTTAAAACAACACTAAATCTGAATAAAAAGCACTGATAGAATATGAGTAAAATAAAACTAGGACATACATGTACCGTACAATGTACCTTCCTCTGCACAAAGTACACAACTATCAAACTGAACGCAACTAAGGGTGAACCTTATCATCACTAGCGAAGTTTGCAAATGGCGTCATTTTTCTTTTATTATATATCAATATGCAAACAAAAATATTTGTATGTATTTTCCATAAGAAGGACAAAAATAAAACATGCTAGTGTTACACTGGATACTAAAAGTCACAATAATTTATGGCTTAGGTAGCACAAATTGCAAGAACAGCTACGCATAGCAACGGTAAAATTTGTCTGAATTTCAAGTAGTTGTGTACAATGTCGCATGCGTGCAGCTATAAATGTACCAGTATTTAGTAACAAACCTGAAACCACGAATAGGGCTATGGTAGGAACAAAGACTTACTCGCTACTTGCATACCAGAAGCCAGACATTTTTGCATGCGGCATGCCGGACACTGTCTCCTGGTGTACAAATCCATCTCACACTTCCCTTGCTTGTCCATTTCGCACTTGAGTCGGTCTCGGTGCCGTACATTGCGTCGGAAAAAAGTCTTGCAGCCCTCGCAGGACAAAACTCTATAATGCAGTCCATTGGCCTTGTCCCCGCAAACAACGCACACTTTCGGTCCATCATCTTCACTGAGGTATTTTGTACTCATCTGGGATAAAAATATAAACATTGTAGAAATTGAAGATGAGTGAGACTCAAAAACTAAAAACGCAGATGTCATGACAAGGTTACACTATCAGAATTCATCTGACAACTGAAGCTAAGACAGATCACTTTGCCCTCCTGAAAAGTAGCATCAATGACACTTGGCTCACACTTGATTCGATGTGGCAGGCCAGAGTGAGTATAGTTAACTATATTTACCCCTGGGAACATGCATACAAAATTTCAAAGCAATTGGCCAAGCGATCATTTTTTGACCAAATTAGGAAAAATTACCCCAAAACTTAAAACATGAAAACATTCACCCACAATTTGAAGATACTCAACTAGGGATGCCTCTAGGTACTTGATACCAAGTTGTAAAGCAATCAGAATATTTAATTAAGAGAAAATGATTTTTTGACCAAAACTGAGAATAATTGCCCCCAAAATAAAAACACGAAAATTTCTCCACAATTTAAAGAAATCTGACAGAAGACAACTCTAAGATGAAGAGCTTTAGTTTCAAAGCACTCCAATGAGAACACTGGGAGAACATGATTTTTTGACCAAGACTGGCAAAAATTGCCCCAAAAATGCACATATGAAAATTTCACCACAATTTGAACAAATCTTACAGAAACCAACCCTAAGATCACGCATACAAAGTTTCAAGTCAATTAGATGAGCACTTTCAGAGAAGATTTTTTGACCAAAAATGGGAAAAATTGCTCCAAAAATACAACTATCAAAATTCAATCACACAATTTGAACAAATCCAACTAAAGTCACCATAAAGAGGCTGCATACCAAGTTTCAGCCAAATCTTGCCTGTGGTTACAGAGTTTTAGCAATTTGCTGGATTTTTTCTTTTTTTTTACCTCCTTTGCATATTTTTGACAATGACATGCTCATTTGAACAAATTCACATCTCCAACCCCGGGTGCACCAGTACACCAAATACTAAGATGGTAGGTGCCACGGTTTTGGAGTTTTTGATGGGGATGGACATACATGTACATCCACACATACTAACATACATACACGTACAGACCCCACCGACCTCCCATACAAGCTTTTTTGGTTTAAATATATACATACATGTATACCAAATGTGAGCTAAGAACTGTTATTTAAAACATTCTTGATAAAACAAAGGTCAGCATCAGATGGTGAGGGTAACAAAGCACGCCCTCTATAGCTAAGTATCAACTGACCAATCAGATTGCAGCATACACCATTATAACAGTTCACATGGATATAGAACTTTTGGACAGTACAGTCGAGAAAGAAATCCTTTTTTCCCCCCCACAAAATCAGATGATTCAAACTAAATTGTTACAAATTCAAAAAAGTTACATAATGTACACCAGACCGCACATCCCTTTCTCAGATTTTACCATACATGATGTGGTTTCACACAGTATTGAAATTGACATGGTGTGTGATGGATATCTTAAGATGCATCGAATCTTTCAAAGTTTCTACTTGAACAAGTCATCGCTGATGACACAGTCCCACTTGTTAATGGGTACTTTGATTACAAGTCCTCAGAGAGGATAGAGTCCTCTTCATTAATTAGGTCTGTGATAAAAATACTTTGATACAGATGGTGCTCAATGGCCAAGAATGAGTTCCATGGTGGTGAAACATAAAACAACTGTAGGCCACTATCCTAAAGTTCATTAAATAAGTCAACTAGGAATTAATCAACAAGATGTTGCAAAACATTTTTGCATACTATCCTAACACTAACAGATAATCACCGGTACCATATTTCATAAAGTTTGATGCAGTATTTACAACACTATGAGATCAGCATCTGTATCAAGTTTCATCAAATTTGACGTTGTATTTGTGGATATATAACTCTAATTAGGAAAGTTCATTACATATGCAATTACAAATTCATTAAAATGACACTGATTAATGTCTTTTTCAATGTTAAAGCAATGTGAGCCTAACATCTGTACAAAGTTTCATGATTTGATGCAGTATTTCTTGACATATCAGCCTAATTACGAAACTTCAATAATTGACATGATACTGCTACTTGACGTGAAACAAATTGACGAGCATATGTCTGAAATAGGTCAATTTCCTTGTACCAACTTTGAATGATAATGGTGGAAACATGTCTGAGTTATGGCTCTGTACATGAGAAAATTGTAACAAAATCACCGCCACGCAGCGATATTTGATCTTACTGTTTAAAAACTCAACAGGTACATGTATGACATAGGTCAATGTCCTTGTATCAACTTTGAATAAAATCAGTTGAGATATACCTGAGTTATGGCTCTGTACATGAAAAAATCGTGAAAAAATTGCCGCCTGGCGGCCATATTGGATCGTATCACAAAAATGAATCGACGTGCATATGTATGACATGGGTCAATGTCCTTGTACCAACTTTGAATAAAATCGGTTGAGATATGCCCGAGTTATGGCTCTGTATATGAAAAAATCGTAATGAAATTGGATTGTATCACAAAACAAATCGACATGCATGACATATGAAGTAATCCTTGCACCAAGTTTGAATGAAATCGCTCCAGGCATCTCTGAGATATCTGCGTGAACGGACGGACGCACGTACGGACGGACCAAACCTATAAGTACCCCCGTACAATGTCCCTGGGGACTAATAAAATGTTGAATATTAATGACTACACATGTATGTCTTTTTGTATTTAGATGTTGAAGATACATCTCCCAATAACAAGCAACAAGCAAGCAATAACATAACAAGCAACAATTTACACAATTTGCTTATTCTTTCTTTGTGTATCAAATTCTTTTGTATGGCCATGAAACTATGAATACACTGCTTGAAAAGCAGAGATGCCCACTCTTCAAAATCCACTTATGGAGAACCCTGAACTTCTATGGGGACAAGAAAGTTCATGAGGGTGTTGTAACCCAGGGACTGAGATTTTCCCCTTTAAGATTATCGTTCTCAATAAACTAGCAGTAAGATTCGGAGGACAGAACAGCTGAACACAAACAACAGACATTTCATGCACAGAGCTGACCACAAATTTTGAATACAGTACAGTTATAAAGAGCTCTAGGATATAGTGACTTACATACACTTGTGTAAGAGTGATGACAATATATGATGACAAAGATATCAAGAATGACAAACACCACTGAACTGGCATTATATAATGGTACTTTGTTCCCAAGTCTTGTAAATACGGTTCCCCATTTACATCAGGGATTTCATTAAATTTTTGATCAACTGGCGAAAAAGAAATATCAGCAGGCTAGTGTTGCAATGACCAACAGTCACTGTGACCGATGGCCAAAGGTCATTGGCAGGGGAAGAGCTCGAGAGGGGGATGTGCCCCCTCTCGAAAGGACGTCCTTGAGATTTTAGGGCTTTTAGAGGCTATTTTGAGCCCTTCTGTACACGTTTTGAAACACTTTTAAGGATTTCCATAAGTTAGTTTTTGTTAGATTTTAGAATAATTTTGAAGCTTTCTGATTGGTGGTAATTTTAGAAGGTACCTTAACTGTACAATTAGTACAATCCAAAAACTCTTGTAGCTGAAAGTGAGTTAGTAAAATGAGTGAAGTTGCTCGTGCTGCGTGATTGCAATACAGATTACATTGAATTTATTTTTAATACTTGGCCAGCTACACATTACACACAGGAACACATTCACAAAAAGATATTTACTCAGTGTTTCGACTAATTTTTCTTTCTTTTCTGTTATTGTATCAACTCATACATTGTTATCATAATCATTAAAATCATTTCCAATTTCTTCATGTACCGGTATCACCTGTATGTTTTTTCTAGAGCAGTTATTTTCTACTGCAATTTCGCTACATTGTCTTCGCTTTGGATTCCTACATCTGATATACACCTGATACTAAAAGATTCAAAATTTAGTACAACATACCCATATAATTCAGCATACGCACAGTTTATTAATTTCTTCATACAAACCACTAGATACTAGCATTTAAATTACGGCAAACGAAATCCAATCCTGTATGGCCGATGAAGATTGACTTTGCTGGTTCACGTAATCGTAACAGAATAGACTCTTTACCGGCAAGGTATGCGATGCATATGGACACATGCATAAGAATCGCACTGGTATCGACTTGTCTGTTCTCCTAGACAGACCACGTTTAGGTGCAAATTCATGACTAGGAATGAGATAAAACAACCAAACATACATGTACTTTCTCTGAGGTTGGATTGCTTTCTCGAACCCAAAAATTCATCTAGTGCCTCTTGCATACACTGGCTCGGCGACAGTCTGAACTTCACGATGCCTTTGTGAAAGGCATGCTTATTGTATTTTAGCGAATCAGAGCAGCCGATATATGTCGGGGGTGTAAACGAACAAATCAAAGAAAACAATACATAGATTGTACATCTCATGATTGGATATATGGAGGACAAGCATGAGACCCCGAGTTGAGCCAGGAGTTTAGCGATAAACCCAGAAGTAACTTAGCGAAAATAGTGTATGTCATATACTCGCACCGTTCATCGCTTTTGTTACGTTTTCTTTTCAATTTTAGAAAGATTATTGCCTTATCGTTTATGAAAGTGGGTAAAAGAAGCAATTTACGAATAATTTCAGCCGGCGGTTGTCCTGCTTTATATGAATATCATCTCATATCAGGTAGCAACAGATGTGCTACTGGGAAGCCCAAAATATTTACCAAGGTGTTGATCTTTCCACTGAACTACCGGTATAACACAGCAACACTGCCTTTTTACATGTTACGTTCAAAAAGACTATCTCATTCAAAGCCTTTAACCCTTTTCCTGCCAGACAGTATTTAGACTATTACTTCCCCATCAGCCAAGTCAGTAAAAAGCGGTATTGCGCCAAAACATGACGTATTTTCACCCACTTGGCTTGGTATGTTATAGCATCTTTAGTCCAAAAAAATCAAGTTTACAGTATTTATGTTTTCAACAGCCTTCAAATGTACAGTATTATGTTAAAATACATCACATGGAATATGTTGTGTTTCATTAATTTTAACCGTCTTGACCTGATGGTGAAATATGGACTTGGCAGGAAAAGGGTTAAAGGAAAGCATTCGGAAAGAAAATTACAAGATAACAAGGATGTTTTCCTGCATTTCCTGATGCACACCAATGGAATTGGTTGATGACAGTGCACTATCCATGGGTAGGTAGACACTTACCTTCAGGTTATGATTCAAGGGAAGGTGACTTTTCAAAACTGTTAGCTTCTGAATCTGACACGGAGGCACATCTTTCAGTAGCAGCTCTCTTACCTAATGAGCAAAGCTAGTGCCAATCAAGCGCTAATCACGACTAAATTCTGTTGTAGATGGGAGTCAACGAGGTGCTAAAAATCCATCAGAGGGATGATTCAATTTCCTGCGCAATTCCACTTGTCGCTCCATACTCATTTGTTGCATCCTGTCATATTGTTTATGTGGCTAATTACTCACAAGGGACTGTGCCTACATGTACATGCATATTGTCAGTGCAGTCCCTCCAGACAGAGGTTCTTGGTATCATGTCATTGAATTGTTCAAAGGGCCAGTAATGCTATCTCTTGATGATTTTTATTTTCTATGTCAATCACAAATTTCTTATTCCACTGCCTCAAAAATGTTGAAACACCCACTGTTTAGCTTGTCAAAATAGCGTTTTAATTACATGTGTAAAATGCATGGTTATTCATGTTTTCAAGTTTGAATTCTAGTCTGGACCAAAATTCACTTGTCAACAAGCTGAATACTGTTGTACATCAACATACTTCGGGGAGTAGAACAAGAAATTAGAGTTGACAATAAAAATAAAAATAGTGAAAAGCTCATAAAAAGTTAGCATTACTGGCCCTTCAAGCATCAAGGCTGGTCAGAGCATGGACATAAAAAAAAGATGGTCCTAGTACCTACTTAGTAAGCTGGGCAACAGGTGGTACGAGTGTAGAGGATATTAACCCTTTGAGGGCTGTAATTGTTCCCACAAACATTTTTAGTGCAACATTTTTACCGATTTTCATGAATTTTTCTGTAATTTTTTGATAATTTTGGACCAAATGGACAGCACATTTCATTGGCTACAGTTTGTTATCAAAATTTTGACAAAAATCTGAATAAAATTGACTGGAGTATATTTTCTGACCGTGACACAAATCAATTTTGGCGCTGAAAGGGTTAATACAATAATGAACAAGGGCCCATCTTTTGCTGTACACACTGTATCGGCACACCTGAAGATTCTAGCTTATGATCTAGGGCAGCAGGAAGCCAGCCAGGTGGCTCATCTGGGCTAGCCCAGTAAGGAGAGCTAATATTGGTCAGACTAGTCTACAAGATATGAGTTTGTAACTCAACACTACTGCCTAGAGTCAGACCGATGGTGTTAATATATGGCAAGAAATCGTTATTATTTGGATTTGAGATGCCATAAAATTGATAAAAATTTTGTATCAACTAGTTTTTAGTACATCCAATTTAACAATTGACTGCAATATGGCATGATCTCTCTAACCCTTATCTTGCGAAGTTCAATTTTCACCATCAACTTATGTTGGTTAAAACTAATACACTACAGCATAACAAGTTTAATAAGAAATTTACCTTGCTAATGACCTAAAAAAACAAAAACTGTGAAAAAATCATAAGATGTTCAACCTATCGTCACTGACAATTGACATGTACCGGTATTGGATATCTTTATAAGTACACACAGCATACATGTAAATTTTGCAAAGTCTGCATACCGTGTATGTTGATTGGACCTAAATTTGGAAAACTGCATACTTTAATTCAAGCACTATCGGGTAAATTAGTCTATTTTGGCTGCGTATGGGACACAAACACAGCTTGTCTTGCCAATGCTTGGGTAGTGGTACGCGCAAACTTATCAACTTGATACCACCGTTGGCTTGTAAATGGCAAAAGTACAAAGTTTATATATCATGTCAGTGTGCTTAACTTGTACAGGTATGTTAAAGCTCTATTGCTTTACTAACCTACATATGCATATGCATTTTTAATAGTTTTCAATTTGTACAATACCATTTTTTTCAAGACCAGACATCATATCAAAATACCGGTACTTTTCAACTTGTCCACACAGCATGCGTTTGTGTACTGCCCATTGTTAGTGTTAATGACTGAATTTTAAATCCAGACTAGATTTCATTTGTCAACAGGAGGTAGAGTTTGTCTTCACTAGTTTGGTTCCTGGCCCTGCAGTCTGATGGAATTTCGAGCTTTGATTGAACAAGGGCAAGGTGCTAATGTTTCAACTCTATGTGGATGCACGCTGACTTCATGTTTCCCACTTAGCGTCAGTCTTCCCGCTACGGCTTGTTTGCGCGCCAGTTGCACAGTATCTCCGACTGCTCTTGCAGTGGAATTTCGTGTTTTCCGCAACTTTAGTTGCAGTCCTTTCTATTGGTATTACCGGACAGTAGGTTCGGTAACGATAAACACCAAAACTCAAGGTGAAAGGTTCGATCTCAGTGCCGAATTTACTTTCCCATTTTGAGTTTTAGCACTCGCTGGCAGCACATTTACTACCGGTACATGGTATGCGTACGTATTCAGGGTAGGTTGTGACTACGTAGTACCTGACTGGATTTATGTAACCTGCAGCAGGTTTTGGCTTCTGTCCTTCGCCGGACCTTTACCCCTTCAGGCATCAAAGTCCAAGTTTCTCACCCATTCAAAACCTTAGAGGCAACACTGCTACAGGGGGCCTGCCAACTGCGGCCTCTGAAGATTGTCTGTCATTGGTCCACTGAACTTGTTCGACAGGTGTGCAAATCTTACTACAAAATGGTAAGATATCTTCAAAACAATGTGATGTGAAAATTGACATCAAGATTAATGACTTAGAGGGCAAAGAGATACATGTAGGAGACAGCCGATTGAAGTTTGCATTTTAGGATATTGGCTAGCACAAACCATTGCTACTGTGGGGGATCAGAAACTGCTGGAGACAGAAAACTTGAAATCAAAACCAAGCACGTAAATAGGTAGAAACAAGTTTCATAAACACATGAAACATGGTATATAGTTCTACCCTTGTACTAAGTTGTACGAGGCATGGCAATTTTTTGGGGTTGCACACACTGATTAATGGGCAAGTAACAGTAACAGTTTGAAATGATTTTGTAAATTTGGCATCCATACCAGAGTATTTTGTCGCGTGGACAAATTTTGTCTTTTAACCTGTGCTTATTGCTATAACACAGAGCTGGAGCCAAATATGTGATATGTACATGTACATGTACGGTCTTACCAAACTGATGTTCTTGTAAACAAAATCCTCTTTGTCTACATTTTAGTATTGTAACATCTAAAATACTGTCACAAATTTAAGACAAGGCCAAAAAAATTGTGCTGTTCTGATAACCTGACCTACCCTATTTTTTACCTGCCGACCCTAAACTTTTTAGAGCTAACCTAAACACAGAAGTTAAAAAAAAAATAGGGCCAAAGTCCCTGAAGCTACTACAGACATGGATACAAAATTAAGTATTTCCTGACTGTATGAAATTATCTCACTAAGGTCATCCTAAGGACCTATAAACCAAATATTAAAGCTGTCTGACCAGCGGTTTTGAAAAAACAAGCGACCCAACAGTAGACAGAGCTCTACTGTGTTATGTAGAGAATAACTTTTTGTGACACATGTATCCCTTTTCCTGCCAAGTCGGTGAAAATCCGCTTGAAATTCGGTGTAGCTAGAAGCTGAGCAGCCACGGCCGTTATTCTCCTAAGGCGGTGGAAATCGGGCTACTTTTTGGTACCCCCTTTCCTGCCTAGTCGACGGAACTACGTGTAGCAAACCCTTGCTCACTCTAGGGGTCGTTCGAGGACAGGTTTTGGGCGAGGAACGGCGTTTGCTCTGGAAATGGGTTCACAGGGAGTCAGAGGACAGGGAAAGGTGCAGAAGCTACCCAGCCA
>LD343179.1:88184-102521 GCA_001465055.1 Ptychodera flava | reverse complement strand
TGCTGGTCCGGGACGGGGCTCAGTTGTTTCCAGAACCCAATAGATACTAGGCTGGCATCATGCTGGTACTCAACAACTTTTGAACAATAAAACAGTGTAACAATAGGAAGAAGGATTAACTTTAGTGTTTCTTTTGAAATGTTATTGATATGATACCAAGCTCATTCTAGATTATAGATACCGGTAGAGGGTTGGCACTAATCTTGCAATATGCATGCACTGGGATGGCTCATGGTTTGCTTTTGCACAGTGACTAAATGGTAGAAATTCTACAATAATGCACAGATGGACAAATTTTTTTTTGCAAATTTTGGAGCTAGAGGTTTACACATGTACCGTACTTGAAAATGGGAATGATAGGGTGTCTGAAATTCAATAAGCACTCTTTGATAGTGAGGTGACAATTTGCTCTTGAACTTGATGAAAGAATTGAACAGTATTTGTAAAATATGCGACATTTAAATTAAATGTTAATGTGGTATTAAAGGTATACAGTCACCTGTAATCTAAATATGCCCATATATGGTCAAAGGGGCATTCCTTTGTATTCCAAATTCCCATGTGATGGCGCTGTTTTTACTAAGCGGCCACCCGCTTAAAATCTGTGATTGGTTGGATTTTCCCTTTCCATGGTAACTGTGGCAAAATTGGAACAGGTGACAGTATACCTTTAACCCTTTTCCTGCCAGACAGTAATAACTGTATCCCTTCCCCATCAGCCAAGTCAGTAAAAAGCGGTATTGAGCCAAAACATTACGTATTTTCACCCACTTGGCTTGGTATGTTATAGCATCTTTTGTCCAAAAAAATCAACTTTACAGTATTATGTTTTCAACAGCCTTCAAATGTACAGTATTATGTTAAAATACATCATATGGAATACGTTGTGTTTCATGTATTTTAACCATCTTGACCTGGTGGTGAAATATGGACTTGGCAGGGAGAGGGTTAAAGGATTACTTTTCTCTGTCTGTTTTAACATTAATCTGTAAGGTACGAGGTAGATTAGTATTCATATATGCAAATTATTTTAATGAGCATTGTTTGGGTATCAAAATGTTGCTCATATTGAATATTCCAGACTAAAAGATCTGTCCCACGAGGGCGCTTTCGGCACTTCACCACTGAGAGTGCCCTCGAGCAACAGATCTTTCAGGCTAGGAATATTCATGTACCTCACATATTGAGTTGGATAAACTCTATTATATCATACCAGTATATTGATGATGCAAATAAAGCGATCTGATTGGTCAAGACGTGAAAATAATCATTCTGTATTCGCAATATACATGGTTTGAACACGCACAAGCTCTCAGCTTGAAAAAAGATTCCTTTTTCACATTTTCATGCCAGAATTTCAATATTATGATATAATTGCAATAAATCACCCTAGCAGCCAGTATACCTCTTAGTTTTGTCCAGTTCACAACATATATATGCATTTGCCCTATCGCACATGCATGTGTGTCATGAACTGGTCAAAATCTCATGGCATACCGTAGCTCAGTGTGATTTACTGCTTAAACATATATCAGACTGACTGTATACAAACATGTTTTTTTGTAGTGTTCACAGCATATACCGTACTTATATACCGTATATTGCTTGAGGGGAGTGTAGACAGCGCCCTCAAGAGATGGATTTTTCAGTCTAACTGTAATGCATTACAACAGAATTCAGGGATGTTTCTTCAGAGACAGTACTGTCTCAGTTTTCCTGAAAAGATACCGTCAATATTTTTTCATTGTTTTGAATCATTTCCGATTTACCAATCACAGGAGGGCGAAAGTTGGACCGTCTGTCAGCGTTGTGAGACATACCGTCCACCGAGGGCGCATCACTGTCGGATATGTCGTCGATGCATCAGAAAAATGGATCACCACTGTCCGTGGTATGTTTCGTAGTTTTCACCCCTATCATAATACATAGTTCCATCCACCCCATTCTGCAGGGATTTACCAAAGTCTGATGATGAAAGGTTGCCTGTTGTATTCTCTTTCAAAAATTGTGCAAAGATAAAAAAAAGTGTACAATGTGGGTATGTTTTCAACTGTTGGTGAATACATTCTTTGTGCTTACGCTTTGAATTTATTGGGAAATTTTGGTAAAATATCTATCTTTCGTAACCCTCTGAGAGCCAAAGTCAATTTTTGCTACTTTTACAGAATATAACACCAACAATTTCTCTCAGATCTTGACAATTTTTTCTGACTTTTCCCAAAATGATGGTAAAAAACTGTAGCTCATGAAAATTTATGTCCATTTGGTCCAAAGTCATGGCAAACATTATGGAAAGATGAAATAAAAATTGGTAAAAAGTTTTGCCCAGATATTTTGATGGGAAAAATTACAATGCTCGTATGGTTAAACATTACTGTGTACCGTACCGATATATCCTGTTAAACCCTGGTAAACTGACCTGAAATTACCGACTAACCAGCTTACCAATCCTAACAAAAACACTGGCACTTGATGGTGTACGTTTACTGTGCTGTGCTTGAACTCATACTAACAAGTGTTTTTTGCTGATTACAAAATATAATGCAATTATTTTTGTATGGTTACCACTATAAAGAGGTGACTACTATGTAAAGGTGACCACAAAGAAAGATTCTGGTTGTATTCAGAATTTTTGTGATTGACTGCAACTACAAATGTACCTCAATGGTGATTTAATTATGTCGTATGGTATTAACACTTGAGTTGCCCTTACAGATTGGGCTCTATGCATCTGTGTGTCCACGCGTACTAAGACATGCCTTGGCCGATTTCTTTTTAAACTTGGTACAAGGATAACGCATACATCTGCACTTTAATTTGTTTTTGTGATATGACCCAATATGGCCACCAAGCAACCATTTTGTTCATGTTTGATGGGGACTATGTCGTTGAAAATGACTTGTCAAATTTTATTTGGGTAAGACTCTAAAGTGTGTTGGTTTTCTTATTTTCAGGATAAATAATTGTGTTGGTGAATTCAATCAGAGATATTTTATTCAGTTTCTGTTTTATGTTGGTAAGTTCACGTCTTCAAAATATAATTTTGCCTGTATTCAGAGTCCATAGAAAGATCTCATAGAAATGACTTTTAACAGTGGTTTTTCACAAATGTTCACCATTAGCGTTTTTGTAGACTTTTTTTATCAAAGTCCAATCATTTGAAGACAAAATGTTGTGGAGAGCATATTTTGGTACTTTTTAAATAATTTTCCAGTCTTTGCAATTGATTTCTTTCTCTTTCATGTTTGGACAGTCGATGTTACACAACTTTAAGACAGACCAGTTTACAAAAATTCCCTCACTTCTAATGATGCTACACTAAACTCATCAATAGGCAAAAATGAAATATTTTTTTTCAGAAATTTTTTTCAAGACTTTCTTGAAAATTCTCAGATAAAGAGTGAAGAGAAAGAAATGATACCCGATTACTGTCACAGTGAAACCATGCGCAGCTCTCATGTATGCAAAGTGCATTGCTCAACATAGGCTAAAAATGGAAGAAGAAATTGTCTGAATTTCCATCAGCAGCTTCCAATGTTGTGCAAGGGATGCTCTACTTTGTGTGAAACCTACGATCACAATTAGCGCCAATGGTATATGACACGGTACATCACTGTACCAAGAGCTACATTCTATTCTTTGTGGGGTTGTGAGGAGTTCGCAAATTCAAGTTCATTGCTGGTAAATTTTTATGGCTGGGCTTGAAGTTCTTATAACAGGGCTAGTCAGTTATTTTTTAACCGACAAGCCCAATGGATTGGTTTGTTATTCAGCCAACAACGCAATGTTGACAAGTGAGCTTGTTGAAACTGAAACTAGTGATTTTATTTGCTCACTAACGTGTGGAACAGTGAATCTTCAAATAATTTGCTCAACCCTGAGTTTGGCAGATACTGTCCTATCTTGCGCTGTACACCATATTTAAAACAGTGACTAACTTCGTCAACATTTCTGTATTCCAGGAGTTGCCAGCATTTATAGCCTGATCTTGGTTCTGGTCAGCTGGCTGGTGGAATGCAAAGAGTGTGAAGTGTCTCCGTCAAACCAGAGCAGAAAAATGTAAGTGTCGCCCATATGTGAACCTACGGCTGTCAAAGCTGCGACTCTTAAAATGTTGTGTTTAGGCCAAAAAAAATTATAGGTTTGTGTCTGGTCATTGACATGTGGCAAAAATGATGTGGCGACGCAATTTTTTTTTTCAATTTTTTTTTAGTTGTTGTGGAATTTGATACAGTTTTCCCTTTTTCCCATCGGGGCAAATGAAAAGCAGGAAAAAAAGAGTTGATGGGCACACTTTGAAATGATGTGCGCGATGACCAGAAACAAATCATTTTTTTTTGGCCTGACGTGGTTATAGTCATATTGCCAAATCCATGAATTCAACATTTTATTATCACACTATTTGGCTTCAACTCAGTCACAGTAGTGGAGTTTAGACTTGTAAACTACAGAGATAACTGGGATGGCCAGATTAAAGAACCCCTAAGGTGGTCTCTCTTCATTGGACTCTAGTACCCCTAGTTTTTTTTTACTTTACTATCAGGATGAAGAACCCCCAAAGCTACTATATATTCACCAATCACTTTGGTTGCTCATTTGCAAGATGTGAATTGGATATGTATTTATTTGTGCACACTATATTAGTGAGCATTGTTTTGGTATTACAATTATGTGGTAATGATTCCTTATCAATGCAGAATATTCATGTACCTCACATCTTGCATGGTATAAGGTTGCTGTCATTTCCTGCATAGAGGTGTTTCTCATTTAGAGGTTAGGGAATCAGTGATATTCCTATGATTAAATTATGATAAAATTTGCAAATGTGTTTTATTGGTCAATGAAATGACATTGGAAACTCTAATTTGTGCCAAGAGAACGGTGTCAAAAAGAAACTTGTTATTGAAATGAGAGAGAGGGCTCTGTTTGTTCTTATCTCTGCACATACCTGGTTTGTACTAGCTGCATCAGCCTTTTATCTTTGCATGGTTGCCAGACAAACTAACTGACAGTGTGCTATCCATGGTAGAAAATGTGAATATCTGAAGTATAATTTCATGCACACACAGTAGAGTTGTGAACCGTGATCTTAAGGGGGCGCTGCACCCAATATAGCATATTTTGCTCAAAAATCACGTTTTCGCCAATATTCATTCAATTTTAATCAATATGTTAACCCAAGATTAAAATGTTGGTGGGGTTCACCTTTTAGCTTGTCAAGCAGTCGTAAGTTTCGTGATGAAGAAGTGTTAATTTATGCAAATGAATGCAAATCACCCGATTTCCTGGCTTCTTTTTCCTCCCAATTTCAAAATTTCCAAAAAATTTAACTCCACTCTGGCAGGGTCAAATTTTCTGAAATTTTCACATTGTGTCTTTTAAATGCTCTTTAAAAAAAAAAGACTATTTTGTTTGGCAATTAAGTTCTTACATTTTGAATGAGAGGCATTTGAATTTTACTAATCATGATTTTAATCACTTTTTTGAACGTCAGTTTTTCAATCCTTGCCTATTTTGAATGAGTATAGATATTGCAAAGTAAAATGGTCGTTTTTTCGTACATATACTCTTCTTTCAAGTTAAATATTATATTTCAGAAAATAGTGTAAAGCTTTTGACTTAAATTAATTTTTGTCATTAATGCCAAAATTGTGGCTTTTACCCCAAATATACACCCACCTTATCCTTTGTGTAAACTACTGCTACCATAATAAATTTTAGAGTCTCTGCTTTTTGAAAATATATAGTATGAGGGGTTTCCTTGTCTGATAAGAAATATTGCTTTGAAAAAACCTGTTTGCAATGTGCAGCTCCACCCTAATGCAGTGTCACCATGCTTTATATCAGAATTACTACAGCTTTCAAATTTTCTCTGATCTACTTTTTACGTGTAGGATTGTACAAGGTGAAAGATAATTTTCAATTTACAAAAAGGAATCACTTAATATGTTTGTTACGGGCTCAGCACGCAGGATAAAAAACAAGCACATATAATGTTTTGGCCATGCTTTAATATTCTGCTAATTATTTGCACGTCTCTCAACTTATCCAAACAGTTCCCCAGCTCGTCCAGGCCCCAGTGAGTTACATCACAGCTTTGAATCGTGTTTCAACAATTCATTGTCATTGCTCTTCAGTCGTTTCTCCAAGTATTCTCACAAGAAGGCTTATGAGTTACTCAATTCCTTTGTACAGTGTAACTGCACAAGTGGCCTTGCATGGGGGCCTCGGGGGTTAATCTGCCTATTAAACTCGTGCTGTGTAAAAAAAGAAACACACACACACACACACACACACATACACACACTGAAGAAATTGCAAAGGACAGAAATTACCGACAAGATTTTATTCTCAAGATCTCTTGAACTGGCAAGCCACAATCACATTGATACTGATAGACAACCTTACCAATGCCAAAAGACAGTAAAACTCAGACAATATTCTAGCTTGGACTGACACATGCACTTTATATCATCTTTTCAAATCAAACGGAGTACGCAATCTCTGGATGCAGAAGAAACAATTAGGTGTAATTTTCACTGAATAAAAACTTAAACTTGGAACACAGACGTCATGTGTATGCTGCATATCATTAGCATAGTGTGAACTGTGACCTGGCATGCTCCGTATCATTAGCATAGTGTGAAGGGTGAACCAGCATGCATTGGCAGCAACGTAAAATTAACTCAACTTTCCAATGTTGAATCTGTATATACACATACAGTATAGACATGTAAACATACAGCAAAGCGTTCATGTGTCTCTTCAGTGCTGGATGTAGTAGAGCAGAGCTGACCAGCCATTGATAACCCACAATGACATCATTCTTGTCTTTTATTTTCTCTTCCATGCCAGAGCACACACTGTCATATTAATTGTCGAATCCATACTCTTTGGACTTTTTGTCACCGCAATACTCTGTGATCAGGTACGTGGAAACCAACAATTTAGCGAATTTTTTATTTTGGATGTACAAATAGGTGTTGTTCACGCACTTTTGTCCCTGACTTGGTGTAAAATTTTCTCACTGGTGAGCAGCATTTTGAGCAGGTGAGTGAGAGTGGTTGTAAAACCAGGGTTAGAAAAGGCTTTCTTCAAGTCTGTGATTTGTGAACATGTAAGTCAGGTGAGTGCACTGATTTGTGTTCTGTTGTCATATGAAACGTGAGTGAGTATTCTGTTTTGATATAAAATGTGAGTGAGGTAGATGCGATGATTTGTGTTCTGTTTTCATATAAAACACATTAGTGAGCACAATGAGTGTGGTGTACGTGATACAGGGGACTTTCATCTGCAGAAACTCACTCTCCACAGCACAGACTCAAAGCTAATGCGTACTGGTATGATGAAAACCCGACGTGAACTGCCAAATTTTGAATAGGTTTGTATGACGTAGAAGACACACAAGAAACTGTTGCAAATGACTTTATTTTGTTTTTAAATTCACCAACTTGGAATCTGATGAAAAAACTTGCCTTCTGTCTAATCTCATGAGGATGCTCTTCTGTTAGTGTCTGTAAGATGTCCTGGGGGTTTTAAATGTTGTGTTTTAAATGCTGTTTTTTGCAATTGAGTTAATGGTTATGTGAAATTAGCGTTCCTTAGGATTGAATTTTGTTGGGTGCTGAGTTCTAGCAAGTGAAATTTTTGCATTTTGCTTTCCATCAGTGTACAACAAATGATAGGTAGGAATCCAGCATTTGAATTTACTGTGTCTGTGTTTGATTGTTCCTACAGCTGACAGCCATCTTTGATGATGAGACGGGCGTTGAAGCGGTTCAAAAGAAGAGCGACGAGCTTCCCAGAGCCAAGAAACCCAAGATGGCCCTGCTCAGTGAGGTCTTCGGAAGAGGACCCATGATCCTTTGGTTGTTTCCATGCCAACAGCTGTCGTCGTCCTCTTATTCCACTACTCCTCACTATGATGTGTGACACACAGACATGGTGTCTGCTGCCACCAACGTGTCGAGGCTGCCCAGGGCGTATGTAGCCTCTAGCTTGTTTCAATCAATATCTGGCCAGATTTATTTTTTGCAGGAGCATTTGTATTTATTTCAGTAATGTTGATTTTTTCTCGACCAGCACGGCAGTTTGTTCAATATGCAGGGTCATACCCTAGGAATAATGGGCCAACCTTCCTTGTTGTAGAAATCACCTGTCTTAGGGTGTCTTCCATAGTAAGTGAATGGAAAATACCCCTCAGGATAGTTTTAAGTGGTAATATGGCTTATTGTGATCCCAGTACTGAGCAGGCTTGCCATTTTGATATACAGAAGGGAAGTTAGAGTCTTTAATATGTATATACAGAATTTTTTTCAATTCATGGTGCAAGTGTCAGGCAGAAGGCACAAATGAGCATGGAACATATAGCGGCTGTAGCTGCAGCGTATAGCAAAGTAATTATTGTAGGCAGCAGTGTACAGTCAATGGGTTTAACCAGGAATTCAAATGAACCATGGTACAAACAAACCCACGTGTGCAATATGCAAAGAGAAGTATGTGTATTTCCATACATGTGTGAACACATGGGTTTGTTTGTACCGCCATCACATGATCTCTTGGACGTACTGAGTCTGTAGAACTCATTGCGTCCCTTTTATTCCGGAGTAGAAGTCATTTAAAATGCCCATGGTGATGTTTACTTTTTGTTAGCAATGGTGTTTGCAAATTTCATCCTGATTTTTTTATGCTTTTAGATGTTTTTTACGCATGCAAATTTTAGACTAGTCATAAACCAGGGGACACATTGTAACTGATTAAAATGAAGCAGAATCCTTAGACCTCATAAAATATTGATAAAAAGCTCAGACTGCGAGGTTGGTACATACTGTATAAATCTGATTATTTTGGTTCAGAAATACTAACAGAAACAGCAGGTGCGAAGAAAACATCAGAATAATTTAAATTTTAAAAAAAAATTGAAATCAGAAAATGTGATTTTGAATGTAGAAAGACTATCACTCATACAGAGTTCAGGGGACTTAATAATAAATCAACTGAGTGTTTTTCTGAAAAAAATTTAACATTTATGTTTGGAAGGAATTGGTGATCAGTCTATTTCTTTACTAGGAACTTTTATAACCTCTTTAATTTACAGAAGAAACATTTCATTTGCTGGCTGAGATTGTATTTATTGTTATATAGCTTATTTTTTAAAGGGGGGTGGGGGGTTGGGAGGGGGAATCAGAGAAAAGATAAATAATTGCATGACTGAATGGTTCCAAAGTCTTATGCAGTACAGGTTCATGCCAGAATGAAACGTTTATCATTTGCAACTTAGCTTTTGTTTTAGAGTTCTTCAGTTGTATATATTTATTTAATGGCAAACCATTTACATACAAAAAAGTACTTTAGTTTGTAGTAATGATTTAATCATAGATGTATTGATGATTCCGTTGTCTTTAACTGAGAAATACGTCAGTGTGGGAAATGACAGCAACCAAGGTGATCGGTGAAAATATAGCAGCTTAGGGGGGTTCTTTTCCCTGATGGTAAAGTAAAAACCTAGGGGTGCTAAAAATTGATGAATAGATAGTAGCTTAGGGATTCTTTAATCTGGCTTCCCCAGTTTTTCTGTTGTTGATAAGTTTCGATTCAACTGCTGTGACTGATTTGAAACCAAATAGTCTAATAGTAAAATGTTGAACTAGTGGGTTTTGTATTATGACTATGATCATATAAACATAACATTTTCACGTTCCTGACTTCAAACTTTTTTATCACTTTGTATCTGTAGCTTCGAAAGCCGTAGTTTAGAAGATCCCTTTTATTATGATTGATATAGTGAACAATGTCAAAACAGCATTCGGTAATGAAAATGTGTTGTGTTTTTGAGAACTTCAGCCGTAGTCTGTTCCTCCATACTGTCCATCGGTCGGTTTGTCAGTGTCTTAGGGTGTTCCGTAGTCATGTGACTGCATTATGATGAGGCAGAAATTTTCACAGGAAATCTCATTAAATCATGGGGTGTTTTGCTGAAATGTTTTAACCACATTTTGCCAGAGTGGTAAAAAAATGATAAAATCAACTGTAAATGATCATTTGAGATTGTCAGGCTTATTTTAGGTAGCATGGGGACTTTAAAATAAATTATCAGTTTTACTTCCAGCTTCTCCTCTTACTCAGCTTGGGGACCCGGAGGGGGGGGGGAGGGGAGGGGTGATGGGGAGTAAAATGTCATATTCCAAAATCATGAATATAAATCAGAGGTCAACATGCAAATTTTCAGATTAGGAAAGCAAATTTTATGCATATTTGCAATTCAATGTTGTTTCACACTTGTAGTTCTGTCTGGGAAAAAGTAAAAGTTTATGATACTACAAGTGAAAGGTCTTGAAAGCTTAATGCAACATGATGAGCCCTGTGGAGAGCTAAAAAGTGGCAAGGAATCATGAAAATTTGAGTGTCTTATACTTCTCATGGACATGCATTCTACCATAATTCAGTAAATTTGTCAATCAGATGAAATCTACAAAGTGAAATCGTGATGATCATTTTACGCCTCATGACTAGTCCATTGATATCACTTTGTTACTGAAAGCTATATGCAAGCACAATTACTGTAAATTTGACAGCAGAAGTCTTTTCATCACAGCGCCCTCTAGCGGTAGCAGTACACATTTCTCAGTTTTCTGCCATCGATGTGAACTGCTCGTCTGCACTTGTGCGTGTTGAAGATACCCTTTGCCGTTCTTCAATGTATGTGAAATGTTGTCTTGTTAACTGTCGGACAGCTCTTTAGATTTACCCAGTGTCACAATCATAGATTTGCATTTTTTCTTCAAAATGCTGCGACAGAATCTGTACAGCAGCATGTTCAAACCTACCACTAATGTCTTGACCCTTTGAGCGCCAAAGTCAATTTTTGTCACCTTTATAAGATATACTTAAGTCAATTTTTGTTAGATTTTTGCTAAAATTTTGATAATAAACTGAGACAAATGAAACGTTGTATTCATTTTGTCCAAAATTGTCACAAAAATTACTGGAAAGTTCATAAAAATTGGTAAAATGTTGGACTAAAATTTTTTGGGGAAAAATTCAGCACTCAAAGGGTTAAGTTGATATCCTTGGTCAGTGTAAAGGTGTTCTAATATGTGACGCAGGATGTCACTGATTAAATTCTATATTCAGTGAAGTTGTCACACAAAGAAATCTATCAAAACCACTACCTCTGTAAACCAGACACCTCTGTACTGTGGACATCTCAGTATCCTGCCTGTGACACAACATGTAATTTAACATCTGTTGAAGGACCAGTAGCTGTAACTCTTAATGAATGTTTCACTGTTTGTGATTGAATGTCAACTACAGTTACTTGTTTTCTCCCCAAGGTATGTTGAGATACACAGTATTCAGCTTGTCAACTCAACCATGTTCATGTGTAAACTACATTGTTATTGTTGACAAGTGAATTCTGGTCCGGACAAGAATTCAAATGTAAACAGTAATAGTGTACATGTATAGATGCTGTGTTGACAAACTAACCAGTAGGTGTGGTAACTTGCTTTGAGCAGTAGAACAAGAAACTGTAATTTACTACAAAATGAGTTGAAAAAAATCATAAGTTATAGCTGCTTTCACAAACAATCTCTTAGGTATTTCCACCGGTACTTGAACATGACTTGTTTCACTGTGTTATTTTTATAACAACATAAACTATTTGGAGAGCAATCTCATTTCTAGATCATGATAGATATATTGGTATTATTATTTTGATAACTTCAATTGCCCCTCAAAACAAGTGGTCCCCCTTCCTTTTCACCAAATGTACATTGTTTTCCTGCATTGGAACAGTTTGGACCGAACCAAACAATGTACTTCATGGGGTGTCAGGGTGATGATGCTTCCAGTATTGTATGTGCAGTTTTCCATCTTGAAGTAGAAACCATCTTCCTTTATTTTTCCATTGTAAGTTTGCCATTGCGATATTGCCATTGTGAGGTCGTTTGTACATGACCCATTGCTTCCAGAAAGGTCATGGGGTCAGTCGTGCCGTTACGGATGAGACATTGCCAGAAACGCATGTGGGTCTTGTTCATTTGATTTTCAGCCGTACAACAGTGCCATGGAATTTTTCTATTGGTATCATGAATGTTTCTTGCACTTCCATTGGTAGACTGAAAGATTCCGTCGCGTGCGTAAGGGTCGTAGGTCGCAGTGCGCCGGAGCGCCCGAACGCGACGGAATCATTCAGTCTATTCCATTGGCTGAATAGTTTCTTCACCGAGCAAGGTTGACAAGATTGTGTCACTATTTGACCCTGTGACCTTCCGTGTAAACCAATTGCAAACATTTAAAAAATGTAGGCGTCAATGAAAATCGTTACTGCACACGCACAGTTGATTTTTCCAGTGTGATTTATAAATGTACATGTCTGTCAGGCACAACATCTAATGTACAGAGTCAGAATAGTTTTTAAATCACCATTTTAATTATTCATGGTGTCAAAGGTCACAGATGAATAACAGATACTCTGTTGCTATGACGGCGTCTACAAGGGTCAGAGCATTTAATTTCTTGTGGCCTGCAGATTTGATAAAAATCACTTCATCTTTCGTCTTTTATCTTGAACAGACTTTGATCTTTAGTAAATGCATCAAGAAAATCAAAGCTGTTGTAACTTACACTTGTGATATCAGCAAAAACTTTACTTGTACAGCTGTTATAAGAAAGATATACAGAGAGTTACATTGTAGGGTTTTGAAGGAAATGGTGTCAAGTGCGCCCTCCAGTGGCAAATGTTAAATAATGTTCATTTTTAGCAGTTGAGTTTTTGTATGATACCATTAGCAAGATAATCTTTCTTCTGTTAATATTTGTAAAGTTATTTGTATATGATTGTTTAAATTATTTAGAGTCAAGGTTTATTCAGCCTTGTCATTATTTTAATCTGATTTAGACAATGTACAGTTTTCTATGATGTTTTGAGAGTACAGTCTTGTTACATCAAGAAGGCTGCATTTTATCAAGTGTTACAAATAGTGTTGTTTATTTTCAAAGTCTTTCTCTTTCACTGTTGAGTCAGGATTAGAGATTTTACCAGTGTAATGCTGCCCTCGGTGTTGAGAATACAACCGAGAGTTTTTCTGGTTGAAGATATTAGTTAAGGTAGAGTATTTCTACCGTAGGATAGTAATATCTTCAGTCTCTGTGGTGGAGTTCTTTCATTACAAATATCTCTCGTGGGTCATTTAAAAAAAATATTATCCAATATTCAATCACATGATCAAGATGTGTTCCACAACATTTTTGTTACCAAGTGACGGGCAAAGCAATGCCATCGTCTGCACAGTGCCGTGCACACGTAACGCACACATTGCCTATCAGCTGGAAATTTGAAAACGCACGTAACCTGATATGACATCATTTGATAGAGAAGAATTTGAGAGATGAACATTGCATGTGTAGCATGGATATGATTTGCAGACCTAGAATTTATGTTTCAGGGGGAAGGTTATTCTACGACACAGTTTTCTGAGTGGTCAGTGGACTTGTGACTCATATTCAGCTAAGTGTTGTCTGCTGGATAAAAGCAAAATATTTATCATGACAACTGACTGATTTACATTGAAGGAACACCACTGTGAGAGTATAAAGTGTGCTGTTTTACTCTTTCAGCGTGAAATAGTTTGATGTGACTCTTTGCAAAGATTTGCTTCTTGTCAGTGTTCATGACATTGTAGAATGAATGACAAAGGGCTTGCACACAAGTGGACACTTTATTGTTCAGAGTTGACGCCAGTACCCAAATCTGATGAAATTTTTTGAAAATATTTCCAGTTTCATTCACTATACTGAGCTAACCACATTCATACATGTATACAGAAATGTGTCGGAAGCCATAGGATAGGTTTTCATAGTTTCACTATAATATGCCAGAACTTTTATAATATGCCAGAACTTTTAATGCTTCTTTCAGAATCTCTTTTTGCATTTTGTAAACTCACATACAACAGAGAAAAAGATTTTTGGTCTTTTTGTCAACTGTGTTAAGATAAGGGGCAACGTCAAAATTTTGATGTTGGATAAAAATCTTAAATCCTTATGTCCCCCTCTCCCCAAAACTTAATTGACTTATATTGAACCTATTGCCAAGGCCAAGTCACATCAATATGCACCAGAAATGTAGCAAACTATAAATTCTGAGTGCAACATAGTCCAACAGCTTGTATTGTATACACTAACCAAGACTATGGTGGTGATGCATGTTTGGAAAAAACAACTCTGGCTTCAACATAAAAATGCACATTTCTGCTGTATTTTTTATCTAAATATTCATTCGCCTTGCAAATTTTACCTTAAATCTAGTTGTCATATAGAAACTTGTTTGGACCC
>LD343179.1:57880-82414 GCA_001465055.1 Ptychodera flava | reverse complement strand
ATAAAATCTAAAAATTACATTTTTTGTACAGGCATGCACTTTTTACCTGCCACTTCAAGCAAAGTACATTTACATGAATAACACACATATGATTTGATATTTTTTGATATCGTTATATCGGCCACATTTTGCCTTCCTTTCGGGAGGGCCACTTAAAAAGTATAGTAAGTCAGAAGGGGGTCTTTAACACATTGCGGGTTTTTTTGGGGGGTATTGAGTAACAGGGGAGGGTCACTTATTTTCATGCACGGATAAGGGGGAGGGTCACTAATTTTTGTGCATGAACTTTTGAAGGGTCACTATTTTTTACGCAGCGGTTTTTCGAAAAACACCGGCCCACCCCCCCCTGTAATTTATGTCCAGTCCCTTATTAAATATTAATAAGCAGCCAGTAGCTGACATGACTAAGAGTATTAATTTGAATAGTAAGTAAATACAATTTAATTTTCAAAACCCTGAACGATAAGTATATTAACTCTTGAGCAGCGAATGACATGATGATGACGTCGACAATGGCGCTCCAAGTATCTGAACAGTCTTAGGATGTCACGTGTTCCCAGTCGTCAAGGAATCTCGTTTAGCATTGGCGTTTCAAAATATAATGTACAATACATACGACGCCCTTGAATTTGGAACTTCAGGCGCTGACATTCATAAGATACGCCACACAAGCTGTATATAACTAATCCTGCAGGACACAACCTATCACTCACTCAGGCTGAAAAAATAGAGCACCCCTAAAAAATTCCCCGACAATATATGCCCAGTATATTATTATTCCGGCACAGTATATGTGCGGCAAACGGAGATGAAAGAGGTATTGCCATAGCAACAAGGGAATCCGAACTACTCCATCCGCGCGTTTGACAGTTGTATAAATATTTACACATTGTCACCTACTCTGCAGTCGAAGAAAAAAAAACAGCATTCAAACATACAAATACATAACAGTGCACAAAGGGTAACAAACAGCGCTAGTTGTATAATGAAGCTCGGCTCGGCAACGGGTGACTGCAGGTTGCCATTGTATGTGATACTACCCTAGACTTCGAAGACCAAAACTGATAGCTCAATATTTCTTATTGGTTACGATCAAATTAATACATGCCATTCGTCCATATTATTCTTCCTCGCGGAAAAGATGGCCACAAGAGATGAAAACATTAATTTACATGCCTCGTATATTGGTCGAACGCTCCATAGGATTCTATACTTACTCGTCGATGACGTTGCGGGCCGCATGACCATTATTGGACTATCGTCCGCTCGCACTAACTCCGATTTCCGGGGAATATAAGCTACTCGGACAAGAGACCTTGGCAATCGAAGATGTCATTTGACTTAAAGTGATACGAAACTCTGTTCAACTTGGCAACTTTTGGATTTAAAATTATAAATCTCATGTTTAAATAGGAAAACCGGTTTCTAGAAAATTATGCATAAAAATCGATTAATATATCAATGCGCCATTCGACGACAAAAATCGTTCTATTTTTTTAACAGATTTTCGTCTTAGGCCGAACAAAAAAATTTGTGCTGTTCCGATAACCCGACATATCCTATGTTTTACCTGCTGACCCTTAACTTTTTAGAGCTACGTAAATACGGAGGCAAAAAAGGAAAGAAAAACACCGTAAAATCACGCGTTCGTTACTTGGCATTTGATTTTTGCTTGAACGAGGATGTCTTTTATGTTTTTTTTCCTTTTATATGTATGACACATTTTTCTGGAAATGTTGTGGCCAGTGTTTGACCGTCCTGAGCCCCTGAAAAATGCATATTTAAAATTAAAAATATTTTGGAAAAAAAATTCCTGCCCACCTACCTACCCTATTTTTGAAAACCGTGTAATCGGAACAGCATAATTTATTTATTTTTTTAGCCTTACATGGAAAAAAAGTATATGAAGGTCACTTGCGAATAAGTAAACCCAATTTTGGAGTGAAAACTATGTTATAGAGGCATAGAATCATTATAGCCCAAACAAGGGACCTACGTATACTATACCCTCGGGACACAGACAAGATTTGCCCTGCTCAAGTCGGACAAATGGTCTACTACCCTCGGGCACATAGTCCCTTGTTTGTACTATAACTTGCAACATGTTCTGCCCTTATTGAGTCACTTTATATTGTGATCCTACCATACGAAGCTTGACCAGAACTGGTCGACGGTACACGACTGGCCGCTGAAGGTAGTATGCGCCTCGAAAGTGAAAGACTTCAAAACTTTATTGCTAGAACTTCCCTCAATTGATATTTTAACCATTACTTTCAAAATGAATAATAAAAATTGGGGGTCACCGTGTAAATTTTGGTACTAGAGATATAAATTACCCAAGATTTACCGATATTTGAAATTCAAAATGGCCGCCATCCCTGTGTTAATTCTATGGAGAAAAATAAAATTTTCGAATAAAGACGGTTAATAGTTTTCTTACACCAAGAGCTTTGGAATGAACCCGCACAGGAAAAAAGTTTGAGAGTCCTAATACTTGCCCTGGAGGCGCATTCTACCTTAAATGAACAATACTTGTCAGCACCCTCTCAGAAAAATACGGTTTCTCGTTTCTGTGCAACACATGGCGCCATCGAGGCGCTTGTGATAAAACTTCCACCGACAAATCTTCGCATGACATCGGAACTGTCAAGATACCTTCAACTTCTACGAACGGTTCTAATAAAAGCCCTTTTCCATAAATATGCTTTGAAAATATCTTGCGTTGGACGTAGCACGTCAGTGTCGTTGGCCATGCAGATCGACAAACACCAGGTCGGACATGTTGGATTGGCGGAAGTAAATGGGAATATTTCAAGAGACCAGCCAGCGGTGCTTTAAAAGTTGCGTGTCAGATTTCGTTTTCTTTGTCAGTCCAAATCGCCTCAGGTGCGGCTAATGCAAGGAGGTCAGGGGTCACTGGAAGATACAATGGACGAGTTTCTGTCGTGAAATGATTTGGCTCTTAAATCTGATCAATGACGTAATTATGCTATTACTTGGCTTCACTGCCTGTCGACAAGCTTTAAAGAATGTGAGAAGAATGATGGTAGGTTACAGGCAATAGAATCCAGGACACCATTATTGTCACATTGTGTAATGTTTATTGGTTTGTTGTCAAATAGTGAACCACGAAATCAATTGCAGTGTTGACCTACGTGTCGCAGACGTATGATATGGTCGATTTTTGAGCCGATAAGGATACGTGCGAAAAAAGGTCTCGGGTAGGCCCTATCATAATGGGCAAGTCGCACACGACATTTTAACAGAGTACTGAACAAACTAAAACACAAGTGGTCTACTGCATCTTGGTTAGGCCAAAAAAATAAATAAATAAATAAAATAAGATAAAAAAATAAAAATAAATAAATTGTGCTGTTCCGATAACATGGTTTTAAAAAATAGGGTAGGTAGGTCGGCAGCGATTTTTTTTCAAAATATTTTTATTTTCAAATATGCATTTTCAGGGGTTCAGGGCGGTCAAACACTGGCCACAACATTTCCAGAAAAACATATCATACATATTATTAAGCTTAAATAGAATAGAAACATAAAAGACATCCTCGTTCAAGCAAAAATCAAATGCCAAGTAACGAACGCGTGATTTTACGTTTTTTTCTATTTTTGTTTTTATTTCCGTGTTTATAAGTAGCTCTAAAAAGTTTAGGGTCGGCAGGTAAAAAATTGTGTAGGTCGGATTATCGGAACAGCCCATTTTTTTTTTTTGATCTGCCCATGGATGTAAAAAATAGAAGGATTTTTTACATCCATGTTCTGCCTTAGCTCTATTGTAAAGTAGACGGTAATAAGTAAGGCCAAAATAGAACAGGTTTTGTTTCTGATCCTTGCGCGCGTCGATCTAGACTAGCCGCGTCAAAACTTTTGTTCCACGTTCGCTTGAAAAAAATCCCGGTAAAAAAATGACAGTGCGATGAACACAGTTTTGAACACATCTGTCGGATTGCACATGCGCAGTGTACGTCATGAACCGAGAACAATAGCAACGTACCTATCATCCGTTGCCGAGCCGAGCTTTATTATCGATCAAACAATGCTGCAGATCACGATTACACATGCGTGGTGCAAGCATGGATCCTCTCGCTCAAGGTTCTTTGATGTAACTAAACATTCCTGGGCGTACCGTTGTTCTGTGTCGGACGTCGGATCCTGTCACAGAACGATGGAAGCTATCAGTGCAACAAAAAAACTGCATCGCCGCATCATTGTGCAAGAAACCTGGGATGAGAAACAAATAATAATACTATTTTATTTCTTGCTTGGAAATGTAGGATTTACATCACATTTGTGGCAATAAAAATGTAACACAAAAATAAGTTCAAACTTTTATTCAATAAAGATAAAGTAATATGTGCTTTCGGGGAGCCTACTATGTGTCTTCACGCAAGCGACGACTAGAGCACCATTTTATCTCGCAGGTCACGTGACAAAGTGATCTGATCGGGCCCGGCAGAGCCTCGAAGCTCAGTGAATAAGATGTCAGTGAGGCCTTTTGTGGAGGGACCGTGGTGAGGCATAGGAGAAATATCGTGGAGAGAGATGATTTGAACGCGCATGCGCTACTGCCGTTGCAATTTAGCTACCGTGACGATAACTGCTGTACAATCCCGTTGCGCGTTATTTTTAATGATCGTGGTCACAAACCGTTATTATATCATCTAGACTTGTCCCAAGTCTGTAGGCTTATTATATCCTTCACAGAGCGATAAATTCAGCGAAGTATGGCGTTGATTGTAAAGTGATTACGAAATCCACAGCTTGTTATAGAACACATGTGTCGTCGACTAGCCTGATTTTATCACAAAATACCGGGATTATGGATATGTGTAACTTATCATTGCTGTGAATCAGCCATGTATCAGTAAATTTGAAGCTCATAACTTTTATATGATGTACTGAAATCAAATAAAAGATGTCATAAATTTGACATTACGAGTACATTAATTTTGGGTGGCAACACAACAGCGTATCGTACGATGACCCCTAAATATTAATTCAAAATATAAGTGGCCCTGAAACCATAATTTGCTGTCGTTGTTACGTGAATACTGCGATAGTTTTGATGGCGGTATTCGTCAAATAGCAGTAAAAACTGGACTTTGTCTCATGTTTCTTAACACTGTTCACTGCAGAAGATACGAGAATGAAATGTGTAATTCACGCGAAGTGGCAGTAGATATGGAGAATATCTTTTCGTTCGCGTCAAGCCTAAGTTTTAGGGTGTTTTCACAATCCTATCGATTTAGTTCGGGCGATGAGAACGGATCTCTGACGCTAACGTGTCATCGTGGTCGTGGAGACCAAACTTGTTTACGTTTAACTATGACAACCGACCTATTTAGATGTGAACGATACGAACAGCAAATATTTTATCATGTCAATACTCAAACAAAATATGATATATAACTTTATTATTTCGAAATTGTACACATTGTCATAGTGAAACACCGATGGGATGTATGTATTGTAAACAAATGACAAAGACAGATAGGCCCACAGGATGATACCGTTGACATTACTGAGGTAAAGTTCAAGCTGCCAGAAGTAAAAAATGTGTGTGTAGTCAAGTTTACAGAATAACACATGAACTTTGTGCGTTTATTGTTATACGAGACGTATCGATCATATTTATCAGGAACATAAAAAATAAAGTGCAAACAACCAAATCACACAGAGCCTGCATTTTTCGTCCGATTTGTGTTAAAAAAGTCGTTAAGTCAAATTCTTTATAATAGTTTCATTATTTGGCCCAATAATATATATGCATCCCCAATACTTAGGGTTTTGGAAAGCGCCATCAGCCGTCATGTTTTGTAAATTTTTGCTCCGTCCCTGACACACACGCTCGCTCATGCAAGTCGGTCTGCTGTCCCCCAGATAAAGTCACATTGTCCTGTGTACAGCTTGTCAACACTGTCTTACGTGTATAAGTCCAGAATTATTGTTTGCTGAATGGATTCTGGTCCGGAGTAGAATTCATATGTTGGCAAAAAAATATTGTAAACAACGTATTGCGCTTGCAAACTAGTATTTTAACATTCAACATAGCGTAGGCAGCAAAAGTTAAAATGTAATCGGTTCTGTATAGAACACAAATGTTGAAAATATCAACAGTTAGGCCACCGGCGGTTGTCCCTTTAAACCACAAAGTATTCGCTATGACAGGCCGTATGCTCTCTATAAGAATGACAGTCTTTCAACATCTCCATAAAAGAATTGCATTTAAGTTATGAGAATTTTACTAATGATGTGTTTTATGGAAGAAAACGACAACCTTGCTTCCTGATGATAAACGAAACAATATCGAGATTGCAGGTGACAAAATAATGTTTTGTAATCTATTCCTTATAGGTACGGTGCCAGACACGGCGCAGACGGCGTCACCCCCACCGACGGCACCTCCTCCACCCTCAGCTTATAATGGAACGACCCCTAACCCACAAGGTGACTGGCAAACGCTGCAAATTTACACACCAGCCACGCCTGGCATGGCGCCCTCAACGCAACCAGGACGTAAGTGAAAAATACGAAGAATAAAATGGTTTTGGATTTTGCATACATTTTGTATATTTGTTTGCCCTGTTTCCTTTACAGTAATTTTTAGTGACCTCGTACGTCTACGTATCATTATATCGTCTTCTCTTACACGAATGTCTCGGATAGAAGCCCCACACAAGACCTAGATTTCGACAAAGCGCACAATTTCTTCTATTAATTTTAACAAAAAATGCAGTGGCTCATGCACACGATTAGGTGTTCCCTACGCGATCGCAAAACACACTGTGAGGTATGCTGTCGTTTCCTGCTGTTGCAAAACGTCCGTAACATTTGCTTGCTAGAAATTCGATGAAGAGGTTCTCGCTTCTACTGTCTATGGTTTTATCACGGTTTGGGTTGAATAAGAGTGGTTTTATGGCGATGCGATCTGAATAACTTTTCCCCCGTTATCATTACAGCGTGGCAGCCCCCGGGTGGAGAAGCGAAACATCCGAGTTTCAACTGGGCTGACGCTCCTGACACCGAGGTTGAAGACAACGAGAACGCTATTGAACCGTCTTATCCGATGAACCAGGCTTTGCAGCCAATACCCGGATATGAGTTTACCTCAGTCAAAGAAAGTGAGTTCTCTTATATGCAGATGAGGTTCTGAGCTGTTACTGCTACTTGGTCTGCGCATGTCCGCAACAAAGTTTGTAGTGAGTGAAGTTCTGGATGTCGGATCTTTTGATACAATCTAAAAGTTTGAGAAAAAGGATGTGTTTCAAGTTTTTATGTTTGAGTTTCTTATATGGCACATGAGCTGCAACTTTTGACATTATTTTCATGATTTTATATTTATATTTAAATTAGTTCATAGAAATGTTCTTACCAAGAGATGTTAACTCAGGTACAATTATCCAGTGGGACTGCATGGGGAGGTTTCAGTCAGACAAATAATAAACGCGTGTCGCACCAAAATATGGCCGCCTTCATAATAATACAGCTACATGATAGAACAGCTTAAATGGTGCATGTAATATTTTCGCAGGTAAACCGGTCGCCCCGCCGGCTCCAAACGCCTTCGTACAGACTGCTCCGGAAAACTTTACCTCGTAAGTGTTTATATTAAAAAAAACCCAATCATTTTCATGGAGTATACACACTATCTTATGTTATTTGGTCTTTCTTAGAAATGAAACTGCCCATAACGACATGGCAAGGGAGTAGCCACATCAAATTGGAATAGTGTATACTTCTTGCACACGAGATTGTGTGTGGCCGCTCCGCTCCAAGACTTAAATTAACACTGTTTTTACGATTTTTTCAGGGTGACCGATATTGACGACGATTCTGCAAAAGATGCTTTGATAAAGCACGTGAAAAGTCACTGTTGCTATGGCAAAAAACCAGCCCAGGAGATGACTATAGAATCCGTTGTACCGTCATCAGCGTATCATGTAAGTCGTTTTTCCTGTTACTCGACTATTACTCAATTACATTGGAAGGGGAAGGAGGGAGGTTCTAAAAAGCAATTATTGGGAATAATAATTCAATGCCACTCACATTCCTCGACACTTTTCTTTCAGTACACCATTTCTACGTTCTCAGAACAGCGAACAACTCTTCGTTTATTCGCACCGTACAAAGGTAAGGTATTTGGACGATAAACATAAATAAACTACCAAGTTTATACTTCAACATTTTGCATTTTTAGAGTAATTCCCAGTGTAACCCATCAACAGTTTCTTAGTCTGTTCTCTATAGTATATCAGAGTAGTTAGTTCTGTCGACTCAATCGTTGTATATTTTGCCATGAGCATTTTAATTTCACATTGAAATTTTGTTTGAGTTTACCAACACCAGCCTCGGCTGAGGCCATTCAGATTAACTCCCGTGCCTCAGACCGCCGAGGAAGTAGCGAGCCCTCTATCGTTCATATCCAGACTTTCTTTCGTCTCCTTCACGATCTAATAATCTATTTCAGGGGAGGACATCGAGAGAGCTGGCACCGTCGGACCTCCAGCCGTATGGAACCTGGATATACCGCCAGATAGCATGTTCTATGAACACGAGAAAGTCGTCAATGTGCCTTACACGTCAACTGTGGATGTAAGTCAAGTCATTGCTCTCTCAATACTGAATATTAAGGTGGAATTCTCACCTGGGACTGTTTTTTCGAACTTTTACGTTATTTTGCAGTATCTTTCTTGTCTTCTGTTTGAAGCCTGTTGAATGAACTTATTTTTTTTACCAACCAATCTTGTTTTTTAAAAACTCGAAGACTGTCTGTACTATCTGTGCGAATATACTGCATGCAAATTTTATAGAGGCAACTTCAAATACATCTAAATTAACAGAATTGTACAACAAAAACTGTAGATGTAAACATTCATTCTGTGACCATGGCGTGTCTTTAACCCTTTGAGTGCTGTAATTTTCCCGCCAAACTTTTTGTGCAACATTTTACCATTTTCTATGAATTTTTCTCTATTTTTTTTGATAATTTTGGACCAAACGGACATCTCATTTCATTGGCTAAAGTTTTTTATCAAAATTTTGGCCAAATCTGAAAAAATTTGACTGGGGTAAATTTGATAAACTCTTTTTCTGATTGTTTCAACTGACTTTTTTGTCTTTAAGGTATGCCATGGCTGTAACGGCCGCGGATTTTGTAAATGTTACCGATGCAAGGGGCTGGGAAAAGTCAGATGTAAAAAGTGTAAAGGCAGCGGTATGAAGAAGAAAGAGACTTGTCAACACTGCAGTGGCAAGGGAAAACGAATGTGAGAATTTTAGATGAGATCATTTACAAATTTCCTTATATGGACGTCATGAGTAAATCATCTGACAGGGCTTAAAATTTGTATGTCAACGTTCTTTTTAAACTTAGGAAACGAAAAGTTTCCAGTCTATAAAATTGAAGCGCAGAACTCAGATAATTATACACCCGCATCTGTAACCTATGGAGTGTTTCGTACAGTGAGTTTCAGAATCGTTATCAAAGGACGCGGAGTGCAATAATTAGGTATTATTTGAATCTATTTGACCTGTACCTCATAGCACCGTTACTATCAACATGGGGAAAAGAAGAGGCATTTTGACATTTTTTTGCAAAAAAATATACATCTAAACATTCTATGCTTCGCGAAGTGAATAATGGTCAGGCCAAACCAGGGATTTATGTCCTTGTTCATCGTACACTTCGCTACACGACGTACCCGGATATCAATCCCAGTATTTCATTCGCTCACCTCTATCATGGTAAGTACGGTGTGTTTACCAAAGCTGTCACCCTCATAAACACTGTTGTTGAATTTGTCTTTTCTTTTGCGATCGACAGATGTTTTCGCTGCAATGGTCACGCGGTGATCACGTGCTCAGTGTGTGAAGGCTACAAACAACTCAGGTTTTACATTGTCGTCAAATCTAAATAGTAAGTTTCTGTTTTTCAATCTTATATATAGTGATGTGCACGTGTCTTGACATTAATTTCTATGCTCTAGAATCAAACGCAAAGTCATTCTATGCTTACTGTAAAACGTATCTCTCTCTCTCTCTCTCTCTCTCTCTCTCTCTCTCTCTCTCTCTCTCCCTTTGTGTGTGGGTGCATCTTGTATGTTTTAAAAATTTCAAATTCTGAGCGTCTAAGTTATACACTGCAGTAACTGAGAGCAAACATTAAAGATCATTATGGAAGACACATTTTGGAGATGACACAATGAGTCAAGGTTACATGTTTTCTAAGGGAATATTGTTTTGTTTTGCAGTATCGTGCACAACGATGAGCAGATTGAAGGCAAAACAGCTTTACCAAACAACCTGGTCCGTGACGTCGAAGGAGAAAATCTTTACAGCATTGAGGGTGATATGGTAAGTGTAATGTGATATAGTCTGTTGACAGCCTATAGAGTTTATGGATGAGTTCCTTCAAAGAGCCCCAACTCTTACTAGCTCCACCCCTTCATAATTTTACTGGAACTCAATTAGATTTGTAGTGTTCCCGTTTATGTGTAGATTTTAGAAAGGTCTTGTTCTACTCCTATCTCATCAATCAGTATGATGTTTGTCGACACAGTGTGTATTTTATCACGTCATCTTTAATTAGCGGAAAGCATTCTTCAGTTAAACTTTAAAATTCCAAAAATAGAATGTATTTGCACTCTTGCAAGATGGATTACCATTCCTTTAGCAATTATATCAATGAGCACTGTTTCGATATTTAAATTTTATGCAAATAATTTTGTATCAATCATGAATATTCATGTACTTTACACCTTGCTTTGTATATATCTGTCAAGTATGAAAGACACTGGAACATTATAATGTAAGTTTCTTTGACAAAGTCTTATGATATACAAATGTTGAAATATGAGCATAAATGTAATCTTCAATTAAAAGAAAAATATGCCTAAAAACCATCCCTGAGTGTGTTGTTTTATCTTACAGGTCAATCCCATCACGACGTTCCCTGTACAAGACATCAACGACATATCACGCAAGTTGGTGGAGAAACACAGAACGAAATGGACCAGTGAACGTATACTGAAACAGGTATGCACCATCGTGTAGTTGAACTTGAGTTTGTACGTCCGATGTCGAATCACTCTAATTTGATGGGAGATCGAGCTCCGTGTCCCATCCAACACCATGGTTACATGATAAAGTCCGAACTCAGCCAAAACCATTCCCTTGTGTTCAGTCTGCGTATACATATCACTTGTCGCCTGAGGGCGCTCCCCACGACGGAAAACGCAATGGGGGTGGGTTGGCGGCGGACACTGGTTTCTGCTATCTGGCAACAAAAATCAAATCTAAAAGGAAAACATTATTAACACCAAGATCAACTGTTGAAAGAAGAAATTTGTAAAATATAACACTCTATTAAACCTTTTCAACAAATATTTATTTACATATATGTATTTTTTGTTTTTTTACAGAAACATGGTCTGCGTGGAGTTCCAGTGTCTGAGGCTTCCTACACATGGAAAGAAAAGCCTGGAAAATTTTGGGTCTATGGCTACGAACACAAGGTGTACTTCCCCAAATATCCACACAACTGCTGTTGCTGTTATTGCTGTACAATAATATAGGCTGTATCTGAGCTGTATGTAAATCACATGTAAATGATATGTAAATGATATGTAAATAAGAAATATGTAGATAGTATGCACAGCAGGTGTTTCCGCAGTGTTTCAGAGTACCACACACAATATGAATCAGTCACGTGATTTACAAGATGATCTAGCTGTAATGTTTTATACAAAGTGTTTAAGCACCCTAATTATGGTACAGAGTATTGTATCCTTCGCAATCTATCAACTTTGTTTCATTTGTCCAAAACTTTGTGAAATATTTTTATGTGAAGGTTGTCATCTAACAGTCAAACCCGTTATAGTTATCAAAGACTAATTTATAAGATTTGGTCATGTTGCTGTACTTTTTTACCAAAAAAGGTGTATGTGCTTTATATAACACGGACACAATACAACATTTTTGCGTTTATGTCGTCACTATATGAGTAAATTGTTCACTTCACAAAATGACCGCCATCGAGCTCCTTCATGTAGACTTTAGGCATGCGCACTGCTTGTATGTCCAGCGACAAAGGCTCCGAAGAAGAAGTGTGATGAACAGACGATTAAATTTGCGTGCGTCGATTATCTGATTCAGTTTTGGTAATACATTCGAAGTGCGAAATCAGTCGTCCCAGTTGCTGTAGGAAGACAGCAGTCTACTTTTGACTTTGTAACAATATTTACAACAAGCCAAAATACTGCAATGCAGCATGGTTTATCTTTCCGTCCGATTCTCGACTTTAGTCACACTGTACGTGTTCACATGAAACCAAGAATTATGCGATGTGTTGAGTGACGTAGAAGACGGAAGTTGTCTTGTATGTTCTGTAGTATAAGTTTGCATTTTTCTTCTATTCTCCGAGCAGACCTTTTAGTTTGTTTCCGTACTTAGAGGCATTTCTATCCTAAAATATTTTATTTTTACTTTATTTTTCATGTACGTAATTATCTTGATATCATGTAAACCAGTTAAATTTGTGAAAAACACTCGGATTATAACAAATGATGTGTTCATTCCTATATCCGGTATCATGTGCTAATAACGAGACGTGCAAAGTGTAATAATAAATATTTTTGTAAATATTTGACATAAAAAATCAGAATGTAAATTTTCTATCAAGAAACGTAGTAGAAATTTGTGTGTTATCATTTTTTTAGTATTTCTACCACTCCAAATTGTCACCTTTGTACACTGTAATGTTGTAATTACACATCGTATGTCGCTTCATAGATCATGATACCAAACTAACTATGTCCTGTTTTGAAAGCCTTTTTGTATACGAAGAGCTTGAAAAACTAAAGCAGATGAAATTATCGCTTTATATACATGGAAATATAATTACACGTGTGTCTGTGAGAGATTACGATCACACATATGATGTTCTGTGTTGTTCATTCAGATCGGTTCAATATTTTACTGATGGTAAATATGCTATGGGGCTTAATATTCCTCTATGAATCGTGTCGTTTTGTACAATAGTTTCTTTTTAAAAGAGTTTGTTGATTATCAGTGGTAAAACAGCTCACTGATGAACTGAAAACGTGTTTCCGGTTTATAAATAAATAAATTTACAACGTATCGGGAGCAGATCAACCGGGAAAATAGATGAAAAGGTGATGTTTATAAGTGAAACTTGTTGTGTAATTAGTGTTTTCAACCCAGGACAGCTTCGACGGTTTCTGTATCGTTTGCCCCGAGGCAATGTTGACTGATTGATCTTATCACACGTACACCAAAATGAAATCCGTCTCCAGTTTCTTTCTATTCACTCACACACGTGATGAAATTTGATTATTTGTTGTAAATAAAGGAACTCTATGTTTGTACTTTCTTCAAGTCTCTTGGTCTCTGTCACTCCGGTGCTGAGTAATGCTAACTGTGGCCTAGAAAGACAGCTCGACCCATCTTCAGATTTCATGGCGATGAATTCACTCATAATATACAAATAACACATTGATACTGACGTATTGCTCTGCCACCAGGAATCGCATGGCACTTTGTTTTGCATGCGTCCGTTTGAGATTTTGAAAATAATAAATATTTTAAAAAAGAATTCTAAGCTATCAAATTCACCAAATTCGCTGTCTGCAACTTTGAAATTTTGAGGATCATTTGGTAAAATGGCGACCTAGTGACGTCATATAAACAAAATTAGGATGAAGTACTTATGCTGTCACCATAGACAAACAGATGTTTAGATGTTTATTTCGTTTACATCAAGAAATCGTGTGTTTATCTTCCCATGACGTAGACAAACAACAATGCTATGTGTCTCCCAAACCTGAGAAGGTGTGATCGCTTTCTTTAAAAAAAAAAGAATATGTATTTTATGAAATGAAATGAAAATGATAGGAGCCGTATTCTCCACTTAGACGAAAATTCAAGTCAAAGTTACTTTTAAGAAAACAAATTAAATAAAAAGGATACAAGAGAATTTAAATTCTGAGAGTAAAGAAAACGATAACATTATGTAAGAAAGGAAAGAGCAAACTTCCTGTATTCGGTTAAAAATAGTAAAGGGTGGCTTCAATCCCATGAAGAACGTTAACATTTTATATAACATTTCACATAGAGAGACTGCTTCTAATAGTTGATATTAGTATAGTGCAGCGCCCTCATAGACATGCAGAAATGAGCAAGACTGGCGAGCCTTTCTATCTGAAGAACTCACCAATCGCATTTGTACATTGTCAATGGGCGTCTCAAGTCTATTACTTTCTCTTCGAACGGTTGCACCAGTATTTGAATTTGATCAGGTTGAAGACCAGAGTGACAACGACACCAGAACCGTTCGTTCAGCAAAGTCCGCCGGTTTAGACCAGAGATACGGCTATCAAGCTTAAGGGAGGCGCCCTCTTCATCCAATGCTAATAAATACTTCTACATTGGACATTGAAGGTAATATTTTAATCAGAGATGGTCCACTTTGCATGATTCATCGATTTGAAGAAGCTGGGTTGGTAAATATGAAGAACGCCGGGCCAAGTCTTGTTGTGGTGATGTAAACTGGTGATTTCACAACACTCTTTATAGTCACTACGTACAAGATGCTTCACTGTACCAGGTCGAATAAAACAGCTCTTGATTATATAGAAGCCTTTTTATAAAACCAAAAATTAAAAAAACAACAAGTACACTCTTTATGAAAAGCTATACACCCGTTTCGCGACATGTAGTTTTTGACCATTGAACCCTTGATAAATGAAGACTTTGGAGTTTTTTCTTCACTCGTGTCAATTGGCACTTTGGTCCTTCATTTCGTGGAATGGTAAAAGTTTACGACTGTGATTTGGAGAAAATCACCCGCCGCCAAATTACAAGCAAAATGGTAGAATTTGTACTTTGTAGTTTAAACTGTCCGAAGTTACAAGTTGTAAAAAAATTACAGTCTACCATGGCAGGTACAAGACAATAATGCCACGTCATCTATCTTCCAACCGCCCCGAGGATAATAAATATCCAACCCTTCTTAGCTCGTTTATGTTGGTCTGCAACCCCCCTGCGAGTTATTATAGTTAAACAGTGTGTGTATTTAACACAGTGTCAGCAAGTGCCAGCTAGGTTTAGCTGTGATCGTTGAAGACCAGTGAAAAAGCGATTTTGATTTCAATACATGGACACAAATTAAAGTTTCTCAGATTCTCAAAGTAAGCTTAACTCTTGGTTTTGACGTAATATTGGCAAATATAAAATTTTCGGTGCCACAAAAATGATCCTTTCTGTTCCTCTAGTGTCAAATTTCAAAAATTTCACTTTTGTCTATGTGTCACTTCCACCATTACAGTTTAGAACGTGCTTAACAATTCAACCAGAAAATCTTTGCAGCTTTTGCAGTTATGAAATGACGGACGTGTGTACAGCGGCAGGTCAGCACGCCCTCTAGAGTTCTATGTACTCACTAATTACTGTTGTTCAGCACTGCATTTTGATACATCACATGCACAGTGAATGTCGTAGCAGAGTTGATACGTTTGGCAACTAAAGCCGGAAATATTCGCATCTCAGTTAATGTTCATTTCGACAGAATTTTTGAAAAAGCACCATACTGATTAAATGAAAAATCTTCTTTTAGATGACCGGCAGAAAGACAAGATTTCGTTGAATTACTTTCACCTTCAAGGTCACCAGTCATATCGTCAATATGAATGACAAATTTTGAAAACAATACATCTGACTGATGGCAAAAGGAGTAAAAAGTCTAAAGATGGCTAGCATGTTGAGTTTATAATTCTTGGAATGGCGTGGAATTTTGTCCCCTTTCAGACAGTAGCTCAGTGCCCCAAGGACAGTGTCCTTTCAATGGAACCTGTCTTACCATTCACAGCTTATTTTGAAACGCAGTAGGAAAAGTGGCAATCTTTAAGCTTACAACATTTCAAGTAAATAAATTATAATGTTCTCATTCAATTTAACATGGAAAGGTCTCAAATAAAACACAAATTGGCGATTCGGTTATAACTCATTCATAAATATCTGATAAAATATTCTCCGTATTCTATAAACCATTTTTACAAGTACGAGCTATAACTGTAATTTATGTTTTTGTTTTCGTTGTGGAGTCAATTTGTGTTTGGATTTTTTTGTTTTCCAAAAAATGGCAATATCGTTGAAATTATGGTTGTCAATTTACCGGCGACACATTGACATAGCAGAATTATTCGGGGTGGGGGTTGAAGGGTGGGCCGGGGTAGTCGGAACTGCGCCTGTGTGACTTTCTTATTTAAAAAAGAATGTATATTTCATGCACGATATCTGGATGCATTACGTCAGCAAAGCTGCAACATACAGATTTTACGATTAACATTTTGACAAACATGTTTTTACTTTCATCAACTTGAATCGCTTGGATACAGTTTTTACATTGGTCGTATGGGTCCCATACGACCTGTTACCGCAGTTTCCATGATCCCCCCGAAGGGTTACCAGTAACCGTGACCTATTCCAATATTTGTAGAAGGCAAGCAGCTGTGGATGCCAGACTTTCGTTTCTCTGTCACGAGTGAGATCGAAACAGGAACGCCAAGCATGTTATGAAGTAAATCAAAATATAGTTTGTAAGCGTATTTCCTACATGTGCATGCTTTGTTGAAGATTATGGTACGTCAGATGAACTCTAAAAACTACAAGGTCAAATACAACCGTAAAAAATAAAAATGTCAATCAAAGGTTTGTTTCGCATTCATCAAAGTTTTATTTACAAGTAATACACAGAGCAACATATTGTTTGCTTGGAGATAGAAATGTACATATTTGAGTGACTTTACATTAAAATATTCAACTTGTAAACTGTATTTCTTATTCAAGAAAATAAATCAAAAAAATACTTTTATCACTTTTTACGGCCATAATCGGTGCCTAAATTTCTTATTTCGATTAACGTACGCAAACAATATTTACAATGTTCTTTATTTGGATTATGTATTCTCATCAAGTTTACCTGTATACTCCGCGTTAGCTGCACAGCAGCTTAGCGTACATAGATGGTAAATATGTCGAAAAGTCAGTCTGTTTTGCTAAGCAAAACTAGAGAAGAAGTTACGCCTAACCTAACAGGGTCGTCTGCGGCAGCCTACGCCAACTGTCACTGTGAGTCCGCTCAGTCACTGAGTTCTGATAGCGTAATTGGTCATAGCGCCCCCTTGTGGCAGGCCGCAAGGGCCGGGGCGCTATGCAAACTGATTACTCGATACTGGTACGTCCGTTCATTTCAAACATGGCAGTCTGTCTGAATGACACAGTTGTGTCCTTTCCGTGAAAATTCCCGTAAACTGCGGAAACCATTCCCGATTTCAGGAAATCCTAGGATTGTAAGAGTCGCTAAAGGCATCGGAATCACAAGGTACGTTTCTGCACACACATTTCTGTGAAAATCGTCATTTTTTGACAAGTTTTACCAACACAATGCAACACTGTGTTAGCGCACTTCTAAGCCTTTGCGCCCACGGCGTGAGATCTGTCATGGGCAGAATTTTCTGAACTTCAAAAATGTTCGGATGTCAATCAGTTTTCCATCAAAGTTCAGTAATTATTGGTAGATATGAATGAAAACTTATCTTCTGATCCGAAATCTAGCTGAAATAATCAAAATTGCTCAAATTTCCAATAAAATTCAATCACTACAGTCTGTCGGTTGCATTGTGACTTGTGTTGTGTAAAATTCGTCTAGAAAGTTGTAGATTTTCACCAGAAACATACCTGCAGACTTGACGTGTTATATTGTCATGTCTGCTTCTATGTAATGCTTCTGTACACTCATGCACATATCTGTGAAAGTCAAAAATTATTCTGACAAATATTTCATAATAAAATTGCAAAAGGCTGCTGTTAGAAAAATCAGAAAATACTCAATTTTCTATAAACATTGGGTGATTTGCAATCTGATTAAAATCAGATGTAGAGTACGGCGACGTCTATACTTACGCGGTATTCTCTTGCTGTCACCTCTCAACAACAAGAGAATACTGCGTAAGTATGGACATCGCCGTACTCTACATCTGATTTTAATCAGATTGGCTGAATTGGTCTGTCCAAGATGCCAAATTAATGTTTGATCCAAAAGTACAAAATATGCAAAGTACCTTCAAAAATAAAGATTTACAGCCTGCCAGTTGCAATGAGTTGTGTAAAATTTGTCAGAAAATTTGTAGATTTTCACCGGAGATATCCCTGCAGAGTTGACAAGATGTGGTGCCATGTCTGCTTATATGTACAGTAGTTTAACACAGTCATCCTGTGTTACAACTAATCTGTATGGATTATCCTTACACAGTGCAATGTAACGGGGTCCCTCTAACTGACCTTGACCTTTATAGCTGAGAAATTCACCATCACAATTGAAGTGAGCCACTCTATTCCCAATGTTATCACAAACATATATGCCATCTTGTTGGTGATCAAAACACAAACCCACTGGAAACTCTAAGTGTCCCTTGCCAATGTCTCTTATACTTTGCATCTGGTGATTCAAAACATGAACACATTTCCAGCCATAATCTGATACAAAAATACATTTCTTATTCACAATCAGACCCCAGGGATTACTGACTTGTCCTTCTTCAGTTCTTGCAATGTGTTCACCAGATTTATTATATTTTCTCACATATCCTTTGTAGTCACCAATGAATATAAAACCATCAGGACTCAAGCAGATACCGGCTGGATCAATTCCTTCTTTGCGTCCAAAACAGTTTAAAATCTTGCTTTGTCCAGAACTCACCACAACTTGGCCATTCCCTCGGTCACTCATAAAGTATTGGTCATTGTCTTCATCCACTGTGACATTCCATGGATCAAATGACTTTGGGAATGCATGGAATTGTAAGATGAGATCACAGCAGAGTTCGATTGGATCAATAACCTGAACTCTATGATTGAATACATCACATATAACCCATTGACCATTCTTCTTGATGTATATTCCATTGGCCAGATTAAATTGTCCCGGCATTGATCCAGACCCAAACACTTCAAGGACGCTCCCCTTGACCGGATAACCTAGGGAAAACATAAACAAAAACAAAGGTCAAAGGTCAACTTGCAAACTACAATTTCTATGAAGTCAAACATTTTCAGATCTCACAAATTTTGACAGAATGCAAACTTCTTTGGTTTACACAAACACATGGAACATTTACAGGAACAACTTCCTTACATTGTTATGTAACTCACGTGTTTCCATGGCAACGTATTTGCATTTTATTGATGGAAATGTGATTTTCAGTCCATAAGGTAAGTCATTGTATTGCTAATCAGCTCATGTTTGACAAATGGTTGCCAGGTTGTGAATTGTTTTGTTGTGTTTTGACCTCAATTAAAAGATACCTGTTGATGTAATTCACATGTTTCCATGGCAATATATTTGCATTTTATTGATAATATTGTGATTTTCAGTCCATAAGGTAAGTCATTGTATTGCTGATTAGCTCATGTTTTACAGAGAGAGTTGCCAGATTGTAAATAGTTTTTTGTTGTATTTGACCTAAATAACAGATAAATACGCCATAGGGCCCTTTCTTTCCAGCAATTTTGTAGATTGCTAATGTGTCAGTACAAGGAAGATGATACAGATTTTTGTACTCTAGCTGCAATTGCTATTGTAATACCGTTATCCAGTGTTCCCTGTGAGTGAGCTTTCTTTTGCCAGAATAGGATTAAGTCTGCATTAAGAAAGCGTCTACCATCAGCTCACTTGTCTAGACTTATGAAGATTTCACTTGAAGGTTAGATCAATTCAACATTTCAACTTTGTACAAGCTATTACAAACTTTAATGATAAGAAAGCTAGGAGGAAGGCTTTTACATGGAGTGTACTGAAATGATCTTGTGAAATAGAAATATGTGGAAAAGAGTTCCTCAGTTATATCTTGAATTAATAAATGTGATTTCAAATGTATGGTGTATTTTTGCATTGTAATATGTGTTTGTGGGTGAGTTTGGTTTGTGAGCTGTTGCGATGCATAAAATGTGGGACCCCACATTTTCACCAGGTTTGGGTCCCAGGGACCCATCAATACCCAACTCTCTCTCTCTCTCTCTCTCTCTCTCTCTCTCTCTATATATATATATATAAATAAATATTTATTTATTTATTTATTTATAACTCTCTGCTTTTTGCATTGAGCACTGTAATTTCCCTCGAGGACATCTGTATACTTCGATATATATATATATATATATATATATATATATATATATATATATATATATACACACACACACTGCACACTGTGGGACAATAAACACATGGAAATTTAACAGAGGGAAAACTTACACAAATCTGACACAATCAGACTGTAAAAATACATCTCACAATAATTAAGTTCCAAAATTGATAGTTTGATAGAGATCAGTGCAAAACATCAAATTTACATAAAATAATTCTGAACTATTTTTTCTTCACTGCACATGTTCACATTTTCTTCTACAAATCTAACACACTGAATGTTTGCGTAGTAATCAAGCAATCGCATGACCCAGTTAATATGTAGTGCATTCCAAGAAAACAATTTTTTTTTTGAACTTGCTTTAACAATTAACTTTAAAAGCTGGAGGGATGTTATTCAAAACAGAGGATTTACATGAACTTAAATCCAAGTCAGTGTATTATCTTGGTCACAACACTTCAAACAGTGCCTGTGTTACATTGTACTTTACCTATGCAGCTCATATTTCTGTTGCCTGCATATTCTGTCACCAATAAGGTTGTTTTTGAAAATTCAATTCATGTCTGCAGTGCATGGATCAACCATAATTGCTAACTACACATGTAAAGGAATAGCTTATGATTCAATATCATTAAGGAGAGAACAAGAAAACTATTTCATTGACAGGTAAAAATGAATGCTGAAAAACAAAATTATCATATATGCAATTATCGCCCATTGGGGTAGTATGTGTCTCGAAAGTGAAAGACTTGAACTTTTGTTCAAACTTCCTGAATGAAAATTTCAACCATTCTCTTACCAAATAAAAAAATAAAACTCTTGGGTCACCATGCAAGTTTGGAATTAGCAAAATAAATAATCCAACATTTTATGATATTTGAAATTCAAAATGGCCAGCATTCCAGTGTCAACTCTCTGGGAGAAAATTACATTTGGAAATTCGAAAAACTAAGACGCTGAAAGTTTTTCTTTCTCCAAGAACTTTTAAATGAGCCCCTACAAGTGGTAGATCAGAAAAGAATTGTAAAAGTTTGAGCGCGACTGTGTGTCCCCGGAGCATTTTCTACCTTAAATTCAGAACCACCAATTAAAATTGGGCTGAGCAGTGTTACACAGAAAGTGGACTAATACAGTCTTTAATAGTTAGAGTATGTTTAGCAAATCACTTTTAACTACTATAAACTATAGTCTGTAGAAGCTATTTGGATGGGTATCTGCCTGGCATCCGTCGTCAGTCTGTATGTCTGTATGTTTGTATGTCTGTATGTATGTCTGTATGTATGTATGCATGCATGCCTGTATGTATGTATGCATGCATGTATGTATGTATGTATGTATGTATGTATGTATGTATGTATGTATGTATACCTGTTTGTGAGGATGTCCGTCCACTAAAATATTTTGAGGAACACAGCACTTACGGACTTAATACTTGTTGCGTAAATGCAAAATATGATTATGACAAACTATTTGTCTTTTTTTTATATTTAAAAAAAAAATATGCAAATTAGCTCAAAAAAGCTGCTTTTTGTAAAAGATCTTCTTCTTCTTCATAACTTCTGCTCAGACAGCTTTGATATTTGGTCAACAGGTTGGTAGAGATGACCTAACTTAGAGTTGATCAAATTGTGATGAAATATGCAAATTTGAATTTTTAAGGCAGTTATTGTCATTTTTGGTCAAAAAATCTTTGAAAATTTTCTTCACAACTGCTGGTCAGACAGCTTTGATATTTGGAAATTAGATCCCTGGAAATGACCTTTTGAAATTAGATCCCTGGGAATGACCTATCTCAGATTTGTTCAAATTGTGTAGAAATATGGAATTTGTATTTTTAGCTGACGTGTTTACATGTTAGCTAATGTCGCAGCGATGTCTGTCTCTGTATCTGTGTGTGTGTGTCTGTCTGTCTGTGTGTTAATTTGCATATTTAATGAACTTTCCTAATTAGGGATATTTATCTGAATTTACTCTATCAAAATTGATGAATCTTGGTATGTATATTGAAGGTACTATGATTTAACATTATTGAAAGTCATTAAGCATTTTTACTTCAGCCAATTCCTAATATGCATATTTAATGAACTTTCCTAATCAGTGATATATATCAGAATTGACTGGGCTAAAGTTGATGAAACTTGCAACATATATTGAAGATATTATGATACAACATTCTTGAAAGACATTAAGCATTTTTACTTCATCCAATTCCTAATTTGCATATTTAATGAACTTTTGAAATTAGGGATATATATTTGAATTGACATGACCAAAGCTGATGAAACTTGCTATGTACATTAAAGATACTATGATAAATCATTATTGAAAGGTATAAATCATTATTGAAAGGTATTAAGCATGTTTACTTAATTAAATTCCTTATTTGCGTATTTAGTGAAATTTCTTAAGTAGGGATATATATCTGAATTGACTCAACCAAAGTTGATAAAACTTGCTCTGTATAGTGAAGATACTATAATATAACATTATTGAAATTCATTAAGCAGTTTTACTTCAGCCAATTCCTTATTTGCATATTTAATGAACTTTCCTTATTAGGGATATATATATATCTGAATTGACTCGACCAAAGTTGATGAATCTTGCTACATATATTGAAGATACTGTAATACAACATTCTTAAAAGTCATTAAGCATTTTTTTACTTCAGCAAATTCCTAATTTGCATATTTAATGAGCTTTCTTTATTAGGGATATTTATCTGAATTGACTAGACCAAAATGGTGAATATTGTTAATTATATTGATCATAACACTTTCAATGAAGTTGAAAACATGTGGCAAAGATTCAAATTTACACATAACTGCAATATATAATGAAACACGTGAGCATTTTCAGTTCATATCTGATAAAGGCATTTTTGTCATTTTGGTCAAAATTTTGTTTCAGAAAACCACTTGTCTTATAACTTTGATATTTGGTATACAGCTTCAAATAGATGATCAAAATGTGATATATATTCAATTTATGATGAAATCTACAATTTTGTATTTTGGGGGCAATTTTTGCCATCATTGGTTAAAAAATTTGTTTATCAAAAACTATTTGTCTGATAGCTTTGATATTTGGTATACAGATTCCTAAGGATTATTCTAAAGCCCCAATAGCTGCTTATGTGTAATAAACCGATCTAAAAATATCCCCCGTTTTCCATGAGTTTTCTTTGAATGAGACCCACTAAAGAGTGAAAAAGTGGCATGTAAATTCACACGTTTTAACAGCACTTTGGATTTTTCGCGATTTTCAAAAACTACATGTAATCTTCTGACAGAGAAAGTAAAGACTACAACAACAAAATGTTGGCAATCGTGTGTTGTGCATTCAAGTAAATTGCATCATGCTTATTTCTTTTATGATAACGATTTGTATATGCTGGAAATACTGCATCTTTTGTACTTTTCTGTAGGGTGCCATATTATTAGTGTGGAGCCGGTTTATTATTTAATCTGTTGAAACGCGTAGGCATTGTCCAAATCAGCAGTGATAGTTCTATACATGTCCTTCAGTTAGCACATTTACATGAACCAACTGTGGTTTGAAAATAAAGTCATGAAAATAATGCATAAAATTTGCAGCTATTGGGGCTTTAATATGATGTATTGAGATCAAATAAAAGGTGTTTTTTCATGAGTAAAACCACAGTTAACAAAATGCTGTTTTTGTCATTATTAGCTGTGCTTTTATAGTTTCAATGGTAAAAGAATAAGTCCTCTCAGACATTGTGCACATCAGCTTTGGCTACAACTTATAGAAATAGCTCTGTAGGGCTTCTAAAGAGATGTAATTGGATGGCTTGCAACAGTCTGAATAGCCATTTAACATGAGGGAAAATGCCAAGAGGGTTTGACCGGTTAAGAAGGGCTTGACTATGCAGTTTCTGCGTAGTGAAGCGTCATTACGTATTCATGGTGACCCCTGGCCAGCTGTCAATATCTTTGGGGGCTTTTGTCTTTTGGCCTGCTTTGCATATGCGTCGTTGGACACGACCTGCCAATCACCCAGGTAGTCAATTAAACTATTAATTGACTGTTTACCGACCCAATTAACACTATCCGGCAGTATCAGTCATATTTTAATCGCGTGGCCCGGGTGGGCACAACGTAGGAACGCGTGTATTTCTATGTGTACGTTTCACTTGTGGACTTGCGGACACCAACAAAACCAAACAGAATTAAACCACCTCAGGATTTCAACAAATAAAGTCGTATAATGTGACTACGCTACATCGTGAGACACAAACAATCGCAACACCAATTCAAAGAAAAGTCAAATTAGACTC
>LD343179.1:36652-56117 GCA_001465055.1 Ptychodera flava | reverse complement strand
TCACCCTGTTTTAGAAAGTTAGAATAGGGGTCAGCCACTTTTGATATCCGCAAAAATCTTATCCACTGCCTCCACCCCACGCTGAGTCAACTGATCAATCCCTTAAACAAGATGAACTCGAGAATAATCTTCATTTTTGTGAAATATTTATAAATTACATTAATATAGTGGTATGACAAATTCGGGAAATAACTCACCTTGATGGACTCGTTGTAAATCACTCTGTAACGTACCAATGACTACATTTCTTGCTTCACTCTTTTCCTTCAGAGGTGTAGCCTGGCTAGTCATGTGTTCCCTCTGCGTCAGCAATTTCTGGCCGGCTTCATGTAGGACAGCTTTTTGCTGTGTGGAGTGTTTGCTGGAGTGTATTTTCATATGTACGAAGTCGTAGATTGTCTCATTCATACTTCCACCTATAGAAGTGAGTTCAGCATTTAAAGTCGAGTCGACTTTGTCCCTTTTACTGAAGCATTCCCACAGTTTTCCTCTACGGACATGGACATCCAGTCGTACTTTGTCGCGTTTCGTTGCAAAAGTCATTCTATGAAGATGTAATTCCGGAATTTTGAGGTCATCTCTACTCAGTAATCCGGAGTGGTTTTGACCGTCGCGTATTTGTATTTGCGAAAGTACAAGATTTAGACAGTCCACGGTATGGTTTCGGTCAACATTCCTAGGTTGTCCAGATTTGAGTTCAGTTATTGCGGCAACACTGCGTCGACGGAGTGGGCTTGTCTGGGAACCTATTGAGGAATGTGTAGAGCACATAGAAAAATGTGACGCCAGAATAAGTATCAGAGTCAGAAAAGGATCAAATCAAACGCGACCAAAACCTAATTACACAAAATAAACATAGCCCAATACTGACCCTGCTAAAAATGTATTGGCCGATCTTAACCGGCCAATACTTAGACGTGCACTGTAAACGGAATGTTATATTAGGGGTGATAATTATACGGAATACAAACTAGCTGTCATGAGTTTTTCTTGATCGCAGTTTGAAGACGTCGACAGTACATGTATGACACTAATATTTCTGTGTCAAACTTTGATACTTGCGTTGATTGTGTTGCCAAATGTTTTCATCCACAGATCTTTCGACGTTTGATGCAGCTCCTTTCACTTCAAAAGTAAAATATTATTAAATTTTCAAAAACACTGTTCAAGATACTTTTCTATTGTACAGTATGATAAAACAGTCAGTAACTTTTTTATTGAAATTCTTCTCTCGTAAACAACATTTTCATAGAGTGAAAATGCGATGTGAAAATTATGATTTGACAAATTGACAAGGCAATGTCGAAATAGTGGATTTTTCGAATTTTTCCACAACGAAGGACAACTCAAATTTTGGGCTTGCATGGCAATTCGTTTGTAATAAACAGGGGGCTTGTCGTGGCTTCGGGGAATGGCCTGTTACCCCACTGCCAGGACGTTGTCGGTCGCCCGGCATCTGAGAGCTCCATGGAGCATGCAGGTTTACGAATTAACCTGTGCGGTGTGCGGTAACATGCCTGCTAAGGCTCGTTATAAAATAAGGTTCACTACTTGTTTTACACAGAGATCTGTGTTAATGTCTTTTTATTGCACAATAAGGCTTTTTGTAGTTTGGAGATGGCGAAAGTGTTAGCTGTGGAGATAATACCTCCGTGTGTACTGTTATCACTGTTGATATTTACGCCGAACTTTTCGTGGATCGGGCGATACATGTGTGTGGGCCAATAAAAAAATTGCGAATGCTTTATATTTCAGAAATACATGCGTTTATGCCTGTTTATTATTGTCAACTTTTATTATTCAGAAATCATAATTGGTAATAACTTCCAACAACGAGCTGATTAAATTACAGTTTCTCACTATATGATCAACATATCAAAATCAACAAACTGTAAAGGGGTCATTACCTGTCAATAGCGGTATTTCCCTCTTACAGAGTAAATACTCCTGTACTGGAATGTAGATATCAAGGGTAAGGTAGTGAGCTTGAATCTTGCTGAGTAGTGTTGGTGTGATGATTGTAGAATGGATGGTTTTGTCCAGTCGTCCACTGGTATACTCACTCCACAGGGATTCCAGTGCTTCTAATGATCCACAGTTCGTCACGTATCGCAGACAGCCCCCTTGAACTTCCTTTACGTGGGCATCTTTGTGCGTTCCGCTCAAAACTTTCCCAATCCCTTCGGTTGCGGGTCTGCTACCCTCGATTTTATGAAATCTTTCTGTAACACCTGTCATAGATGAACCTTCAACTGCACTACCATACGAGGTTTCAACTTGAACCGCAAGGGAACCTAACAAATCAGATCAATTTAATTCTTTAATGGCGTGAAATCACTGACTTAAAATCCATTACGATGATGCTGGGTAAATTACCCCTTGGCAGCTGACTTTCTGAAATGTATATATGCTCTGTCAATACTTTCTGAATGATAATATTTTGTAAAGAACAACTTAACACCATGGTCATGTAATGACTCTTGCAAAAATAGATTACTGTCATATGTGCAAGTGGATGCACTTTTTGATACACTCTTTTAGTCAATACGAGAGAAATTTAATGAATAGTACGCGTAAAGTGGGATAGTTGTTGTTGCAGTGACGCCTTTTCATTAGCATGGCGAATTCAAAGATTTTACGGCTTCGGCTACCTCTAGAAGTGGAAATTAAATTAAATTTATACTTTACTCATGAATTGTGATTTTCTATTTGCTTTACGATAAAAAGCCTTCTGTCTTCTCTTGTTCAGAATTTAATGCAAGAACATATATAACGAATGTGAAAAGGAATTATCACTTTGTTTTCACATGCACTTACCGGGTTTCCTACTTTGTCCAGACGAACTTTGTTCAGCTACAATAGCTTGCATTGAAGTGGATGGAATAGTGCTTGCCCTTGTGGTATCGGTATCTACATATTACAGAAATCGAAAGCCAGACAGAAAAGAAGACTGAGTACAAAAAAACCCCACAGAGTGAACTTTATCGAAGAAATCTTGTACTTAAAATTACGCAGCGTCACTTTGTTCATTCACCAACTCGAGAAACGTACATATTTTTTTCATTAGGCGTAGACACAGTGCATTTGTTCTTCAAGATTGTAGACCAGAAAATGTTGATTGATTATATGATTATTCACAAATATGTCTGTGTGTGAACCTATTTGGACAGGGGAGGGTCTTACCTGTTCTCAAAAGATCACTGGTTGATTCTTCTGGCAGCTGAACGTATTGTTGAATACAATTGAACAATTTTGAGTTCGTTTTCTGTACTTCGTTCATCACCTTATTCTTCATGATATCTCTAACCCGGGAGGCATAATTCAGATGCGTTGCATAGTTTTTGATAACATCTACTATTTTTTCCTTCAACTCGTCTAATTTGCCCCGCATGTCAACAACCATGTTGTGATGAAAATCAGGAAAATATTTCTCGATGAAATAGTCGCTTTCTGACGCTAAGGGAACAATGATTGGTTTACCCCTGGCTATTGTTGTCAGGGTCACATTTAAAGAATTTATCGAAAGCTGTGGTAGTATGATTAAATGTGAAACATCAATTTCGCTTGAAAGCTTTTCCTTAGTAAAGCCGTCGCTAAGAATCCTGAGTTTAGCGTGGGGTTTTAAACGCTTACTGACGGTTTTATCATCATATTTTTTCATACACATAATTTTCCACTTCGGTGGTTCTTGTTTGCCAAATTTATCGTAGCTTTCTGCCACTAAATTCATGGAATATGGAAGTATATCATTATGCGTCATATACGATGCATAGCAGTTTTCGATCGGAGTCAAAATTTGGAAATTTCGTGTTTGCGGTATGTTGCTAAAGGTTTGAACTTCGAAATGACTGATTGCTGGCAGTGGTAACAGCATTATGTGCTTGGTTAATCGTGAACCAAATCTGTCTTGGAAAAATTCAAACGTTTTTTTACCAATTGATAATACCGCATCAGCATGTAAATTTTGGTTATCAAGCCATTTATAATTCGATTTAGTGAATTCTTTATCGTACGTAAACATGTTGTCGGGTAATTCGTCTGGGCACCACACGTTGACATGGAAATATTTAGCAGCAGATAAAACATCTTTTTTAATATTGAAGGCGATAGAAGCCGAAACGAGTCCAAACCCAAAAACAAATTTCAAATTTTCAATTTTGTTCAAATTTGGGAAAAAAGTGTTATGGGCTACAAGCCAGAGATAATTTGGTCTTAATGTTTCATATTCGCGTTTTGTTTCAGGAAAAATTAAATTTACTCCTATACGCGTAGCCTCGCGGACCACTTTGTCATCTGCTTCTAATACCGTACAGTAGATTACAAATCCCCATGTTTGTAGCAGTCCGATGATTAGATACAACGCAGCTGCAATGCCACCGTGGATCGGAGAGCCCCATCTGTCTATTACAAGAAGAGCCGCCGGGTGGATTAGGTCTTGAGTCATTCTCTACGAGGCAAAACAGAAATTGTAAATCAAGAAGTCATATTACAATGTTTCCAAATAAATAATTAACAAAAGTGTGTGTGAAATACAGTATCACTATCGAGTAACATGTTGCGTTAGAAAACACGGTGTGAAATAGGGTATAATGATGTAGCACTGAGGTATATTGCCTGGTTTATTTGATATGAATAATTTCATAATGAAGCAGTATCATGTATGCTTGTTGCCATTTTAAACTTCAGCTAGTTTTACCTATCATGCTACTGAAGTTTCTTCTCCTTTTTGCTGTTTATCAGTGGCAAGTTTAGGACCGACCATCATCAATGACAATTACTTGCAAAATGTCTTAAGAACTGTTGCAACAGTGTGTTGAAGGAGATTGATATGATTCTTTGGAATTAAATTTTGGTGATGTTATTTGTCAACATTTACTTACAACTATGCACTTTGGTATAAGTACTGAAGTTGTGCGAACAAGATTTATAGAGCGAACTGAATGATACAAATTGCTTATACAGCTGTAAATGGAAATTGTACTATATTACTGTACCAGGCACGGCGATACGTCATTCTGAACGAATTGGAGCGCAAGCAATGCTAATGCTAATGCTAAAGCAAGCTTCTCAACTAGAATTACAGAAGGGTAATGGAAAGACAAAGGGAGTAGAAAGAGCACCCGGAATAATAGCAATATCGGTGCCATAATTTACAGTTAATTATCTAATACAAGGAGATAATTATAAAGGAGTGCAAACAGGTGCAAATTATTTTCTTTAAGACATGCTTAAACTCATTTAGATTGTGCCTAACCTCCCCATATCGATGTCTTCACGTTTGTGTAACTTTCACTGCTATAGCCAAATATACATACCACGTATCCCCTTAACAAACAATGCTCGGTCCCAGGCTCCGAATTTCCATGCGACCTCTGTCACTAAAATTTTGATTGTACTTTTTTCCTATCGGGGCGTTAAAACTACATAGAATTTGCAAGAGGATATCAACACAGGCATATACTTCAGAGAAAAAGTTCCGCTATTGGAGACGTTAATTTTTTACCAATTGAAAATTACGTGCAGATCGCAGGACGAGTCTGGGAAAGCGTAAACAGTGAGATGCACATGTGTATAGGCCGCTTGCAAGCAGACGCAATTCACAGAACGGATATACACTGTATGTTCATTGCTGATATAAGGCTGCTTCGATTCATTCATCGGATTAAAGTAGATCGCATATATAAGAAAATAAACAAATCTAACTACAAATGAATTTTAAGTGTCAGCTTTGTAATGTCATAGAAATTTATGGTACAGTCACCCTTATTACTATTACGAAATTCCCCACCAAACTAAAGGCTCTCGTTATGGTGAGATCGTTGTGCTTCTCCGCCAATGGCTTACATGTTATGTGAAACGTATATAAAACTCACCTGCACTTTCTGCTGCACACCAACCTCCCCGTGTTTGTCGTGGCCTTTTTTGTTGCTCTCATCATCACTATCTCCACCATCACCACTATTATGCTTTCTCTTTCTGCTCTCTCTTTCACCAGTATAGCCACTTCCACTTGCTACAACTTCAGCCATGGTGTCACAGCGACAAGCAGGGCTAAACAGTACGTCAAATTACATAACACTTGTGAGAATATATCGTTTATTTGGTTGTAGCATTGCTAATGTGAATTCAAGATCGATAATTAACGCTGAATAATCCTTTTAAAGAGAGCATGACAACTACTGAAATGTAATGCCTTACATAAAACAGTCAAGCAGCCTTTGAAAAGAGCTAGGGTGTTGAAACCTCCAAATGTTACCAAGACGGAACAAAGTTCGTTGTAATACTGCGCATACTACCACGTAATCTGCCTTGATGGCCACGATGCCATTCCCTTGGGACTGCGCTACTTTCACGATCAAAGACGATAGCAAATGGTCAATGTACGATCAGTGTTAGGGGAGGGGCACAAGGGCACCCGACACATAACGTGGACGCATGTCATCCACGGTATTGGTAGCTCTGTTGTTATGACTAATCAAATTGAATCCAGGCTTCGAGAAAGCTAATTTACACGACGATTATAACAGTCGTCGCCATATTTCCTTTTCCCCACACTAAGCTTTATATTGCCGACCATCATCCACAAACAAACTGCCAATGACCACCGAACGAACGCAGACAAGGCCACCAACAAGGCTCTGTAGTAACATACGATTGTATAAATCCTTTAAACTTTGAAACTTTTCGACATTTGTTTTAGTGTTACATCTTGCCATGATGTAACCAAATCACCTAGCAACGAATTTAGCCCTCAACACCCTTCAGCCAAATTCAAGCCAAAATCGAATATGACATTCAGGCAATAGATAAATCTATTTAGCTAAAATCCAAATTACCGAATACACATTATCACTTCAGTCAGATCACATGTATTGACTAAATGATATTTGCAATCATCAAATTTAAACCCAATGAATTAAATAATTGAATGGCCGCATTGTTTACGGCGAAAAAAGGAATATTGTCTTGAAGAACTTGATAGAAAGAAAAATGGCATTTTAACAATCAACTCATATTAATATTCATGTATATTTCTATATAATAAACCTATTTAATATTCTACCTAATAATTTTAATAACCAATAACATTTCATTTATTTCATATTAATAATAAATAAGATTGACTACAGCTTCTTTTAACTCTTGAATATGCCATCAACTTTGACAAGCTGTCGGAATATTAACAATGAAACAATGATCATGATTAAGACATTATTGAACTATATAAAATGATCAAGTGACATTCGTGTCGTGCATAATTCTCCATAATTCAATAATGCATTGTTTCAATTAAGTTGTTTTTATATATGGCATGCTTGTTATCCGGACCATTACGACGATATACAACTGTAAAGCTCTATTCAATGTATGGAGAAAACTCAATGTTTAACCAACCCATAAAAACAAAAATAAAACAAGACGTAGAGTGATAATGTTATAACAATGGTTACGTTTTTGTGTTTTAAGTTCGAAATATCAATCTCTATTACAATGTCATAATAATTATGTAGAAGCATAGATAAACACTGCTTCTGCTTTAGACGAGGAACGCTTTGACAAATTTTGTACCTTGGATATGGAACATTTTTTGCTCATGAGGAAGGAAAAGACGAACGCAATCAAGGATAAACAGACTCTCTCTCTCTCTCTCTCTCTCTCTCTCTCTCTCTCTCTCTCTCTCTCTCTCTCCATGCTTGGAGTGAACGCAGATATTGTAGACATATCGTTGATCTCAATATTTAAAAAAATTGACCAAATGTGCAAGAGTGCTGTAGAACAACCACATCTAAATGTTTTATAAATCTTTACATTTCCTTTAAAACGTTTCTTTGCATCTATATTATTTTAAAGTGCCAATTGAACCACTGTGCAAATAGCCTTAACTGTTAATATAAAGAGAATCTTTGATAGTCAAAGCCGAACTATTGTGGCTTGCACCGCTTTGATATTCAGCCACATGATACATTTCTAGACCCACTTAAAACTTATGTGACTGAACTAAGTCTACATCATTCCTAAAACTTGTCTATGAATTTCTTGTTACCTGGGGATTCTCCGACTTCAAGGTTCAGAATTTTCTTTGTGTAACCATTAGAACAGTGCTTGCTCTACATCTGGAAAAGTTGTAATAAGAAAAAGCAGGAGCATTGTAACGTCAGAAGGCACCTTGTTCGTACATCGAAATCAAGTGTTTAGGTTCTGCAGCAAGATAGACTGAGTGGTTGAGTAGTACGATTAAACTATATACGTGTTGTCTGTTTAATATTCAACGTATATTCTGTGTAGAGACTAACCACACTTTGCTGCCGTGTCTCATTTAATGGAAGCATAATGTTTACCAAATAATTTTGTACGCAAGTTAGATATAGATTCTACGAGCCACTCATGGACAAAGCGGTTGTATTATCGCTCTGACCGATCACCTGACGGGTCATCGACAACCAGCTGGGCCCTGGGATGTTTGTTTTAGATCGATTTCTGCTTGGCAACTACACGAAATTGAAGTGAATATGAAGTATGGGTGGATTGGAGGAAATCTGCTGCATAGATACTTCTTAGCTCTGAAGGAGTAGTAACAGTAATTTCTGCTGTAATTGTAGAGTACAACGAGGTAGTGCACTTATCAAGCATGACTTCTTGCGTATAATGAACATTTTTGAAGCTGTGCTTGTAAATGCGTATATTAGTTTATATAGTACAAAGATATATTGTAGAGAGCTGAAATTAGCCATGAGCAATATGTTGGACAATATTTCATATTACCCTGGGCAACATAGTAATTTGATGTGTACCTTAGACTATATGCCTGGATATATGTTCTCGAGTCGTATTCTGCAGTACATCAATACATTTCTGACACGTCATGCTTTGATAAGCAAACATTGATTGTTGGCCTGTTCAAGTGTTTATAGTGAGCGACTGAGTCCACATCTGATGACCTGAATTGACCTGGGGTATAAATAAACATTGTAACCTAGCCTATGTTACATGTCATGTCAACCAAAACTGTTAAAGACAATCACACCTGCGTCTCTTAATGTGTTCTTACATTCTTACTATGTATTTAATTCTGTCGATTCAACGGTTACTACCATTATCTTTAACCTGGAAACTTACAAATTACTGATCCCTCATTAAAATTGATTTCATCATGTGATCTAAGTGTGAGGACATACTTATCGGGCTGTGTGTGCGCGCGCATGTTCGCCAAAAGTCACTTCTGAGCGATATTACTGTGAGCCACAGTCTCTTCACCTTACACTGTGCTTGTCATGAACGGTGCCATCTGCACTGCGTAACACTTCTTCGAACAGTGTCCGAACAGTTTGGTATAGGCTTACAGCATAATATAACATGAAAGCAGATATCAAAAGTTTTATATTCACAGTCACTTAGACCTACATGTCTGCAATGATTTTATTTTTACTGTTGAACAAAGATACTGATTGATTTGTATTTATTGCGCTCAAATATAGTCGTAAGACAGGAATTTTGCAACACGTGTTTCGTATTTTGAGCCATAATGCAAGTTTTTTGAAGTATGGACTGGGACGGCAACGTGAAACTTTAGATATGGCCTCATGGCAAACGTTTTGTTCGAAGTTGTCTTGAGCCTTCACTCAGTTTGTACTCAAAATATCTACAGCATCAAAGTATTGAGATATTTTGGTATAAGTAAATTTACTTGCTACTCTACCGCAATGATATTGCGTCATATCAACTTTTGTAGAGTTACTACAAAGTTTATATCGATCGAACGCTCTCATCTAATGTTAAAGTCTGTCTAAAATTAAATTGCTGGTATTTTTACTGATAACTATACATACTTCGTAAAGTGATAAGCAAGTTATTTGCAATGACAGAAATAATATTTCCAGACGTGTTCATGTTAAACATTGTATGACAAGTAAACATGGGGATATATATGTTTGCCAGGTACACACTCCCTTGCAAATGACAAGCTGTATAATATTTTTATTAACAATTTCAAATTTTGTATTCAACTGTTTCAAAAAACTGTTCTCAGCTGTTTTAGAAGATAGACAAATTATTTAACGACGTGGAGTTTTCTTTCTTAATATAGTCGCTCAAAGGCCGGTTCGTATTTTTATGCCATAAAAACTGGTTTGCCTTACACGGTTTACCTATGAAACATTTCCTTCTTTGTCTAGGCTTGCGCGTTCACAAGTCCATTGAAAAGTATTCGGTGTACGTACAATCGAATTTCTTAGCGTCACTCTACAACTGACATTTAACAGCAGTATTTCTGCAAAAAAAGACATACATCAACTCCAAGCCTAATGCGAACTGGACTAAAATATCATAACAAAGTTTGAAATAAGAGTTGAGGAAATTTCTTCTGGAACAATGAATTGGTAAAAAGCGGGTTCACGCTTTTAAATTCTTAAAAAATATATTTGCCAAACCTTCACCGCGTTACATTACAGTATCTTTATCAGCAAGACCAAATAGTACAATCGACAAGAATTCGTCGACTAGTACATAGCTCGGTGGGCAATACAGGTGTAATTTATCTGAGACTCAGCATTGATAAATGAGCACCACATCTGACCCCGAAGTTGCAACAGATATGACTTATCACTCTGACTGTCTGTCCGATGCCTTATCACTGTTCAGTCATCAACAGCTGACAAGTACCTGGAGACTTTTCCTGGCTAGTTGACCCTAGCCACAAAGATAAATCACGATAATTCGAAAAGTCGCCCTGCGAGTTGATGGAAGGACGTCAGTTTCCTGCTAAATGATCTTTCACTTGGTACGAAACTAACGTCTGGTGGTCCTAAAGTGACCATCGAGTAAAGATTTCATGCTGTCAACCGAGCAAACTCGGCATAGTGTGCTAACACTCAGCTTTGATGAATTAAAATCAACATATTATTGTCGATACATGGAACAATACTACCGAGAAAACTTGTCGAAAGTTTCAGATGGTCAGAGAATTTGTTTTTATTTCGCATGGATGGATGAATAGATTGATTTCAAAACCCCACAGAACTCTGGAGGTGTAACAGCTGTGTCTCTTTGTCTCTAGACAAAGAATTTATCAGTGTCGAAATCTTAACCTCCTTTTTACACATTTGGGATTGCTTGAAGATTTCTGCTTATTAGGAAAGTTTAAGAAACGTAACTTTTACAAGATGACAGTTTTTGTGATTATGTACATTGTAATTGAAACATAACAGTCTTAACATCATGCCAATGTGAATAGTGACAGCGAATACGGGTAATCATCACTGTATATTAAATCAATACACTTCTGACATGCCTTGATAAGCAAACATTGATTGTTTACTTAGGGAACTGTTCACAGTCAGTGGCTGTACCAATATCCGATGACCTGAATTGACGCTGGGAATTCTAACCTAAGCTTGGTTACATATCATGTCAACCAAACCTAGTAACGACAAGCATACCAGTTCCCCTTAACGCGCTTTTGCATGTCATGTGTCTTGTCGAATCATCAGTTGCTAAACATTATCTTTAACTTGGTATCTTACGCATTACTGATTCCTAAAAGGATTTTTTTTCATCATTGTTATCATCGTGTGTAGACATACGTGTTAAGTTGTGTGTTTATATGTTCGCCAAAGTCGTGTCCAAGCGGTGTTACAAGAGCTGTTACACATATCAGATGTTTGTAGAGTAGCACAAAGTTTTCATCTAATGCCGAAGTTCGTCCAAAATTAATAGGCAAACGATTTTACTGATAACCGAAGTTTATTTGTAAAGGTGGTAATTCAGCAAGCATGTTTCTTATGCGATGAAGGAAAAAAATATTTCCAAACGTAATCATTCTGAAAATCGTATGAAAATGAAGCATGCAGATATCATAACATGTTTGCAAGGAACACAATTTCACAATTGCAATCTGTGTAACAATTTTATCAAACACGTAAAACTTTGTGTGCAACTATTACAAAACCGTTCCCGGCTTCAAAAAAGATAGATAAATTTTCAGCAATATAAAGTTTTATTTCGTGCTAGCATTCGAAATTGTGGCGGCATTAATGTTTATGCCGTCGAAGTGATTTGCTGGACATTTTACGCATTTTTAATATTTTACCACCAAAGTGCTCTTCTTTGTCTAGGCTTGCACGGTCACGAGTCCTTAGAAAATGCCCGACTGTGAATGTTAAGTTTAGTCGATTTTCACAGCGTCACTCGCCAACAGAAAAAAGCAATATTTCTACGAGGAATGCATACATTCCCTTCAGACACAAATGTCACTGGACTAAAATATCACCTAAACTTGTATAGAGTTGCAACAAAGATTTGGTATTAAATGACGGGTTCACATTGATAATGACATGATAGTATCATTGATAGTGACATTGATAATGACTTATGACATTCACTAAAGATTTATAATCTTACGATACAGTGTCTGTGTCAGCAAGATATAGTTGTACGATCGACAAGAGTTTGTCGACTGTTGTATAGCTCGGTAGGCAATACAGGTGTAATTTATCCTAGACTGGGCGTTGATATATGAACACGCCCTCTGACCCCGAAGTTGAAAACAGGTATTACTTATCACTCTGATTGTGTTTCCGATGCTTTATCACTCTTCAGTTATCAACCGCTGGCAAGTACCTAGAGACCTTCCATAGCTAGTTGACCCGAGCAACAAATATCACCGCAAACCATTCAAAATGTCTTTGCGGTGCAAGTTGATGGAAGGATGTCAGTTTAGTACCCGATGGTGGGTCACTCTACTTGTTCGCAATCAAATTGCGTGGAAAAGGGGCTCTTTAGCTTGGAACATCGTTTTACTATGGGGAACGCGAATTTCATGTTTTACATATTCAGAAGACTGCAAAGTTTACACATTAATATGCTGACAATAAAACGCTGTCAGATATAAAATATACTAAGTCGACTTAGGAAGGATTTTGCCATTAATAGGTAATTGCCAAGTTTCACGGAGCAGTAAACTTTTATTCTAGGCTTAAAATAACATGTCCAGGGCACCTTTCCTCTCTCCATATACACACACATTCAATCTGAATCTTTACAACTGATGAACAATGAATCACTAAATTAAGTGTTGCATTCTGCAATCGTTTACACTTAGAGACTTAGTCAATATCCAGTGGCCCTGAAATGACCATCGAGCTAAGTTTTCATGATGTCAAAGGAGCGCAAGCATGCTAACAGTCAGCTTGATAAATTAAAATTCTATATAAAAAATATACTTAACATTATTACGATACACGCCGTAGCACAGAACAATAATAGAGAATTGATTGACAGAATTTGCAGACAATGTAGCGTAAATACAAATAACACAATTAACGAAATTAACCCAGGAAAATTCATCATCTTCCACGGACCGTTCACGAGGACACCAATGTTTTTTAATAGGCAGCGGTCAAGCACTTTTTATGGAGTTAAAGATGAATTTGCTAGTGTAGTGGTCATCCATGGTTATTATACAAGTGGACGATTCTTTGAAAATAATTTCAAATGCTGTGAAGTGTTGAATTAATATTGGTTGGCGATGTTCATGCTAGTTATCTTCACACTCGCTGACTGCAAATAATACGATAATATTGCAGTTTTTACTGGGTGAAGCACCACATGTTAGGTAAATTAAATCCAAAATATTGTGTTATCTACCGCTATTATTTGGTACTTGCAAAGTTTACAATGCTTCAGATAAAGTGTCTACCTCAGGGAGGTTAAATGACCTGCACAGTTTACAATGCTACAGATAAAGTGTCTATCTCAGGGAGGTTAAATGACTTGTACAGTTTACAATGCTACAGATAAAGTGTCTACCTCAGGGAGGTTAAATGACTTGTACAGTTTACAATGCTACAGATAAAGTGTCTACCTCAGGGAGGTTAAATGACTTGCACAGTTTACAATGCTACAGATAAAGTGTCTACCTCAGGGAGGTTAAATGACTTGCACAGTTTATTTACAATGCTTCAGATGAAGTGTCTACCTCAGGGAGGTTAAATGAACAGATCAACGTTTGTTGGCGGGCTGCGATTCAGTAAGAGATAAACATCGCTGATGCATAGCGTAGTAGGGAATGCAAGAGCAAATTTTGGTTTCAGAAATAGAATTCATAAAGAACAGATTCTGACAGACCCCTCAGTGGAAACATATATGGCATATGTCTCTGGCCGTTGAATTGATGTCTTATGTACTTACATTGACATAGAATTTATTTCAAATATCGAGGATAGGTCACAATGTTCAACATGACGCCCTATGGCAAAATGATAGATTCAGCAATTGTGAATGGTAGGGGGCTGGACTCGATTAGTATAATACTATTTTCTAGTCCCTACCCAATTTACTAATCCTTAGTGTGTCTGTATTTTTCTTTTTTCCTTTCTGTTCTATTGGGAAATAAAATATCCTTATCCTTATCCTTATCCTTATGTTCAGTTTCCTGCAGCTGGCGAAGAATCTTTGTTTACTAAGCTTTTTAAAGGTAGTTGTAAGACTTACAAACCTCTACGTGAAACAGATTTTTTGATTTGATTGAAGGAAAATGTTCGTGTTGTAGACGTTTCTGCTATTGTTTGTATGTACACAGTGCATACCCGTGTGTGACACCTCTGTAGAATTGTCGAAAATTGCAAATGCATTATTTTAAATTTCAAAATTAAATATTTAAATCTAAAATAACCTGACAGCAGAAGACCTTTACACGTGTTTACTTGGAAAAGTAGCACATCCAGTTCACAGACCAAAGCAAAGGTTGGTTTTAAGTTGAAATTACATGAATTAAACAGCTTTCGACATAGTGTTTTTCTCTGTGTTTAAAATATGACTCCCCGTCTGTCATTATCATAGAAGTATTAGCTGTTTCTCCAAGATTTGATAGTTTGCATAATGGTGAAAGAATCGTCTTTTATTTGTTGTGAAGGTATTGATAGAAAAATTAAAACACACCAGACATGTAAAACCTGTACCTGAACAAGCACCCCAGTAATTGAGATAATTCTGCATAAAAAGAATTTAACACATGTCATAATGATAGCTTCCTAAAATTGGTTGAAGATTTGTGCGATTTATTAATTAAGAAAGTTTGGGGAACAAAAAATTTAGAAAAGCGACACTTCTTCTGTTCGCATTGTAAATTATGATTGAAACCTAGAAGTAACCATCTTATCAATCTCAGTATGACCTTCTGACGAAGAATGCAGGTAACCAGCTCTGTAGGCCTATGTATTAAATCAATACATTTCTGACATACCTTGATAAGCAAACATTGATTGTTTGCTCAGGCGACTGTTTACAGTCAGTGGCTGTGCCAATATCTGATGACCTGAATTGACATCGGGGAAAACAAACATTCTAACGTAGGAAAGGTTATATGTCGTGTCAACCAAACATGATAACGGTCAGCAGACCTGTTCCTCTTAGCGTGTTTTGACATGTGTGGAATTATGTCGAATCATAGTTTGCTAAACGGTATCTTAACTTGGTAACTTTACTTATTCCTTAATTGTTTTCATTATTTTGATCATAGTGTTAGGACACAGGTATTGGGCTTTGTGCATATGTTAGCCACAAGCCTTGTCCAAGTATGTTACACTGAATCTTAGTCCCTCCACCCCTCACTCTGCTTGAACTGTACCATTGGTACTTTCCAACAGCCTCACGAATAGTGTTTGAAAAGCTGTCCAGACTTCCCATGGCAATTAAACATAACTTGAAAACAGATCATCAAAAGTTTTATATCAAGAGATACTAACACATTCATGTCTGCAACGATTTCATTTTACTTTATACAGGGGCATTTTATCATTGAACTGTGAACTGATACGCCGATTAATATTTTTTCGACCGAATACAGCTGTGAGACAGACATTTTGCTACACGTCTTTCATGTCTGGAGCCATGATGCAATTTCACAGTATCATACTGGAGCATAATGTTACGCCATATGGTAAACTGATATTGCAGCGTAGCAACTATTTTGTCGGAAATTCCGGAGCTATCATTCAGTCAAGGTAAATCGAGGTTTTGAGCACAAGTTTGTATTTTTCAGGCGGAAAATGTGTCGGTGGAAAAAAGGTGTGGCAAACATGCAGTGGATGGGAAGAGTTCATGAGACGTGGCTTCGGACAAGCCGCGTGACAGCTGCATCATGTATTGTCTTTCGAAATAATCGAGAATGACTTAATTTATTAATCCAATTTGACAGAATTTTTGAAGCATTGACGTATGTACGAACGGCAGTACCTCACTATATTAGGGAAAATGTTAAAAACCGCAAATTAAATGCCCGCTGCTTAATGACTTTGTGTTCTATAATCTATAATACAATTATTTAGATTGTTTAAACTTGGTTAATTTACAGGCGGCTGTACCGCATTGATATTTCGTCATATCAGATGTTCGTAGAGTAACAAAATTTAGGTGAAACGCTTTCACCTAATGTAGAAGTTCGTCATAGTTATATATTCTACTTTCAACTTGACTGCTAGTCAAACCTAATTCGTAAAGGTGATCGTAGATAAAGCACGTAACCATTGCAATAAAATGAACACTATTCACAGGTGTGTTTCTTTAGAATATCATATCACAAGAAACATGCAGAAGTCATTAAACGTTCGCCGGATTTATGCTTTCCTTTACAAGTTACAATTTCTAGAATGCTTTTATCAAATATAGAAAACATTTTATTCAGATAAAATGTTGAGCAGCATAAAGTTCTATTTCCTTATCGAAACCGAAGTCCGGCGGAATTAATATTTCTGTCGTGAGAATTGATTTGCTATTCCATTTATACACTTGAAACATTTTACTGATTTTTTCTTCTTGCACTTACACTAGTCCGTTAACAAGTAGACACCACAATCGAGTTTCTTGGCGTCCCTTGAAATTGAAAACAGCAATATCTAAATGAGGAGAGAATACATCTCCCCAGAACATAATGCACAATGCGTAAATACAGCCCTTGTCTTTAAATTAGATTTGAAGAACTCGCTTCAGTAACAATTATGATTTGGCAAATGCTTGGTTCACACTACTAGTAAAAACAGCAATATCTCAAGGCGGAAAGCACACACCCCTTCCAGAACCAAATTGCATCATACTAAAAATTCTATCCTTGTCTTGAAAACAAGAGTTGAGGAATTTGCTATCTCAACAATAAATTGGTCAATGACGGTTCCACACTGTTCAAATCTTATTTTATTCACTAAACCCTTACCAGGTTCCGTTACGTCTGTATCAGCAAGATCAAATAGCACGGTCGAAAAGAGTTTGTTGACAGGCTTGTGTTCAGTAGGAGATTGAATTCACTGTTTCAAAGCTTGGTAGGCAATATAGGTGCAATTTATCTCAGACTGGCCATTGGCAAATGACCAGTCTCACCCTCCAGCTGTTTCCTCCGACCACGAAGTTGCAACAGATATGAGTTCTGACTATTGCCATTTGTAGGATGCCTGATTTCTGTTCAGTTATAAGTGGCCGGAAAATCCCTGACGACTTTTTATAGCTAGTTGTCCCAAGCCACAAGTATCACCGAAAAACATCCAGTGTGTCTCTGGCGCGTGATTTCCGCAGTTTCGTATCAAATGATGGGAGTCTTTTAAAGTAATTAGCGATTGAATGGCGTTGACAAGGAACACTTCCGCCTGTGAAACCCCAGGCCTTCAGTATTTGGGGAATGCGAAAAGTATGTTTTCCATTAAATGAAAAAAATATTCCGAAAGGACAACATATTTTTACATTTAGCTGACAATAAAACACTGTCAGGTATAAGACAATGTATTGGTCAATACGGTGGTTTCAATTGGGTTCGAACTCACAACGTACGGTATCTTGTCATTTATCAGTAATGTCCCAGTCTAAACGAACAGGAATGTTATATCTCAGCTGAAATTACAGAATTAAACCTGCTTCTAAAGCATATTGCCTCTTTTCTAAACAGCTTAGTTTAGATTAGTGCGTGGATGCAAAGTCAAAGTCAACTCGAGTACAAACGTGCAGATTACCCACGTTACGTTGATAGAGGTTTAAACAGGTGGTGATTTACTTTGATAGGTGAATAAATTATCCTTGAGAATGAAATGTTTTAAAATCACTTTCGAAAACTTTTTAGTTGATCCTTCTGAACCTTGTTGTGAACCTGTCTGATACAATTTATGGAACGAAATTATTAAAGGTCAATTCTCGATACAGAGCAAAACATAAACAATCTGAATATAACATAACTCAAATGACTGGTGAAGAATGTACGCATGCAAGTCGTATTTCATACTAAATCACTAAATTTCTGATTTAATGATTATACATTGTTCGGTTGTTTGCGCAATCATTCGCAATGAAAGACCAAGTCAATGACTGGCAACTCTGAAGTGATCTGAGGTAAAAAAATGGTCACCTAGCTTCGTTTGCATGATGTTAACCAAGCCCAGCCTAACAAAACGCACCAACACTCTGCTCTAGTAATCAAACTTTTACATAAAGTAGATCATTAAATCAAAGTCAATACTCGGAGAAAAATCTAAAAAAAGCACTATGAGAAACATTTTTGAAAAATGAGATTTGCTGATTTTCACAAATTTTGAAGCAAAATACATGAAAATCAAAGGAAACCACTCATTTTCTTGTTTTTTCAGTGCAAAAGTTTGAACTGTGCAGCCAACTCCACATTAATCGGCGTTTTTGATACATAAATATTTACAGTGTAGATTTGTTAACATCAGCTGCATAGTTAGATCTTGATTTTTCTCTCTTGCAAAATTGTGAACTATATGCTCGGTTGGCAATCATTTGTTATTTCCAATGAAAAAGGTCAAGAAAATGATGTTTGCTTGAAAAATAAAGTATTTCATGCTAAAGTTGTAGTTTCTCCGGTAGAAAAATCAAATGCTATTCAGACTACCAACATTGCATTGATTTGCTAGGAGAAATTTCTCTAAACTTGTCAGGGGTACTAATTCTCTGCTCCAGCTTTACCAGGGGTACTGGTTCTCTGCCCAGCAAGTGTAGGGGTACTAATTTTCTGCTCAAGCAAGTTCCAGGGGTACTAATTTCCTGCTCCAGCAAGTGTCGGGCACTAATTCTCTGCTTCAACAGTTCCATTGGTACTAATTCTCTGCCCCTGTAAGTTCCAGGGGTACTAATTCTTTGCTCCAGCAGTTGTAGGGGTACTATTTCTCTGCCCCTGTAAGTTTCAGGGGTACTAATTCTCTTCTCCAGCAAGTGTCGGACACGAAATCCCTGTCCCACTAATTAAGTTTCCAGGGGTAGCAATTCTCTGCCTCACCAAGTGTTGGGGTTCTAATTCTCTGTCAAACAGGTTCCAGGGGTGCTTATTCTCTGCCCCAGCAATTCAAGTCTACGTATAAATTCTCTCTTTGCAAGTGTACAAATTATCTATAAAAAATGGGTAACCTGTGTTCTTTTGCAAACTCTGATTTTCATCAGAGGAAAAGAAATCATTTAGGTTATTTTGGTAGCCTGG
>LD343178.1:588622-607147 GCA_001465055.1 Ptychodera flava | reverse complement strand
AATTACTCTATCTCGGCCCAAGTACTCATTGCCTTCAGCAATACTGCCTTGTTATCTTTGAAGTTAATCGCGGCATTAATATAACTCTCGCGATAAATTTGCTACTCTGGTATCATGTTATAATAATTACAGATAAACTATTAGTATGTCTCCTGTTTTCTAAAATTTCGCTTTCAGAAACGACTGTAAACAAACCAGATTTTTATTAATATTTGGTGGCTTTTAGTTTTTCTTGAGCCTTTTTGCCAACTATATCAAGAATAAACGAGTATATCAACTGTCAGGCAATTAAACTTCTGCTTCGTATGTTTTAGGAAATCTTTTATATCAATGTTAATTATTTTGTATTTTCAAATATCATATTGTCAGAATGTTACAGCTTTGACTGTTACTTGCTAATTTCGTTATACACATGTTCTCTGTTCATGATAAAGAGACATTCTAATACCAATAAGGACGAAAAGTATTGTGTTTCCTGTCTTCACACGAGTCATATGACAACATTCGCGTTAGGACCTTTTTCACGTTTGGAAAAAGAAAGATCAAAAATGGTAAATGGAACTAGCACAAAGATAACGTAGACATGTGAATTCATGCAATTGATCATTTGATATGTTCAATCAATACTGAAATGTTCTTCAAGTTTGTCTTTTTCCAGTGGAAGCTGTTTTACTTTATTGCGGCCACGTTCGAATTCCTCCAGAAAGGTAGCTGGCCATTTTTCATTCAAAAAGAAAGAAAAAAGAGAAATTCGCATGACGGCATCATTTTTTCATCCATCTAAATAAAACCTTTAATGTCGGTTTGTGTTCGAAATGATTTATCAATTGGTAGATTTTCGTATGTTGTTTATTTGATATTATCTCGAATGAGAATTGTTCAACCTGTTGTTTCCTTTTCTTAGTGTACTAAAAGTACCTAATTTAGATCCATTCTTTCTGTTTTGGCAGATTTTGTCACAATTTAGGGAGTATTATCACTTGTTTCTATATCTTTTTCAATTATTAAATAAAGTCGGTAGAAATAATTTGAATTTATTACCTTCAAGAAATGTAAGTCTGTTATAATTATTTTCGATATGGTTTCAATAAATGGTAGAGAAAGTACTTCATTGTAACAACTATTTTTTTTCATATTTGTAATATAGAGTACACTATGCATAGCATAATAAATGCTGCCACTGCTTTCATTGTCTGTGATTTAAACCATGCAATATACATTTTATTGCTGATTTGCTCCTTTATACGTTTTGGTAGATTTTATATCTATGTGTCGACTGAATTAACAATTGCACTACCAAAAATTCTTTAAGATTTAAATTATATTGGCCTATCCGATAAACCAACACCAGCGTTTTCAGTAACTTTGGTGCGATATTTGAGGGATAAAAGAGGTGAAAGAACCCGTTTTGTCTCTGAACTAAGTTTTGATTTCGATTTCAAAGATGTTGGTTTTCAAGTAATCATTTGTTTAACATTTTCGAAATATACGGAAAAACCACTACTAAGCACTTGCTTAGGCCTTGGGTAATCCAAGAAAATAACAAATCAATAAAGGTGTGTGTTCAAAAGGCCACAAGATATGCGACTCTTATCTATTTAATTGTCGATGCCTTTCCCCCAGCTTTAAAATTAGTCACCATGCCTTGGCGTCAAGTTCTAACCATATCTCATATTGAAAGTTGCGCTATAGATAGTTATGAGCAAGTAAAACTTGCAGTCTCTCAAAGTCCAGTTTAAGTATTTCACGCCTCTAAAAGCTGTCCTACAAATCTGTGAATTGCGAGTACGTGTATGAATGCGGTTTTGTTGGGCTACAATTACACCCCAGTGTCCCATATCGTTACCTAATTGATGTCCCTCAAAATTGAGAGATTTATCGCACGTGACCGTGGTCGCACGTCTATCCCGGCGAGAAAGTCCAAGAGTATTCGATGTAATTGTTTGAAATACGGATTTAAGCCTTCTTCGACTTGCAACTACTAGGGTGGTAAAATGTCTATTACTTCCATGCAACTCCATAGTAGGCAAAGAGATTCATTTAACTCTTGAAAAGTGACTAACTCGTAGGCAACCTGACAGGAAGAGCAAAGTCTGTTACCGTTCGGCTATGAATAACAAATCTGTTCGTTCTTCATCTGAAGATTTTAAATTTTGTGAATTGTATGCGGGAAATGTGGGAAGTTTGTCGGGTGGGTCTACATTAGCGATGTTTGTAACCTTGCATGATTTCAACTAGCTTGTATCAAATTGTTGAAAACTTATCAACCAGACCGATAACCTATCCGATGTCCTGTGAAATTGAGCCTCAAAAACTCACGTTTTTGACGTCAGCCATTGTTTCTTTATCCGTAAAGTCAGTGGTTTTCATGTAACATCGCTTTGAGTACTGTCGATTAACACACTTTCAAAGCTCGCTCTGCTTGACCGATTGTGTAGAGCATAGGGACTCATGAATTGCCCATTAAAATATAACAAAGAATAGAGAATACTGCTATGAAACCTTGTTTTGTGTACGAGCCTTGTTTTCTTGTCCCCTCCTCGCACCCCATATCTATATTTCCTCGCTCTGTGCATGTGAGTCATGACGGCTCAGTGGTAATTATCTTTGTGCGCCCTCTCTTAGTGAACTTTTCATATAGGATTTCTGCGTTGACCCCTACACTGTTGCCATACTATACAAGGAGGCACGTGTGACCAGTCCTCCCATAATTTAGTAGATCGAAATTGCGGTTTATAAAACAATTCCAAAGTTTCACCTAAGATGTAGATTGCATTGGTTTATATCATGATATCAGTAACCAGAGCAGTTCAGATAACCGATGATCAATTACATTTTGGAAGGGAAGATTGCGTAAGTCAACGTCCGTACGATGTGTATCACAGCCTGCCTGGGCACAGACCTTCATTATAATGTTTACTTAGCAATTAACATCGGATTAATCCGGTGAGTGACTGTATCCAAGAAGATCAAAAAGGTGTGCCTAAGCTTAGGAATAAACACCAGGATTCCATGTGGGCACTACGCTGACGCACCCTCCATACACACGAAGCAAGTTTAGGTGTTTATTTTTTGTTGTTGTTGTTGTTTTTTGTTTTTGATTGTTGTTGTTGTTGTTGTTGTTGTTGTTTTTGAGGATATGTGAGCAAGCTCACAATTGTTGCGGTTATTAGTTGTGTGACGAAGCATGGAGGTAGGAACTGAGGGACTAACTAATGTCCCCTTGGTGATTTTTTATAATTATTTCTTATTTAGTGTTTCTTGTCAGCAATTGCATTTTATTTGAGCTCACAATGTGCAAAAGACGCCCTTGATGTTGATATTATAGGCCGATGTGTATGGCAGGATTTTTTCTTTGATCAATTGTAGCCCAATCGATCAGTGTCCTATAATAAGCTTAGACAAAGCAGATGCAATGTAGGGGTATTGTTATTTCGTTGATCTCCATAAATGGTAAATCTTAACTGCACTGATAATACTTTGAGTCAAATACACTCCCAGTACATTTTACTGGAGTCAAAGACGACAATTTGTAAGCTCTACGTGTTAAAATGGCGATATGATTGATAATAGCAAGTCAATACTGCATTTTTGTGTTACCTTGCGGAGGTCTCTACAGTAGCACAGAAAAATATCGCTCTTGCTGAGATTCAGAGACAATGTATTCCTGCTTTTCATCGGAACTAAACATGAGCTAAATTGATTCATATCAAACATAAACAAAACGCATCCTACTTTCAAAATTTCGTTTTAAAGCTCTTCTCAAAAAAATCATAGATTTAGACGTATATTTATCGATACAACAAAAAGAACATTGTCGACACACACAAAAACAGCAGATACATTCGAGTTCTCACACAGAAACTCATGCCACCCTACAGCAACATGTAAGGGCCTTGTTAAAGGCGAAACATTATGATACATTAGAACATACAACAACCATGGAGCTAAAAAGGCCGATATTGCAAAGAAAGTCACACAATGTAGTGGAAAACTGCATGATCGATGGTACAAAAAATGAAATAGAATACATCAGCGGAGAAATAGAACACAAACAAATAAGTATGCAACTTGAAAAAAAACGAAAAAAAAACAAACACCATGGACAATACTCCAGTTTTCATAACAACATCTGGTTCAAGTAACATCAGAACAAAGAGAGTCTAACAAGCCCTAACAGAAAACTGATGTGAACTGGAAAAATGACGAAAGAATATATAAAACGTCTGTTCCAAAAGCAACCAATAACCGCATACAAAAGAAACAGAAATATGAACGATACGATGTACTTATAAATGCCAAGCTTTAAAAAAGCAACAACAGCTCGAACTCCGCATCTCATGACCATACATAAATACAAATCTTTTTTTACCTCCGTGATCAGATCAATCATAGACACTCTAGCTTTCCTGCTTGAAGAACAAACTTCAGTCACCGTGGAATATCATTGTAACACATACAATCAGTTGAACATTTAACACGATTCACCAACCTAATTTGAATTTAAGCGACTGATCAAGAAAACTCTGTTTTCGAAACGTAGTGTCAAAGGAAAGTACTGTGAAGAGCGGGGTCTGTGCAAGAACGGAGCTAAAATAAGAGCTCAGGATAGAAAACAGATGAAATGGTGATAGAGCCAGTGAGTAAACCGTGCAGTTACCTGCCTTTGCACACAAGATGCGGACCAAAACACTTTGGTATATGTAGCGTATGGTTTAAAAGTCCGAGATGCAACACATGACACACTGTAACAAAATGATAGATATAATAAAAACATTCAAAGAAACGTTGAATCTCGAATCAACTTTCCACTAACGGTCAAAATTGGTGCAAAACTAAATATCGTACAACTGACCTCTAGAGGACGCCATAGGCTCTGAGGCCATCTGTCATCAAGAGATACAATCTCGATACGCGTGTAAGTACACTATGAAAACACTTTTTTCACGTTTAAAATATAAACTTGAAATATGACTTAGACATATTACAAGTTATTTACTTTATTACTTGTTTATGGTATACTCATTTCACTGATTTAACAGATTTCATTACACTACAAAGTCGTATTCGAACTCAGCTATCCTTTTATTCGAGAAAATAAGAATATCTACTATTAGGCGATCGAACATAATGTTCTCAGCTTCATATGAGTTTTTAGACTAAGACCAAGGTGTAGCCGTGAATAATTTTCAACAGTCATAACAATCGCGATCAATCTTTGTACATTCCCGGTGACAATCTCCTGGACGTATCTGTGGCACGACGCAATAATGTCAGACTCATGGGTAATTCCAGGTCTAACGCCGATGCAGATATTGAAAAGTTCACTTTCAAAATTTTCGTACAATTGTACGGTTTGTAGTCTCCGTACATATAGTTATAATATCCCTAAACACTTTCACTTTCTCGCTATTTTGACACACATATGTACTTTCTTGCTATTTTGACACATTCTCAAACTTTTTCAACTAATGAAGAGGATAGAGGATGTTCGATTCGTACCTAATCCTATCAAATCTCTCTAATCCTATATCTGTCTGTGTTAATATATCTTTCCACAATTATTACATTATTAATTTGTTCATGAATTGTCATGAAAATATAAATCACTGCTATAATATGTAATAAAGTAAAAAATTGGCCCACAGGCGAGAGATAAAATACTTGTTAAAAGGCAGAGGATAAAATCTGCAACAAGTTAAAACAAATACAGTAAAATACTGACCGGCCAGCGGGAAATTAAACACTTGCGAATCGCAGGGAAACTCTCGCTGGTCGGCGAATTTTTACTGTATTCAATTTCATTTGCTGCAGTTTTTATCCCTCTTTTGAGGTCGTGTGTAATTTTTTTGCTATAATATGTAATATATCTGATAGCATAATGCCAACACTTTTCATTGCCACTTCGTAATTTTTGTACATTGGTAATTACAAAACATATTTAACAAATTTTAACGCCTTATGCAGTATATTTGATTGAAAATGCTCATTTTTGATAAAAGTATTTAACAATGCATATACAAGATGTTATTCATCGTGTAGAACGCAAAGATACGCCTATGATTGACGCGATATTATTTCCTGATATTATTTCTAAAAAGCCCTCGAAATACTTACATGGAATTTCCTACTTACAATTCTAACAAAATTTGGTCTCAGGCCACGGTCTGTTCGGTCGCGATATGTAAGAAGATAATTACAACCATTGTGACAACAATTTTATAAAGGATGCAGCTCTCAGATTTTTAAATTGCTATGAGGCATCCGTCGGGAGTGTCCTTTTTCTTTTTTGCTTTTTTCAGTTTCTTCTCGCAGTTGAAATCATTGTCTGCAACATGAGACATAATTCTAATATTCAAGCTATCAGTGTTACGCCTTTTCGAGTCGGAAAATGTCGAAATAGAAACTAAAATAAAGGAAAAAGCATTATGGTTTGGAAAATCATTGCTCTTCATCTTGATACAGTAAACCTCCATGAAGAAAATGGTCAAACAGTAAAACTTGGCTACACAGAAACAAGCAGTGTTGGAAGTAATTAAATGATACTGAAAAAGAGAAAATTAAAAAGTATTCTTACTGTACATACTGGTTTTGCATCATATCTTGAGCTAACATATCTGATGACCTACCTAAAAGTTATTTGATGAGTGTCGACAGTTAGTGAATGAGTGTCCTATATCGAAAGAACACTTTAGTTGGGATAAAGCGTCAAGTTATATTTCGAGGTAGATCTTGCATCTCAAATTGCTCCTAATAATTTATAAACTAAATCTGAGCAGTCGATTCTATTTTCAAGTATCACAATTTCCCCTTAATATCCTTTTCATTTCTTGACTTAGATAACAGCGATGTTGATGGTGATTTTTCTTTCCAGTAACCATTATAAAGGCTTAAGAAACATGTGAAGTTTTCAAGCTATGTTGGTGTGACGAAATTTCTGAAGTTAATTATGTAATTAACCAGATGTGAACTGAATGTGCTCACGTGGTTTGCAATAGGTTTATTACATAGCTGTAGGCTAGGACAATCAGCTTTGTCTGATCATTATATGTAGCAGGTTTCACCAACTTTCTCACAGTACTCTCTGAGTTAAATCACCAATTACAAAACTTCATTTAATATGCAAATAAACAGTTTATTACGCTTCATGGGACAATAGATATTTATCAGATCAACATCTGTAGCACGTTTTATCACATTTAATGCTGTAATTTCAGAATTATATCACTGATTACAAAGTTCATTTCATATGCAAATGAATCCTAAATTCACTTGACACTGTGCAGTGCTTCACGTCACAATTAGATATTTATAAGATCAATATCTACAGCCCGTTGCACCAAATTTGGTGCCATAATTTAAGAGTTATATCAATAATTACAAAGTTCATTAAATATGCAAATGAAGCCTGAATTAACTTCACACTACTAAATGCTTCAAAAAAAGTCAGATATCTGTCAGATCAGTATCTGCACCAGATTTCATCAAATTTAGTGGAGTTATTTCAGAGTAATATGGCTATTTGCAAAACTTAATGAAATATGCAAATGGCTATTCATTGACTTGACACTGGTCAGTGCTTCACGCAACAATTAGACATTTATCAGATCAATATCTGTAGCAGGTTTCAACAAATTTAGTGCCATAATTTCAGAGTTATATCACTAATTACATAGTAATTAAATATACAAATGAACCCTTAATTTACTTCAAACTACTAAATGCTTCTCAACACTATCAGATATCTGTCTGATCAATATCTGCAGCAGATTTCATTAAATTTGATGCAGTAATTTCAAAGTTATACGGCCAATTACAATTTCATTAAATATGTAAATGAGGCATATATCAACTTGACATTGCTCAATGTTTCTAAGTACAATTACATATCTATCAGATCAATATTTTTAGCAGGTATCATCAAAGTTAGTGTAGGAGTTTCGGAGTTATATCACTAATTACAAAAATTCATTAAATATGCAAAAAGGCAGATAATTGACATGACACTCACATCATAATATTCTGAGATTGTTAAGAGTGAAAAGTTTTCATGAAATTTTGTGCAGTATTTCTTGATATATGTCAACACTATCATTAATGTCTCCATAGGGAAACCATGATATGAAAAAATGATGTTTCATAACTTCATTAATGTGCAAGCCACACTAACCAAACTCTAACTTGTTATTGCAATGAGCATATGATACCAATCTTCCAAATCTGACTTGAATCCGTCCAGGCGCTCTTGAGTCATCGTGTAAACAGACAGACAGACAGACACACACACACACATAAACACACGCAAGGACAGACAGACAGACATCGCTATGACACTAGCTCACGTGTGTCACGTCAGCTAAAAATGGTAACTTGATAAAGTGACAGTTCTATGCCTTTTTGAATTATATTTAAGTGCTGACTATGACTTTCTCCCCACAATTTTGGGCTTTACCCGAACCACATCAAATCATTCATAAATTTGATGTAAGATAGTAAAGGATCAGCATTTGGATGCTTCAAAACCAATTGCCTACTTCTCTTTCATAGAAACAAAATTCATCAAATAGGATATGACAAAGAAGTATGTTACACTGCGTGAAAAGGCTATAATACAGAGTGTATTGACCTTGTATTTTGGCTGTATTTGCTGTAAAATCAGACAGATACAGGTAAATATAGCCATGTATTTATGAATACATCTCCTTATATGCGGTACATTTGCCTGTATTTACGTGTATTTCAAGCCAATGTGCTGGCAGCGTTTCTTTTTTATTTTTCAGGATTTACATAAATTCCGGTTAATACACTTCTGTAGATATATATATATATATATATATATATATATATATATATATATATATATATATATATATATATATATATATATCAACGTTACCATATATGGCGTCTGTAATTACTAATATTTGGTTTGAACTTCTCATACATTAGAATGCTGGAAGAGAACAATACTTGATTTTCACGGAATAATTTCAGCCACTGAATCAATGAAAGCCCACTGAGTGGCGAGTACCAATCTACTGGGTATATGATTTCATTTCACCAGCTTTAGACAGTAACTGAGTTACTGCTACAAATAAAAACATTGCACCCGATTGTAAATTTGAGGATCACCGTTGTGATTTGATATTTAAACAACAGGGAAACCGAAAACTGTTGAAATCAATTATCTCCGGATCCTGGTAACACCTTTTAATCTGTACATCGACATGAGATATTTTGAAGTGAGACCGTCTGTGAATCTCAAGAACGAATATAGAATATAACTTTTGTCAGATTATGGTTTATGTTGCTAAACAAAAAAATAATTTTATATAGGGCTCAGCCCTTGGTGTCGCGCCAGGCGTTGAGATTAAAAGTGTTATTTGTATCGATTCATGATTAGTAATCATAAAGGATAAAATAGAATTAATTGTTACTTTCTAGAAACGTTTGTACAAGTATGACCGGTTTACCCTCTGATGACAGTTCACGTACACGATATACGATGTCAGACCCTGTAGGTATAGATTTTCTGTTATGTCAGTGTTCTCCACAAGGGGTTTTTGACGGGCGGTGCGCCCGGCTTCTTTTTGTCGCCGCCCACCTTTAATCTCGCCCGCCCGCCTTTAATCTCGCCCGCCCACCTTTGTTTTCTGTCGCCTAAACTATTTTCACAGTCAGTTGTCCGAACAATATCTGAAAGCCTATTGAATAAAAATGACAGCAACTGACAACGTCGTGTAATAAAGAGGGACCGTTCACACATCTGTCGGTTTGTTTTGCGACTGCATGCAATCCTCAATGTTCTCCCCTGGCCCCGACCCTTTATTTTTTTCGCCCGATCCTGTTTCATATCCGCCGGCGCCGATACTCTTTAGTAAATGTGGTTGAAGACCTATGTTTCTCAGCGGCGATTTTGTCACGCTCTTATTTCAGCAAGCTTTTCAAGTGTGAAACGGCCGTAGTGCCGATGAACACTGGCTAAGACTTCAATTCAAAAAGCTTGAAATGTGTGAAGCTGCCGACCGTACCGTACAGACACCGTCCATTTCATACAACGGACACGGTACACTCGAAGGCTCGGTGTTGCATTTTTGCCAGCGGACACTCAGTCAAAGCATCTATGCTATTGTCAACTGCCATTGCCGCCAATGTCTCGTACTTGTAAGGTCAGGAAAAGTGATTTCGATCAGATCTGGCTAAAATCGTACGATTGGTTGAGACAAATATCAGATGCAAAAAAGTATGGTACTTCGCGTGCTCAGGTCGTTGCGTATCCGAGCCAAGTTTAGCCATTTTGAGATCAGTGTACGTCCACATGACGTTGAAGCCATGTGTGTCATTTCCTGTCACGCATTCGTAACTTGCATGGATTCATTCGATTGACTTTGAGAAGCAGTTGCGTTTGATCAAGTTTCAAAATCCGTTACCGTTTTAAAATATCAAAGGCACAATGAAATGAAGTAAAAAGAAACTGCACGAGCTAAAATCATCATTCGTGTGATCATCCGAATATAGCAGCTATGTACCGTACATACGGTTCTGTAGGCCTACTGTATAGTTCAAAGGTCGCGTGTGATCGAGATCTAGTGCGCCAGCGTGCTCCACACAAACATGCATGGCAGCCTACGCCGCGCAGTTGTCGAAGTTTTGTACGTTTGCCGAACTAAGAGTCGATGAAATTTCAAATCTTTCTCTTGGAAATACTTGGTATCATTTTTTTCGGGCCTCCCTTTATTATGAATTGAGTTTTAAAGTCAACGTATGTTTCTCTGCAGGCATGCTCCGCTGACTCCGCATTGTAACTTAGTGCATTATTCTGTCCTGTGTCAACTTGTCATGGACGTAAAAAAAAGACGTTCATGGCTTTACCAATCCGGCTACAGACAAACATATAGTAACAGAGGGTCACATGAAAACGTGCCACCATTTGCCACCGATTATTTCGAACACTGATTACTTCTCATGTAGGCCTACTTTTGAATTTTCATGTTGGTATTGTGCAATATAGGCTATTTACTAAATTGTGTATTGTTTGTATTAGTTCAATGTGTTTTTTTTCACTTTTGATGTTTTATTATTTATTTAAAGTAAATAGACGGGATTTAAATGTAAAAATAAATTGTATAGCTTGCCATTAATCACTGCTGAATGGAGAAAAATATATGTCAGAAGTATATCTCATCACTGGAGTGCCTTGTGAATAGCCCTGGTGATATGTAAATTGTATGCAAATATTATGCAAATACATATGCTAATTAGCCGCCCGCCTTTAATTTTCATTTGTGGAGAACACTGTATGTGTAAAAAAGTTTGACATAAATTGGCAATTTTTACCATGATTATTACCTATTGAGTTTAACAAGGGACGCATTGTGCCATCATTAACTTTGCAATACTAACTGTACCGGCCAACTTCCGATATTGTAAGCTGAAAACCAGCGTTACTTCTAAAAACGGGCAAATTTTGCACATAGTTATTGACACAGAGGGCGCCTTTCTAAGATTCAATCCCAGCATTCTTTGCGAATGTTCTCGTTCACATGCACGACAGCTCGACAGTTTTCTCACTTCTTCTATTTTTAGGCGTGATAGTAACGGTATTTTGATATCAGCGACAGGGTAGATAATAATAATTACTCGCTAATAAAAAAGATATGTTCTATTAATGGCATGTTATAAAATAATAGCGAGCACGTTTCGAATTTGTTTATTTACGAGCACTCAAAAAACATGGCGGCGCCCACGAAAGAAGGGTACACTTCCGGTTACTCGCATAGTATATTATGAATATGCGCATGCGTAGTCAGTAAGCCGCTGGCGCGACTATTAATATTATTATAGGTCAAGGTGACGGTATCCTTGATTTCGTAGTCACACCTTGGCCATGCAGGTTATGTAGTGCCTCTCATGGTCGAAAACTTTTCTACAATATATAGTGAAAAGACAACCGTATAATGCCTCTAAGAATTCGCGATCACACCGGTACCCTGATAACGTCTTGGTTTTCAGATTTTTACATCTTCATCTTCTCACAGTTTAGCATCTGATTGCACAGAAATCTGTCGCCAACTAGATTGTGTTTTAGTAACTTTTAGTAATTCTTTCAAATTCACGTAGGGCTTAAACATTTTCAAAACTTTGTTACATTACATTCCAAATCCGTACGTAAAAAGACAGTCTGTCTGTTATTTTTACGATAAACACGAGGAAATTTGTTAAGTGCAATCTTAAGTCTGTCGACGACGATGCGTTTGTCCATACATTAATCAGTCCGGGTTATGTCCATAGAGAGGATAGTTGGGAAGAGCCAATGGCGTACCGTATATGTAATGTGGTTAAGGCAAGAACCAATCACGTACTGTATATGTAATAACGGTTAAAGGTTAAGTTGGTTCACTTTGAAATGTTATGCTGAGATCGCGATCTGACCTGACAGATGCACCGTAGCGATAGAGTGAGAATGTTGGCTACCCGGAAGTGTCAAGTTGATTTGCGACGTTCTACCGTGTTAAAAATCGTAAGGATTTCTTCAGGAATACTTTCTGAGTTTCTTTACCCTTGACCATGTTCGACAAAGAGTTATTGGACGTTTTTCGTACTCTTTGCCAGCTTCTGGTTAACTTCTCGGCGATTGATTCTGCGCGCGTTTTTCTGAGCGAAGGGTCAATCGTACCGGGAAATGCATGGTGATCGAAAAAATTGTGCTCCATCGTGCTCCGATCATTGACAAGAACAGGTGACCCATCGTATCACAGCTTGAAACATTCTCCATGCTACAGATGGAAAGGTTAAATTAAATTTGACCAAAAATAGGCGATATTTGGCGACAAATAAGTTGCTGTAAATTTACAAGGGTCAAATCCTGATTTCTAGGAGCGGTACCTGGCCAGGAAAATCATCCAAAGAAGTAATATTCGATGTAATAACCACCAGTGTCAGTCGCCATCTCGACCGTACTGAACATTGTGCATAACGTCTACATCTAAAAACTACCTATAGTGCTAAACATAAAGGGTGAAATCTGGCCGAAAGTTCCGAACTCATTACAATCTGCGAGCCAAGGATAATGGTTAATTATTCATGACGTTGGCGGCGGCAGGTTCGCTGATTGGTCAATCGTAATATCCTCTCTATGGACATAACCCGGACTGATTAATTCAGACGACGAAATGCCAGAAAATAAGTATAATGGAGGCACAACTCGCGGTAAGGGTTTATCACATTAGGAGTGATGGAACGATAATTAACACTTCGAACACACGTTTTGAACAGATACACTAAAAAAGTAGGTATGACTAGTCGCCGACTGTACGGGGACCGACTTGAAGTCGCTCACTGAATTGACCAGAAAGGAAAACAAATCATCGCTTTACCATCCTAATTTTTGAACTGTTCTTTTCTTCAATGGTGCAATATATTGAAAATTTCGTCGAAAATAAATAAATACAGAAAAACAACAATTTCTGAATCACATCGAACACAACAAGTGTCTAGTTCTCACAAGGATCAATACGACTGCTCCAGCGGCTAGCTGTGATCAAGCCCCACAAGTAATATGTAGAAGTTGGCATCGGCGATTGCTGGATGCCCGCGCTTGCCTTCAAGTTTAGAAATTTCACCTGTATTGCACCTGATTTGAAATATGAGAAATCGACACCTAAAGACCAAGGATCAACTATTTCTTTATATACCTTCAGTTTCGTACCTAAATTTTGGCCGAATATCAGTCATACCGAGTTTACCTGCATCGATTTTCACAAGGGTCTTACGAAATACCGAGATTTCCTGCTATGGAATGGGTGGAATGCACACGCCTGATTGCGTAGATCGCCACGAAGTGGAATGTCACCCAACGTTTTGTGTGTCCGTTGAGACACAGCGACACGTACATGTATCTGAACTGAGAATTACAAAATAAACGATTCAGTACTTAAGTATTTATTCTTCCATTGCTTCATGCAACCAGCAAGGGAGGCGTGCTGTTCGCACTGGTAGACTGGCCCCAGTCGCTTGGCTTTTCTCGAAGGGCGTACGCAGTAGTTGGGAGTGGACCATTTGATATCATGGAAGGTCTGGGAGAGTTTTGAAAACATGCAAGAGGCTGCCTTTGGAAATAAATCCAGCAAAGAATCGCAATAAAAATTTAAAAAGAATAAAAGCAGCCATGAAGTAAAAAATAATGCTCCCCGGCATGCCTGTCCCTACCGCCGGCGGCGCACATTACTGTCATCGTTGATATTGCTTCAGGGAAGCGAACGAGGTCTGTAAAGCAATACTGCCAAAACAGGTACAGCTCATATGTTCCGTGGGAGAAGCACCCTTTTGAGGCATTCACTGTGACAACATTTTCACGTCATCAATTATGCACATATGTCATCCTAGACTGACAAATAGGGCAGGAATGTTGGTGTTTCTTGCATCATATTGACCAGTGTGGGGTCAAATTTGTTTAATATTTCAAAATTTGAATGAATGAATGAACTTTGACATCAGTTAATGTATTTTAGCAAGTGCAGCAGATAGAGCTCTGCTCGTGTATGGTGTGTCTAGTGTGTCTAGTGACGGTGTGTCTTTATTTAGTAAGTCAGCTCATTCATTATGTGAAGTCTAATTATATGCTATTCCACAGGGCTAGGCATTTGGTTTTTCTTGCATTTTGACAAGTGAGGAACCGCAATTTATTCAAAGGTAGCTCATTACCTATTTACATGTTTTCCGCTGATGCAACATGCTAATCCCTGTGTTCTTGCACCAAGAAGCAACTCATTTCAGCTTTTGATTAGGATTCGTGCTGAGATTTAATTCACCAGTATTGCGCCCTTCAGCTTTAAACATGCTGCGCCTTTGTTGTCATTCTCCTATTGTTTAGGGAGTACTGATATACATGTAAACCCATCTTTTAACATGTTGAAATGTTTATCATATTTTCATTGTAAGGCCAGAGAAAAAGTCTTGTTTATCGGATTTTTTAGACCAAGGTCCAGGAGCGGCGAACGCCAAAGGTAACCGCGGTCTCCCAGACATTTTCGCCCGGATGCAGATGCATTTTTGGAACTAACTATTAGCAATCATGTCGAATGCTAGCGATCAAATTAATAGTCATGGTGTACTAACCTTGACAAAACGGAAAAATTTCAGCCAAAAATTGACCCAGTTTGTGTCGTGATTTGCAAAATTCGACGTCGCAACAACGTGTTGACAGAGCTCAGTGCAGACAGGTCGGAAGTCTCATTCAGAATCCCACATGCCCGCGAAAACCCACCGAAGTGTAGGGCGTCGCCAGCGGCGGTACTGATACGGTGGTTTCAAACGCCTTCGAACTCACCGTGCAACTTACGGCACCAAGTCGCCTAGCGGAGAAGCCACAGACAAACCCGCTCGGCCAAATCCCCAATCTCAAAAAGATTGGTTCAATAACTCAGCTAAAGTTGTTACAATTTTTCTGACTGCGACCCCTATGAATTTTGCCGAAACAAAACAATCCGATTCGAGTAAAGTACAAGCGGCGATTTCTTTCTGCCCTGTAGTAAGCGTACCGTTCTCGCTGGTATGTTCGTATACATAAAACAACTGAGTGAAGAGAACTTATAAATTCTTAAACGTCATCTATAAGTAAGGTCAAAATTTTGTTGTTTGCTTTCAGTTTTGGCGCTTGCACTTGCGTACAAGCATAGTTGTACCAAACCATTAAAAACAGACAAACGAATTGAAAATTTATATGTATGGCCAAAAAAAGAAAAAGAAATATTTCTGGTCAGCGCGCGCGTCACTTGAACAACAGCGCGTCACACTTTTTTTCTGTTTGTGGCCGGCGGCCGTGGCTGACACCAAACAAAAATGGCTGAAGAGAAAGAGAAAATTCTTTGGGGGCATGATCAGTGACTGCATGACTGCATATATGTGACTATATTGATAAAACTATAAAACTGACCCTCCTCCCTCCCTTGAGGGAAAAAAATAAAAATAAAAAAAATAAAATTCGCGTCGCCGCACCATTTTTTAAAGGAAGACCTGACCAGAAACATTTCTTCTTTTTTGGGGGGCCTATCACGACACCTTCTATCGTTCATGTTCCCATACGGTTCATTTCGTCTACGCTGCTGAAGAGTACGGTCCTGGTCTACAGTACGTCATTACAGAACCATTACACAAGATTCCTGTTGACGAGTTTTAATATCTAGGTAGTGAATGATATCGAGTATAGCCACTTATGAACCGAACAAACCAATTACACCACTAAATGTACACGACGGGGAAGGTGCACATATCATATGTTTCCGGTTCGCACAGTGACCCAGAAAGGTCATGATCGTGTTCCGTGTAATTCTCGGATACAAAGTACAAAGATGCTCCCAAGCAAGTCACACTTTCGTGTATGTTTTTCACAAGTTTAGTTCTATTAGGCACGCCAGCAATAAAATATATGAGCAGACAATGTACATCAGTACATTTGAAATGTTTATTCCTACCTTACATTACAATGAACGAGTTACAACTTTGTGTTTACTTCAAGTTTCCCCTAATCCGCTCACAGATTCCTTTCTCAGATGGTTAATTCGGAATATGGGTCGTCTAAGGACGTGTATAATTCGTGGAGATGAATTTACTGATACGGCTAATATATCTATAGTGCATAAAACTTTCTATGAGTACAGTGAGGAGAAAGCAAGGTGGACAATTTTATCAGTGTGTCACATAAAATGAGACCAAAATACTGGTGTTAAGAAATTCTTACCGTCTTCTCGCCAATATTAGGGAGTGGATCGCGCTTTTTTGTCTCCTGAAGTTTAGTGACACTTTTTCGGTCGTTAAAATTATCTGATCTATATACATATAGAATTGAAAGAGTACAGCATAAATTTTTAACATTTCTTCATAAAAGAATTACTGGTTTTTACAGTGATGACATTGACTCGTTGTGCAATATTTACAATTTACAGTCATTAAAATCAAGGAGGACTATATTTGATTATATATTTTTATGCAAATGCATAAATGCAAAGTTTAATGTTAATGCTTTAGCTTCATTTTTTAGTATTCATGTACCAAGGTTTTCAACTCGGCGTACTACTTTGTTTCATGTGCCATTTGGTAGAGTTAATTGTGTTCGTGACTCTCTTTTTAGTAGAATTCCGAGACAATTTAATTTGCTTTTAAACGAATACAATGACATTGATCCTTTTTCTGTAAATTTAAATGGTTTTAAAAATGTTTTAAAACATTATTTTTTCAGTATTTGTTAAAGTTTGTTCGTCTTGTCTTCTTGCTTTAACTCTGTATCTGTATTTTTACTAACAGTCTTCCATAAATGGCCTCGGCTGTGGAAGTCATTATTAATAAAATAAAATAAAAAATAAAAAATACCGGTAGTTGACAAGCCTGTCAATCTCAAAAGTGTCATTCAAGTAATGATATTTCGCTTTTGATCGACCCACAGTCCTCAAACACCGGTCTGGAAAAGCGGCATTTGAATGCAAACTTTAATAAATCACTCGGGGATACAGAATGGATTCAACTTTTAAAAATAATAGCGTACTTCTCTTTTCACCAAGGTCTTCTTTGCCATCACAAAATACGCACTACAAATACATCAATGAAAGCGTTGAAAACATTTCAAATTGGTAAGAAGTCATACAAAGCATTACATAAAGGTTTCATAATTGATATTTGTAAAATCATGCAGACTGAATATATAATTTTCTAAAATGTGATTATTGTAACACTGTAAAACCCCAATGATGAGAAAGAAATCATTTGTTCTACTCATTCATTGATGAAATATTCCAAATATCAGCATTTTAAGGAATGATTAGTACAACTGCAACTGTTGGTTTAGCAATTGTCGTCTACCTCAAAATAACGCAAGAGTTACAAAATTAAACGCCCATGAGCTACACCGATTGTTATACATGGGAAATCTAATATCCCCTAATTCTCTCCAATATTCTAAGAATACTACAAATTACTGGAATAAGCCTGTTATCGCCTTACAGCAAAGTAAACATTCATTAAAGAGAGATGACTCGTTGATTAACAGTTTTCATTTATTGTTAATTTCCCGCAGTTTTCGAACCTGCCAATTCAAAATGAAAGCAGAGAATAATACAACAACCAAGTTGAAGATTTTAGCGCTATATGTTCCAAGAGATGACATTACGGTATTCTAAGACTTCAATACGAATACTCGTTCAGTACATAAGCTATATTTTGCACATTTGCATTTGCGCTTCCACCAGGCCACGGTTAATGATGTTTGTACACACTCTCTTTAGTCAGCACAAACGCATTGACTACTTTAAATGTGTCAGCTAAATCATGGACATAATGCAATAAGATGCAGTTATAATCATTATGAATATTTGTCATTGTGATCGAAAATCATTGCAAACACGATTGGAACTAATTTGGGATAATTGGATCTTCATATTTTTCAAATTTTTTAAAAGTGTTTGATGCTTTATAGGTGAATGTTTCAATAATACAAGTTACTCATAAAAAGTGTATAACTTGAAAAGGAAAGCG
>LD343178.1:561788-572694 GCA_001465055.1 Ptychodera flava | reverse complement strand
AGGTCCAACCAATCAGCGTAACGCAAATGGACCTTAGATTACCAGATGAACCAATCACTGATGTTGGTACATATGTCATGGACCTGACTTATGAAACAGGACTAGTGCAACAGGTGGGCCCTGTTATGATCGTGATGAAGATTTGACTCTACCTGCTGTTATGATCTGCCGTGCTGTGTTTTCTTTTCCGCAATATTTTCAACTGCACCCCGTCCTGTACACATAAATCACATCCATATTGGTCACTGAGTGGTGTAAATCTGGCTGAAAGTGTGAACTATTTATGTGTTACATTATCATCGTCCAATCCAAATTAACTCTTTACAATTACAATATATGTATGCAGAAAAGCTTTCAATGGACTTTGAGGCGCTGCATTTAGTAATGGCCATATTGACAGAAATGTACTTCTGTCTGTATATAATGCTGCTTCGACGAGTTTGAACGTATGGTATTAACTGTATACGTATGTCTTAATCATAAATTAATGAGCTCTCTATATACATTCTGAAGTAATAACTCTCGCGCTTGTTGTTTTTTACCTGCATCTTTTCAATATGCATTATGTAGGAAGTTGAAGGGGCGCACTATTTAGTGTCACGTCCATAGTATTTGTGATAAAAGTGGGTCACACTTTTGCAGTAAATATTTTTGACAAGCAATACTCACATTCGATGCGTAAAATGTTAAGACATGTTTGAGGCCTGATGGGCTAGCAGCATTCGCAAGTCGTTATCGTCTTAATATATTATTAAGACCTTGTTAAACTTTGGTCCTCTACTGAGTGTTTTCTTTTAAAACCTATTTGGTTTGAATTTTAATGTGTATATATGTTCTGGTCTTTTGAAGGCTTTACAAAAAAGTAATTAATTAATATATTAATTATTAATTAATTACTTAATTTATTTTGCACCTTAGCTCGGTTAGGTCTCTCAACACTGTTTCTTTCCCCCTTCTCCTTTCAATTTGGCTCTTATCTGCAGTGTTCGAGGCAATTATAAGACTTTCGAATATGTGGTCATGTACGATGGAATAGCGTTCGACTACTGTTATCCCACAATGACCTGCCGATCACTCTTTGGTAATTAAGAGGAGAAGCTAGCTTGTAAGTAATTGTATACTGAGTCTCATATCGACCCTTCCCTCAAAAACTGAAGGGGACGGTGTCACAACCTTAAATTCCTTATATAGAACCATAGAATGATGGATTATGATTAGCACAAATACTCCATATAATTTCCAAGTAGCACAAACTGACCGGACAAGAGATTTTATAAATGTAATTTTTAATTTTAAGTATTACTGTAACATTCAACACGTCAACGGTTGACTTCATGCGTCATCTTTTAGCAGAAAGTGGCGAGATTGTACGAATATAGGACAAGTCTTTCAAGCCCGAGTTGTACAATGTTAAGACGGCCAGAGAATGGAATAGAATGGGGTCGAGGTTAAATTATATCTATATCCTGTTTTACTTGAAATTTTCAAGTTAATCGCATCGCAAAGAAAAAATACTTATGACGGGATTTCTGCGATATATTCCGGACTATATAAACCTCAATAAAGGTACCTTGCTGTACACGTGCTTGGATTCTTGATCTCACTAATTTCTATGAAATTTGTAAAATAGAGTTGAAACACAGCATTCTGTCGTACAGCACTGATATAAAATACTTAAGATATCGACACGACAGTTTCGATAAACGTCCATGGTTGAATTTAAAAACAGTAATCCTAGAACTGTTCTTTAATGGCAGAGCACAGAAGTCTGATCATGATTAGAGATATTTTTCAACGCATCATAAGTATAATCATTTATCTTTTCCTGTTTCATGTTTTCGATTGCGCTGCTGGGAAAAAGACACTGAATAAAGTTTAAAGCCGTTCTGAGATTTGAATTTGTAGTAATTAAATGAAGGCTTCAATAACTTAAATATATATTATATAGGTAGGACTCCAATGTCGCTGTCATATTTTCAATTCTAAATGAAAATTTTGGTTCGAAAATAACCTATGAATAAATATTGTTCGTGTCAGAACTAGTTTACAGCAATACTTGCGAATTAAAATACCAGTCTATTTCTTTCTGTTTTATCATCTTAATTTTATTGGCTTCCTATCAAAGGTCATTCAGTGAAAGAACACAACCCCGCTCACGATGTCTGTTGCTTACTAAAACGGCTTCAGAGCAGTTGCACAGTAGGTGAGGCTGCCAACAATTCCCTGTTATTTGTGCACTCAGACATTGTTTGCTAAAGGCTGATTCAATTTTATGAATTTCCGACCAATTTGAAACTGAAAATTTAATTCCACATGATAGCTTTTTGCCATACAAATTTGTGCGAGAGCGTTTGCCAGCTTAATGAGTTAGTGGGTGTATGTGTCAATATGAAATGACTGATAACAATGAATTTTAAATTTGACGCCTAAACCAAGCATTGCCAGTGATAGGACAGAAACGCCGTTCCACTTATCACGAACACCCCCACCAGGTGTAACATTTTGTTTATCGGGTCCTAAACACTATTTTTAGTGCAACTTCAGACATGAGCTGAGCAAAATCACATAAGTTTTCCAGACAAAGCATATAAGAAAATTTTCACTGGCGCTTGTCGCATGACTATGCTTTCTCAAAGAAGCAGGTCTTTAGTCAAGATTTCAAAATTTGATGCTGACCGAATATGACTAAAAAGTCTATTTATCTGTGCAGTCGTGGCTCTCGTTTTGCCGGACGAATATGGATTGAAACGGGAAAACCCCAAGTCATGCAACGGAAAAAGAGGTTTTCCGTAGCAACGTACGAGAGCTATGGCTGCTGCTACAGCGACATATGAGAAAGAACTATCATCATTATTTTAGTCTAGTTGGTTGAGTTTTAAGAGAAACTTCGTCTCTTGAACGGAGAGATCTGAATTCTGGTTTATGAAATCGAAAACTTTAGTGTATACACAGTCCATCATAACAGACTGGTTTGTAAAAGTGTAAAATACTGTTGGTAAAATTGTCTCGGGTTTATTGGAAGAGAATAGAGAAAATTGAGACATGATTCTTGAAGTTGGCCGGCAATGCTAGCCGTGAGTTGCGTACAGCCTACGTTTGTTCTCTGCGTTACACGAGCCAGTCGGCATGTGAGCATTTTTTTCTGTATGTCTGTGATTTAATATAGTGATTAAGTCAGCATATCAAAATTAGACTACAATATATCGAAATTGGACCATATAGATATATATATCACATGGCTACAATAGGCTTACATTAGATAAAAGATAAAAACAGTTAACCGCCGGCTAAGTACAAAGCTGGGATCGAGGTAGGGCCCTGGTACGGGCGGAACGAATCCTTGTCCCGGGAACGCCACCGCTTACAAAAGGCGAAGTTTGTCAGTTTTGTTTTAGTGTTATGTCCCCTTGACCGAAATGTTCTGCACCTGTGAATGCCGGACCCTTGTCCATAACAGAGCAGTATACATCTAAACAGTTTTGTTTATGGTCATTCAAGTCACTTGAACTGGACCATTTATTCATGTCATATCGTTGTACCGATCGACACGATCGCAAGCGTAGCACTCGTCGCTGACGTGTAATGCATACCATACAATGTAAGATTAGAGCGTACGGACATATGCGAGCGCGTTAATGTATGGCCGTGGTTTGAGGGACTGTGGGGCTTCAATACTCGAAATTATCGTGTGTCGGAACGAATATCCTTTCATTTTCGACCAAACATGGTGACTTTGGTATTTTAACATGCACTTTTAATAGTTTCCTAGTATCCGTTTCAACTCAATGGACAATGGACACATCGTTTGGTGTCTCGTTCTCAACTATCGAAAAATCCAAGCCTTGTGGACTGACCAGACGGGAGTGCAGAGAAATACTTAGAAGAGCCAAGTGTAGAATTTGGGACTTGGAGGAGATAATTTGTTTGCATTCCTGCCAGCCTTATCCGAAGCATTCTTTGTAGTTTTATCATCCTCGTTCACGCTGAATATTCATAGACGTGGGCACTATCCGGTTCTCAGGGCCTGAACCGGATAGTGCCCACGTCACAATTTGTATGGCCAAAAGCTGGAATGCAAGATTATGTGTTAAAAGTATGCTCCAAAATTATTGATTGTCTTTAAAATTTAAGAGCAAATCGAATATAAGAGACCGAATCGGATGTTTGAAGATGCTAAACATGTACACTATTCACCGTAAATTTATCAGCAACTGAGATATTTCATCATACCACCTGTCTGACATACACATATGAAAAACACGATTGGAACTTATTTGGGATAATTGAATTTTCATATTTTCTTTCATATGTTTGTATTCCAACAGTGGACATGTACTTTACTGTGTTTAATTGTAGCAATTCGGTCAAGGACACTATGCTTTGCGATCTTGGTTGCATGGCTGGATATTGACAGCATTTTAGAGAGGCTAAAGGTAAATAAGTCTACCGGACAGACATACGAATGAATGGTGATCAGTCAATCGTGCTGCAAAAACGAAGAATGAAGAGAGAAAGATAAAGGTTTTATTTATGAGGTGAAGGTATTCAGACTTCTAATTTTATGCGGAATAGTAGTAAACAACGGGGGAGTTATATGCTCAATTCATCTTTGACACGTGACACGTTGTGAGGAAATATATACGAATTCATAGCCTTTGGTGTGGGTATTGAACGTCACACGATAGTTATTTCACACAGTCCAAGAAATGCTATTAAAAGTATTGTATACATGAAAAATTCATATTTGCACTTAACAGCATATATATATATATATATATATATATATATATATATATATATATATATATATATATATAGTTAGGAATAAAAAAATTTTACGCTATGCTTAAGCATAGAAACATTTAAAGTTTCTTGGCGGACATCTCACGCCTACGTTCAGCTAAGACATTTATTTTGTACATTTTCTATTTAATAGGTGCAGTATGCCCACAGGAAAGAGTATTGATGGTATGACCTCTCACCTACACTGCGTCTCATTTTGATAAAACACCTACTTGTAGCTTATTGATGGAGAAATCGGTCAACCAGGGCAATATCTCCACAGAAAAGTGGTAAAGTCTGGCGTTGTGTTTCGTATACCCTAAAAAACTATGGATTTGATGCAGCTACGTGTGTATCAATTGAATTATACTGTTCTAGCGGTATCATTTTGAGCTTCGATAACTCATTGCCACAAGGGGATGAAATGAGACGTGTATCAATTCAATCAATTGAAATGTTCTTGCGATAAGGGAGGATGCTAACGTCCTCGTCTGTTAACAGAAAGCTCTTTTCACAGGTGTAATTGTTCAGGAAAGTGGGGCACAAGATAAACGATTTACTCAGATTTCCCTAAATGGGGTCCCGCCAGCAGGCTCATCAGCTTCTCTGTCTTATTGCAACAGGTGGGCCCTGTTATGATCATGATGAAGATTTGACTCTACCAACAAACAGCCGGCCATCTCTTCCGTCCACTGTTAGCAGCAAAGCACATTCTGAGAAGAGCATTCTGCTGAGATGGTTTTGTTCGGACAAAATCTGCGCATCAGCCAGCACGTAGAGTTCTGGCAGCAATCCAGCCAGCAACCTGCTGTTATGATCTGCCGTGCTGTGTTTTTTTTTCGCAATATCTTCAACTGCACCCTGTCCTGTACACATAAATCACATCCATATTGGTCACTGAGTGGTGTAAATCTGGCTGAAAGTGTGAACTACTTAGGTGTTACATTATCATCGTCTAATCCAAATTAACACATTACAAATACAATATATGTATGCAGAAAAGCTTTCAATGGACTTTGAGGCGCTGCATTTAGTAATGGCCATATTGACAGAAATATACTTCTGTCTGTATATAATGCTGCTTCGACGAGTTTCAACGTATGGTATTAGCTGTATACGTATGTCTTAATCATCAATTAATGAGGCCGAAAAAATCCAGTCCAAATTACTTTAATCAGGGTTTGGTATTCAAAAATATTGTAAAGTACTCCTTATTTGTTAAAAGTATGCTCCAAAATTATTGATTGTCTTTACAATTTAAGAGCAAATCGAATATAAGAGACCGAATCGGATGTTTGAAGATGCTAAACATGTACACTATTCACCATAAATTTATCAGCAACTGAGATATTTCATCATACCACCTGTCTGACATACAAATATGAAAAATACGATTGGAACTTATTTGGGATAATTGAATTTTCATATTTTCCTTCATATGTTTGTATTCCAACAGTGGACATGTACTTTACTGTGTTTAATTGTAGCAATTCGGTCAAGGACACTATGCTTTGCGATCTTGGTTGCATGGCTGGATATTGACAGCATTTTAGAGAGGCTAAAGGTAAATAAGTCTACCGGACACACAAACGAATGAATGGTGATCAGTCAATCGTGCTGCAAAAACGAAGAATGAAAAGAGAAAGATAAAGGTTTTATTTATGAGGTGAAGGTATTCAGACTTCTAATTTTATGCGGAATAGTAGTAAACAACGTTAACGGGGGAGTTATATGCCCAATTCATCCTTGCCACCTGACACTTTGTAAGGAATTATATACGAAGTCATAGTCTTTGGTGTGGGTATAGAACGTCACACGATTGTCATTTCACACAGTCCGAGAAATGCAAATAAAAGTATTGTATACAGGAAAAATTCATATTTCCAATTAACAGCATTTATTGGTTAAGAGTGTCGGCAATAAAATGTAATGAGATATATATATGTATATCTATATGTATGTACATATATATATAAATAAATAGAGAGAGTATATATATATATATATATATATATATATATATATATATATATATATATATATATACATATATAGTTAGGAATAATAGTTTTCTTAAGCTATGCTTAAGCATAGAAAAATTATTAAAGATTCTTTGCGGACATCTCACGCCTATGTTCACAGCTAAGACATTTATTTTGTACATTGTCTATTTTATAGGTGCAGTATGCCCACAGGAAAGAGTATTGATGGTATGACCTCTCACCCACACTGCGTCTCCTTTAGACAAAACACCTACCTGTAGCTCATTGATGGAGAAATCGGTCAACCAGGGCAATATCTCCACAGAAAAGTGGTAAAATCTGGCGTTGTGTTTCGTACACCCTAACAAACTAATGGATTTGATGAAGCTACGTGTGTATCAATTGAATTATACTGTTCTAGTGGTAACAGTTTGAGCTTCGATAACTCATTGCCACAAAGGAGTGAAATGAGATGTGTATCAATTCAATCATTAAAATGTTCTTGCGATAAGGGAGGATGATGACGTCCTCGTCTGTTAAGAGAAAGCTCTTGTCACAGGTTTTGTTGTTCAGGAAAGTAGGGCACAAGATAAACGATTTACTCAGATTTCCGTAAATGGAGCCCCGTCAGCAGGCTCATCAGCTTCTCTGTCTTGTTGCAACTGGTGGGCCCTGTTATGATGGTGATGAAGATTTAGCTCTACCAACAAACAGCCGGCCATCTCTTCCGTCCACTGTTGAGCTGCAAGGCATATACTAAGAAGAGCATTCTGCTGAGATGGTGTTGTTCGGACAAAATCTGCGCATCATCCAGCACGTAGACTTGTGCCAGCTATCCAGCCAGCAACCTGCTGTTATGATCTGCTGTGCTGTGTTTTTTCGCAATATTTTCAACTGCGCCCCGTCCTGTACACTTAAATCACAACCATATTGGTCACTGAGTGGTGTAAATCTGGCTGAAAGTGTGAACTATTTAGGTGTTACATTATCATCGTCTTATCCAAATTTACACATTACAAATACAATATATGTATGCAGAAAAGCTTTCAATGGACTTTGAGGCGCTGCATTTAGCAATGGCCATATTGACAGAAATATACTTCTGTCTGTATATAATGCTGCTTCGACGAGTTTGAACGTATGGTATTAACTATATACGTATGTCTTAATTATCAAATTCTGAGGCCGAAAAAATCCAGTCCAAATTACTTAAAGCAGGGTTTGATATTCAAAAATATTGTAAAGTACTCCTTTCTTGAAAGCAAATAATGTTAAATTGAAAAGTCACTTAAAATCAGCTCTCTATATACATTCTGAAGTAATAACTCTCGCGCTTGTTGTTTTTTACCTGCATCTTTTCAATATGCACTATGTAGCAAGTTGAAGGGGCACACTATTTAGTGTCACGTTCATAGTATTTGTGATAAAAGTGGGTCACACTTTTGCAGTAAATATTTTTGACAAGCAATTATTATTATTATTATTATTATTATTATTATTATTATTAATATTATTAAAAATTCTTGAAAAACGCACTACACTTACGTCACAGTGCGCTGTACAGAACACACAAAAGAAAAAGCGATTTTACAAAATACTGGTGTCAGGGATAAAAACGCACCACACGAGCAGTCCTGCGGTGAAGGAAATTAACCGCAAAGCATAAACAAATCACTGATGATACAGATTAAAAAGATAGGTTTTCAAACCGCGTTTAAAAGACTCAACATTTCTTGCAGTACGAATCTCTACAGGCAACATATTCCACAACGATGGCGCACACACTGAAAAGGCTCTCTGGCCGTATGCTTTACTGAATTTTCCGCGAGGTGGAATCAGACGTAACTTGTCTGCAGAACGGAGATCTCTGGTAGGAACATATTGCTCTATCAGCTCTGTCAAATACATAGGTGCAAAGCCTCTAATCAATTTAAAAGTAATTTACATAATTTTGAACTTAATACGTGCTTCAACAGGCAGCCAATGTAAATCAACTAGTACAGGTGTAATATGATCAAATTTGCGAGAACGGCTGACTAAACGTGTTGCGGCATTTTGAAGAGATTGCAAACGGTTACAAATGCGTGGATCAATGTCTCGGTAGTGTCCTGATCGAGAAGGTTACGAATCTTGCCAATTCTATATAATGAGTAGTAGCCATTTCTACAAACGTGATTTATATGATCAGACATAGCACCATTCCTGTTTAAAATCGTGCCAAGATTACGTACAGAGTTTGAAGGGATAACATCAGTGTCGCCGATCCTTAGGCTAGATAGTCCCGTCGCATCAGCAATACTTACATTAGATGCGTAAAATGTGAAGACATGTTTGAGGCCTGATGGGCTGGCAGCATTTGCCAGTCGTTATCTTCATAATATATTATTAAGACCTTGTTAAACTTGTGTTTCCTTCGGTCCTCTACTGAGTATTTTCTTTTAAAACCTGTTTGGTTTGAATTTTACGTGTATATATGTTCAGTTCTTTTGAAGAGTTTACAAAAAAGTAATTAATTAATTAATTAATTATTAATTAATTACTTAATTTATTTTGCACCTTAGCTCGGTTAGGTCTCTACAACACTGTTTCTTGCCCCCCCCCCTTCTCCTTTCAATTTGACTCTTATCTGCAGTGTTCGAGGCAATTATAAGACTTTCGAATATGTGGTCGTGTACGATGGAATAGCGTTCGACGGCTGCTATCCCACAATAACCTGCCGATCCCTTTTTGGTAATTAAGAGGAGAAGCTAGCTTGTAAGTAATTGCATAATGAGTCTCATATCGACCCTTCCCTCAATAACTGAAGGGGACGGCGTCACAACCTTAAATTCCTTATATAGAACCATAGAATGATGGATTATGATTAGCACAAATACCCCATATAATTTCCACGTAGCACAAACTGACCCTACAAGAGATTTTATAAGTGTATTTTTTAATTTTAAGTATTACTGTAACATTCAACACGTCAACGGTTGACTTCATGCGTCATCTTCTAGCAGAAAATGACGAGATTGTACGAATATAGGACAAGTGTTTCAAGCCCGAGTTGTACAATGTTAAGACGGCCAGAGAATGGAATAGAATGGGGTCGAGGTTAAATTATATCTATATCCTGTTTTACTTGAAATTTTCAAGTTTATCGCATCGCAAAGAAAAAATGCTTATGACGGGATTTCTGCGATATATTCCAGACTATATAAACCTCAATAAAGGTACCTTGCTGTACACGTTCTTGGATTCTTGATCTCACTAATGTCTATGAAATTTGTAAAATAGAGTTGAAACACAGCATTCAGTCGTACAGCACTGATATAAAATACTTAAGACATCGACACGACAGTTTTGATAAACGCCACATGGTTGAATTTAAAAACAGTAATCCTATATAACTGTTCTTTAATGACAGAGCACAGAAGTCTGATCATGATTAGAGATATTTTTCAACGCATCATAAGTATAATCATTTATCTTTTTCTGTTTCGTAGTTTCGATTGCGCTGCTGGGAAAAAGACACTTGTAAAGGTTGAAGCCGTTCTCAGATTTGACCTTGTATTAATTAAAGTAAGGCTTCAATAACTTATATATATATTTACGTAGGATTCCAATGTCGCTGTCATATTTTCCATAATGAATGTTTTGGTTCGAAAATAACCTATGAATAAATATTTTTCATGTCAGAACTAGTTAACAGCAATACTCGCGAATTAAAATACCAGTCTATTTCTTTCTGTTTTATCATCTAAGAGAATTTTATTGGCTTCCTATCAAAGGTCACTCAGTGAAAGAACACAACCCCGTTCACGAAGTCTGTTGCTTACTAAAACGGCTTCAGAGCAGTTGCACAGTAGGTGAGGCTGCCCACAATTCCCTGTTATTTGTGCACTCAGACATTGTTTGCTAAAGGCTGATTCAATTTTATGAATTTCCGACCAATTTGAAACTGAAAATTTAATTCCAAGATTATGTGTTAAAAGTATGCTTCAAAATTATTGATTGTTTTTAAGAAAGCAAATCGAATATAAGAGACCGAATCGGATGTTTGAAGATGCTAAAAATGTACACTTTTCACCATAATTTATCAGCAACTGAGATATTTCATCATGCCACCTGTCTGACATACACATATGAAAAACACGATT
>LD343178.1:521081-546993 GCA_001465055.1 Ptychodera flava | reverse complement strand
TTTTGTGTCCCTAACGTCGACTGGCTCTATGTGCGGACAAACATAGCAGTCGGGATTAAGATTTCCTGGATAAATAGATTTATTCCGCCTCTGACGAAAAGATACACTCTGTTTTACATGTGCCACTCCTAGGCCCTGGGATCGATTTCCATACCTTTAATTTTTGTAATTAGGCTATATATCAATATTAAGTACGCTACCATTCTATATAGGAGGGCGCCCTCTTTTGTCCAGAAGATGTACATGTTCCCTTTAGACTACCTAACCTGGTGAGCGTGAATAACAGGACAAAATGGCAAAAAATCATGCTAGTGACCTTATAATATTTCTTTCAGAAGTTTTTATGAATCAAAACAACCGAAATTATATTTTTGCACTGAAAAATCGACAGTCATTTTCATTTTGAAAGATCAGTAGATAATAATTACAATTGTAGCTCTGACATAATATCAGTAAGCTAGAGGGTCAAATATCAGGTCTAACAAAATTCACCTTTTTTCGTCACTTTTTGCTGTTTAGTAAGAAAATTTGTGCGGTGACCCCAACTTTTTTTGCTTCTAAATCAAAGAACACTGTCTGTTTGATAGATATTGCTGTACTTTTTAACATTTTGAAAATTATTTTGTGCATTAATATGAAGTTTATATTTTTAAAAAAAGACTAATTTTACAGTAAATGATAAATTTAGGGTCTAATATTTAATTTTTTAGACAAGACATCACAAATTTTAGTTGATTGTCCTAATTGAGCTGTCCTGGCAATGCAAAAATGTGGTATGCACACTGGGATATGTTAACCGTTTGCGATCATAAAATAAAGATTCTGCTGGTAAGTGCAAATTTCGCAAAATGGGAGATTTAGTGGTTTTCTGTCAATTTTGGCATGTGTTTTTTCAAAAATTTTGCATGGTACCCCATATTTTTTTCATATCTTTGCAATGTACTCATAAAGATTATTTCAGAAAAGTCAACTTCAAGAATGTCCCAACATTTTTTGGAATGGTAGCATACCTCCCTAAGTTACAAATATCAGATTCACTTTCCTCATATAGCCCAAGTACAGAATTTTATTTGTTTTAATCAGTACTACATGGTCATTACACTTTTACTATGAATAAATCTTAGTATAACTAATGTGCCCGAGAAATTTAATCAAATGCCTTTTGATACGCTGCCTTATTAAAAAGTTTCATTAAATATGGGAACATGTACATCTTCTGGACAAAAGAGGGCGCTCTCCTATATAGAATCGTAACGTACTACCTTAAAAAAGTTTGATAGGACTTCTAAACTTCAGCAGCTATAGTAAACGTACTTTCATTCATGCTTGAAGTTTATGAGTAGTATCTCAAATTATAATTAGCTCATTTACACATTTGATGCCTTTTAGTAATTAGGCCATGATCCAAGTTGCATTTAACATACTTTTGCATACTGAATATGCTATGTTTACACCATACACACATTTTGTAATATTTATTGAATACATTTTTTGAAGTTTGATGAGTTTCACATATCATAATTAGTTAATATTTTAATATATATCTCTTTTTCTATCCACAGATTTCTGAAGGGCCGACACAATTAATAACCGATTATAGCTTGAGGCATTCAGCTCCAGGGAGCATAGAAACAACAGTGAAAGATGCTTTTTCAGACAAAACAACTGGAAAATTTGACATACAGGCATAGAATTGATAAACTTTTGCTGTCAATGATACCAAATTCACTTACTTTGATCTGATCATGTCATTACCCCTACACGATGCATAACAGTCAAACAAAACAACTAATCTGGAATCATTCATATCACAATAAATATGACACATTGTTAGGGATTTGCTTCACAAATTTTGGGAATTTTCACCTTTAGTCTCTCGCATTTGAAGGTTTTCCTGAATAATGGGACATTGTTATTGAACCATGCTTAGGGTTTTTTTTGATGAAAAATCGACCCATCTTCAGGGATTGTTTTCGTGAAAAAGTGAGCCATTCGGGCGGAGCATATTTTCATGAATTTAGATCCCCGACTCCGGACCAAATCGTGTCCCAGGGAACAAATACATCATATTATTAGTCTAAAAAACCTGTGGGTGACATATCGACAGAAGATGGACAGCAGCCGAGAGCATCATAAACTGACAAAAATCATGTCGATATTAGTACGGGTGCTGTATGCGACATAGACGAAGTAACTGAACTGGGGAACGATTGCAATGATATTGGGGAAGTGCTTCCTAAGAAGGCCAAACCAACATCAATAGTGACTGCCGGCCGCTAAAATGTCAAATCTGTCCCCAAGTTTTAATGAATGGGGCACAAAGTGTAGGTGTAATTTTTAAAGTTTTTAATAACATTTTGCCATTTTCAAACATTTGGCAAAATAAACTCAGATCAAATTGTTCTAAAATGATATGCTAGGTCATAGCCATATCCATTGACACATTATGAAAATGTTAATACCGGTATACTTAATTAATAATTTTCATTTTTGCTCCCCTTATAGGCTTATGAAAAAATAGTGTTTGCCCATAGCAGATTATTTGTTACCATATCACTGTGATCATACAATGTCTGCCTGTCAAGTGACCTGGTTGGCATCTTGTTTCCAGAAGGTCGGTAAGTGATCCACTCTTAATCCGGAATGTTGGGTTGACATGAAGTTTGCTTTTGCCTGTACATGTCTCAGCAATTACGAAATATGCTGACTCTGTTCATAGTGGTATAGGGTACGTATTTCTACCTCTTTACAAATATTTTCATATCTTATCATAGTATGCATGAATATCACTTCCCATAAATTGGATTCTACGAACCTCTCTCTGCCCAAACAACCGAATACAGCCGAACACATCATTACTTATAGCGAATTTGGCTTAGTCATATTTTTCAAAACCATTGCAATTATACAGTTAAATTTGATTTTTGAATGTTTAGTTAGCTTTCTGTACTTACAAACGTTTCCATGCTTCTTCAAAATGAAAGCACCTTGTTGTATTTGTAGTAGCAGTAGTGGTTGTTGTTGTTGTTGTTGTTGTTGTTGTTGTTGTTGTTTTTGTATGTTTTTTTAGTGGGTAGTTTATTTTGCATAGCAAGAATACCCGTGTAATATTTTATTCTTCAATCAACAAGAACGCGGAAAAAACATGAAAACAGCATCGGAATACACGCCGAGATAAATGCACAGCAGTGTTGCTTTATTATTTTTGTATTAGCAACAGTTCTGCGGTTTGACTTTTAGTGCAGCAATGCACAGTTTTGACAGCATAACATAACAATTACATATGTGTACCGTTCTGAATGGTGTCAATTATTTTGTTTACAATTCTGTTTTATACAGCACTGTGTTCTGCACTATCGTCGCGTATTTTTACGTTTATTTTGTATTACATTTCCTCATAAGCAGATAAGGTTGACGCGGCGGGTCTGAGAAACAAACTTTTTATTTTTCTTGGCCTTAGGGTAGGAGTAACAACATGATAAATAATTAACAGAAGATCTCCCAAATGTCAGGACTGAATCAATTTATTTGATCAAAGTCATATTACATATCACATGCAAGTCAAAGATACTGAAAGTAAAATCCAACACCTACAATATTTAAACGGGAAAAAATAATTTTGATATGACCACTTCTAACTAGAATAATACAATGAAACAACAAGATGAAAAATAACACGACTTGGTATATATATATATATATATATATATATATATATATATATATATATATATATATATGAATTTATGCATACATTTGTGTGTAAGCAATAATGTAAAGTAGGAAGAGACATTCACTGATACTGCATATTTGCAGAGAAATCTGTCATGACGGTCTTTATAAGGAATTTGCTGGTGACCATTTCCTAACCAAAACACAGCTACTTCAAAAAGTAAACATTTACCTTGCAAATGACGAGATAATGAGGCTTGTCAAGCGTACATTGATTCCCGGGTACCAATATAAAAGTATCAGAAAGGGAATTGAAACGGGAGATGAGAAAATACGAAGGCGGGTTTAAATTTATGGATGAATGAACACGTCGCGTGTAATGGAGTAACTGTATGCACGTGGTATCACAGCATAAAATTAATTTACTTGTGGGTTGTAAGATTGATGTTGACAATTTTATATTTAAATGTCCATGAACATCATTTTCCTAAAGCCTTGTAAATAGTAATGATTGCAGAGAGATCATTTGACGGAAGCATTGTTCAATATTGCTTTCCTGATTAGGAAGGGTCTCCTGGCCCGATGTGACCTCCTGATACATATCCGGCATTGTCGTCATCGTACCAATTCTTCGAAAGCGTGTTACACTGCATAAAAACCCTATAATACTTACTGTATTAGCATGGATTATTGCCTGTATTTTAGCTGAAGAGTGCACAGTCAAGAATCCATTTTTTGTTTTCAGCAAGCCTGTATTCATGTGGATTCATGTGAATTCAAGTGTATTATACTATAATACAGGCAACTCATTCATGTGAATTTATCTGAATTATTGGGTTTTCATGCAGTGTTAGATTCGTTGCGATGTACTGGTAAATATGGTCCCCATTCTTCAAGTGGCTTAACAGAGTTCTTCAGACGCTGCGATAAGGTGATTCGGAGAACATAATGAGTAAAGAAGTGGAAACAGACAGATTTGATAGATCAGAGATGTAGATTTATCTAAACAAAGTGTCGAAAATAAATTAGACTGAAAATCAGTGCTATTTTGAATATATACATCAACCTATCATTTCTCCTGGTTCATTGTGATGTAATTTCGATACTAGTCTCCGTCAGCTGCCATAGAAATATCATGGAGTTAGCCGCCTTTTATGTTCTATTTAATTTCATCTTTTGTCTGTGTTGTAATAATATGCTTTGTTTATCATCGGATCACCCTGTTCAATTTAACTTTTGCATCTCCCCTTATCTTTGGTGGGAGGAAAAAATGCATCAATACTACATAAATATGCCATAGATTACCGTAAAGATTTTATCCTTTCGAATATTTAAACACTTAACGTTCAAAGCTCATCTCAGTGTCTTGGTAGATTTTTTTTGTTTGACAGCGACGGAATAATTCGACTTTGACTATAATTGTGCAGGTTCGGTGATATACTTGTAGATTTGTGCTTTAGAATCTTTACCGAAATGCAATATTCACATGTTGTCTGTCGTCCTCGACTTTCAGACCCTTGCTTAAGCTAAAAAAAGTATTTCCTATAACTCCTTGTCGCAGTTGGTCCTCTATAGGATTGTTTTATTTCATCTGAAAGATTAAAGTAATTCAAAACCATCTAAACGTAATTTTGAACGCTTGGCAATATACCCGAGCGCATACGCCAGTCATTTTAACTATCAAATATCGCTCGAAATTCTCGTCTAACCTACCCTCAACTTCATTTGAAGAACTTACTTTAACGAAATCGCCAGACTCCTTCACAGCCAGATGATACACCATGTAGATGAAGATAAAACCGACAGATGCCATAACCATGAGCCAGGCAACTACAGGATCGGCCCAGTAGGGAAACTCATAGGAGCCGTGAGTTACAGGTGTGTAGTCAATGAATGAAAACACCATTACAAACTTCAAAGGAAAAAAAATTAAAGAGACTTAATGACCGACTTTGGATTTAGGCTCAGTACTGACTGCCTTAATGTTGGGATGATCCATTTTGAACGATGCGCCATCATATACTTTCCTTTAGGCCACAACTGTTACAAAACTATGCAATTGGTTACATACATAGTGCACAGTATATATCAGATGTTCAGACGTGCCAATTCTACTCGGTTCAAGCTTTGAATATTCAAGATTATGCTCATTTTCGAACTAACCATAGAGCGATGGATGATGTCAATACTTTTTTGTTGCTGACTTTCACTTCAAAACTGATGAAAAGTGGGAATAACGCAGCGACGGTATACCATTCGATTTTGACCAGTTCACTTCATATATGCACTCGCTATCGCTCGTGCATGTATGTCGCGAACTGGTCAAAATCTCGTTGTATACCATCGCTGGGGACGGTGCTTTATTGCTTAATCATCATCCATATTAGTTTATTTGATATAAGTATGAAAGTCTGTGCAGCTTACCAAGATTAAGCCGGGTGCTATAAACATTGGTGCAAATGTCAGGATCTTGACCACCCACCAATACGATTCTGGCCTGGGGCCGACAATGACCCTTAGGTCACGCAGTAACATCTTGAAGCCTTATTGTCAAATGAGAACAGGTTACAGTAGACGTATATCATTTAGGATATAAATTTGTGTCCTAAACCCCAGCTCATTACTGTAATCTGTAACGCATCTGCGAGCATAGCCAATCATTACCAGACAGCTAGAGCGTAGTCGCAAGGTTTGTGAAGACAAATTTGTCTTCACAAACCTTGCGACTACGCTCTAGCTGTCTGGTAATGATTGCCTAACTCGCAGATGCGTTACAGTAATGCGCACATGGCATAGTCTGGTTCCCTGACCCATTTCCCCGGTAGAGGGCGTGGGGAAATATAGGGTCAGGTACCGGCTAATGTAAACATGGACGCTATTGGGTTAAAATAAAACAAGCTGTGATTGGATGAAAGTAACACCTGTAACTTTTTCTCATCTTTCTTGGGTTTCACACTTTCAGGCTCACTTGACACCAACTTCTTGTTTGTACCACAAAGCCGTGGAGGTAGAAAGAAAGACTTTCTTTTCTACCTCCATGATTTTGCCACTGTGACTTAGCACACCTCTTAATACTTTTAGAACGTCGACATGATGCCTGGCATTTTTCACGAAATTCGGACACCATTCTATCCATCGAAATCAATCGTCGTTCACAGTTCCAACAAAGTTTGCTTTCAATTAGCTGTGACATCGCAGCAGTACTTGTGGCGTGTATCGAACGTGCTCGGGTCATTGGGGTCACGCCACAGTCGGCGATGACCTCAATGACCCTAGCGCGTCCGATACACGCAACAAGTACTGCTGCGATATCACAGCCAGCCATCAATCACCTCTATTTCCCCGTACTTCTGGATTAATCCTTTCAGTTTATGTTTCCCGTCTTGTGTGCCAATGTTTTTGCAAACATAATTCTGATCCAGTCGAATTTTGACCGGCGTTTTCATAGTAGCAGCCATATTTGTTATAGCATGTTCTGTCAGGTGACTAACCTCCGCCATCTTGAACAAAATTCTGTTCAAGATGGCTACCCGGTACCTGACCCTATATTTCCCCACGCCCTCTACCGGGGAAATGGGTCAGGGAACCAGACTACACATGGCAGAACGAGACAAGTGGCACTCGAAAGTGAGGCAAGGACAAGAACATATGGCGGCCAATGAATGAGTTGCATTCGGAACAATAAATATTAATGAGACTTTAGGACATATAGGCAGCCAATGAATGAACGCAAATGGGGCATAGGGACATAAAACCTGCAAATCAACGTGAGCGACGCTGGGGTTTAGGACACAAATTTATGTCCTAAATGATATACGTCTAGTAGAACAATAGTATTACATGTAGGTTGATAAAGTTTTAAAGAGAAGTTAAAAATAGAGCAATGGGAGTTGATAAATTTCGGGTTTAACAAATATATGCTTTACAGCATTAGGGATTGCGTAAATTTGTTCTCGCGAGATATGCACATGCTCTCACACAGACAGCTATCCCTTGTGGAATGTTTATGAGCAGCTTTTGGTATAAACTCTGGGTTTTCCATGAATCATACGGCGTCCTGTTGATACGCATGCGCTGTGCGTCGACTCTCAGAAAGAAATTCCATGAACTCACCATAAACGTAGGTGACAACGAGAAGTTCTATCATACCAACGATGAGCGGAGTGACACTGGCAGGATAGGTGTTCTGCAGTACCAACCAATAAATGCCAGCCTGGAGGGAGCCAGCGAAGACAGTTCAGAGGTTAAAGTTAAAGCTATGCTAAAAATTGCTTCATCGAAGTGAAGTCTTCAAATTTTAGGACTTTTTAGATAAAACATGAGTGTTTATTCTTTACGATAACATTAGAATAAAGAGAGGATACATATAATAACGTTTAAAAATTATTTTTTTGGTTAATAATCATACGTATCTTCGAGGTCGTGCTTTATTGTCCGGACAAACGTGCGTTTGCGTCAAGACGGCAAGTTTTTACTTTTTGAAAGGTCACTTGAGGGGGCTCTGCACTAAACACAGCGTATTTTGCATAAAAATCACTTTTTTGCATATATTTATTCAATTTTGATTTTAAGTTGTTAACCCAAGATTAAAATATCGGTTGGGTTCACGTTTTAGCTTGTCAAGCAGTTGTGAGTTGCCTGATACAGAAGTGTTCATTTATGCAAATGTATGCAAATCACCCGATTTTTTGGCTTTTTTTCCTCCCAATTTCAAACTTTCCAAAGAATTTAACTTCACTCTGGCTGGGTCAAATTTTCTGAAATTTTCAAAGTATTATTTTAAATGCTACTTAACAAAACGACTCTTTTGTTTGGCAATAAAGTTCTTAATTTTGAATAAGAGGCATTTTAATTTTGATTTTAATCATTTTAATCATTTTAATCATGATTTTAATCACTTTTTGAGTGTCAGTCTTTCAACTCTTGCCATCTTAGAACGAGGATAGATAATGCAAAATAAAATAGTCGTTTGTTTCTACATATACTCTTCTTTCAAGTTAAATATTACATTTCAGAAAATAGTGTCAATTTTTTTTACTTAAATTAATTTTTCTCTTTAAAACCAAAATTGGGGTTTCTTACCCCATATATACACCCACTTCATACTTCGAGTAAACTACTGTTACCATCCTAAACTTTAGAGTCTCTGCATTTTGAAAATATATAATATGAAAGGGGTTCCTTATCATCTTTGATGAGTAATATTGCTTTGAAAAAACAGTGTTGGCAACATGCAGCTCCACATAAAAGAAATATTACATTAGATTACCTGGGTCACGTGAGGCAGTCCGAGGAGGAAGAAAATAGAACACATCACCAGGGGTAGTAACCAACGTCTGCCCTTCTCGATATCGCGTATAAATTTGAAATCGTCTCGGATAGAAGTGATGACAGTCTCGACGATGTCGACCTAGAGAAAATAGAAATGTTAGTGACAATACCTCAGTTTTAAAAGATGACATCATTTCTATGACTGTCACGGTCCCAATTCAAAGGGCATACTGTATGAGCTGCATGGTTTTCAGTCCAAAGAAAAATTGGTTCGTGTAAATGTACTTTATCAAAGTAGTGACTGTGTGCAAGGATTTTAAGACGGGGCTGTAATTGCATGTGCAATTTTGCAGTTGTGGTTGCACACAACAGCCGTACAAGCTCAATTGACATGGTGATTTAACCGTAGACGGGCATATCTTTTGGCTATCCTGTGGTCCGTGCATCAGTTTAATTCACTAAATGCATCATAATACATGACTGTTCTATCACAGAAACAACATCAGGTAACTTCGCATATAAAAAACGAACGGGATTCAAGGGTTGCAAATTGATGTCAATAGAACCCCATTCCCTAAAAGGGACAAACTCGCCCTCTAATACGTAACCTTTGTGTGATATCTAGAAAACATGGAATACTTGCATAAAGTCACTCAGTGTACAAAATGAAGACGGTACTTAACTACGAAAGTATAAAAAGTCATTCCTTTGCGAATGCTGAATGTAAATAGAGTATTTTGTTTGTGACCTCCAGAAGACAAAACCATAAAGATTTTTATGACTTGCTTTCTTGATAAACGTTGCCACAATGTAATGAAAAGATGCACCGCCGATACAGATTGCATTACAAAGGTTTGCATGAGGTTCATACTTTTATAACAGTGTATGTCCAGCCATGAATGGTGACAGTTGTGCACGGAACTTGCTGTTTAGAACAGACTGTAAAATGTTTCACTGAATGTTTAATCTTGTCTCTGGCTGCAAGCTGAGTTGAGGTTGTGCACAGTTGACCAGTATTTCAGCACGTTTCAATAAATAAAACAACACAAACTACTTTTTAACTGAAACAAAATATACGAAAAAAGAGAGCGACTCTGTCCCTTTGAAAGGCAAGAACCGTTTACAGCTATTAGTATGGAAAATATTTTCTGTGAGACAACTATGTGCCACTGAAACCGTACCAGAGAGCCGACGCCGAGGTATATCAACATGGTGAAGAAAAGTATTGACCAAAGAGGAGACAGGGGTAACCTTGACAATGCTTCTGGGTATGCGATGAAAGTCAGTCCAACTCCTGAAAGAAGGATTTGTGAAGTCATGATTACGACAATTCGTCAAAATCGTTTCTGAATTCAATTTTGTTCAGTCATGGAAGTACCAAAATTTCACACTTTTCCAGGACAAAGAGGAACATACTATATGGTATATGGCATTTGCAGTATGGCAGTATGTGGCATTTGCTTCTCTGAGGTTACGTCGCATGTTCACTTCCAAAATCATGACAATATATGCTTGATTCAACTCAGACGGGCAAAATTTTATTTAAAACCAAAATTTAGGAATCCTGCATCTCGATAATTGTTAAAGTTTGTCATGGCTACTAGCATTTTCGTACAGAAGAAAAAAACATATTTTAACTGCTAACTTCTTCTCGAAGCAAAGAAAACGGTATCTATCTCTGGGGGCAGAAAGTTAAGAATTTTCCCGGACTGATAAATTTTAAGTAATTAATTTACGTTACCTAAATTGCTTAACATAACACTTCATCACTTTTTCCATCACTCGTTGTAGGTAATTTGTATAAGAAAAGAATGAAGTGAATAATGTATCAAAATATCAAGCACCTGAATCGACAACTTCACTCACTTCCCTGTTAGTCTCGTGTGCCATGAATCCGAGAATAGAGAAGATAGCGAATCCGGCAAACCAACCAGTGACGCAGTTTAGGATTGGAATTACCATCGGATCGCTGTAATGGAAAAGTCCATGATTAGGAAGCGTATCTGAAATCACGTTTACCCGGCGATGTAAAGTACAGTGGCATTGCGGTAAGCCATGTATCCGTGTCTTCGGATGGAATATCAATCTTTGCAGAATTGAATGCACCATGAAAATTATGGATCCTGGATTTGCCAAACTCATATGGATATTGCTGGTAGTAAAAACCATGGAAAACTGAATGCTTTTTTGTTCAGGTTGAGTGTTAATTCGTTTTCGTCATCGCAAATTTTGAAAATCAAAATGGAGCAAATTATGCATCAGTGTTACAGATAAGATTGTAAATTCATTGCCAAATTCACATAGAGCTTGAGAGCTTTGCCCCCAAAGTGTGATGCTGGGTAAGAATCTTTCTTTCTCGAACTCTCACATAATTATGGCCATGTAGATGTTTATACTGTCTATTGTGTAATGCTAACTTATTGTTACACCGAGGAAAGGAATAATAAAGGCTTGCAGATTTCGATCTAATCAAAATTTGTAGCTTTTGATTGAAACATGATGGTGACGAGTGTCTCTCGGCAGAAACATTTCTGTATGATGTGAACTAGGTCGGCCATGCCTCTTGTTAGGCAATCATATAGCAAAACTAAAACGGGAGAACCATTAGTATGAAGGGATCGTCAAGTTTATGCTGACCCTGTCATTTTTCCCTCCCGGGTTAATATTCAGCACCTAATGTCACACTGTTGTCTGTCTTTCTGCCTGTCTGTCTGTCTGTCTGCGGTTCAATGAATCGGAATCAAATCAGACAAATAGATTCAGCTCAGAAATGACAAGCACTCGAGTAGAATTATTCTAGGGATGGACAAAGCAGATCTATGTGTGACTCTGTGACTTAACGACGATGGTCCAACTAGTAAACTTTGAAGATGGTTTTATCAATGTCCTGTCGATTAACTAGCAGGCTTACATGTATACTTACATACATGTATGCTGTTATGTAGAACACGTGGATGAAACTTGCTACAGATACAAGGATACAAGATCTGATTGTGCTAAAAGTCGATCAAATGTGTCACACAAGTCAATTTCTAGTTTGTAATTGACAGGCATCTTCAAAAATAAGTGAGCTCATTCCGTTCAAAATTGGTCTTTGTTGTTTCTAATACTTACACGTATACATGGTTGTGGAATTTGTTGCTAGCAGCACTAAGCGAGAAGAAAATCTGAGCTGCAGCGTCTATCCAAACCTGTGGATAAAGTACCATCAATAAATTAGAAAATTCTGTTAGTGATATATTCGCCAAGCAAAGCCCCATCTTACCAGCAGCCAGCATGTTCGACAAGAGTGAATAGACAAGAACAGCAAGATGTCCTGCGATGAATACAATAAGGCATATATATATTTAAGTCCAGTGCTGAGTTTGTAGGTTTTTTTCAGAGTTCGTCGACGAAAGTGCTCTCACATGTGCCACTAATATGACGTGAATTTAGTTTGTTTGCATTATTTTGAACTTTGCTACTTTTCGATTGCAGATGATCATCTGCCATAGCGCGGAATCAATTCGACTCACTTTCCTCGAGCAAAGAATTTCATCGGATAAAGGAAAATTGACAATATATTAATCGAAAAGTTAGTGCTAGCGTAGTGAGATACCTACGTTTGCACTTTGAAGGCGTTCCCATTCCGGATAGATGTAAAACCTGATACCGTCAGAAGCTCCTGGTAGGGTTATTCCGTATATGAACACGATCAGCAAAACCACATAGGGGAATGTGGCGGTGAAATACACAACCTGAAATATGACGTAACAATTATCATTATCACCTATACCACCACAATCATCATCATTGCCACTAGTGCCGTCGACAAGAAAAATTTACATCATCGTCAATATCGCCATAGCTATCAGGGCCTCTTTCTATCGTAAGAAAATATGTCAGCTTCAAGAAAAAGCTCACCTTTCCAAGGGACTTCACACCTTTGAACAAAATAAGAAACGCCATTATCCATGAGAGAAGAAGGCATAACGCCAGCTCCCAGACAATCACACCAGTTTCTTCTATACCACTGGACTGTTTCAGAACACGAATTCTAAAAAAATTGAATAACTTTACAGTGAGTAAATAAATGGCAAGGCTTTGATCACTTGTAAAATATTTCGTAGTTGAGATCGCATCATTAAGTCTTCCATGCATACGGATTAGTGAACTGTGGCGTATACATATAAGTGTTTGGTAACTTTCAAGTCTCTTCAAATCATTCACTCTTTATGCACTGGCAATCCATTGCTTTATATCAAAACATAATAGTTTATAGCTGGAGGTGGTCATCATATTGCACACTTTGACTTTGCGTTTGACTAACTAGAGCATATTAGGACGGCCCGTGACGTCGACAAAGTTATGTAATATCACATACATCGACAACTTTCTGTTGGAAAGTGTACAGTCGCGAAGTCACCCTGCACATGTTGATGCCATCAGCAATGAACTCACGTGAAGTATTCCTCGCTTGCACTTGTTAAGTTGGTAGCATTGGGCCTGGTCACAGATGAATTGTCCCTATCGTCATAACAAGTCTCCGTGTTCCATTCGTTATTGCATCCAACCCAGGGCAGGCCGGGTAATGCAGCGAAGGAGGCGAATGTGTAGTAGACAGCCCAGCACATGACCACGTTGTAATAGATGGCAACCATGGAACTTAGAATAACCATAGCATAACCAAGCCCTAATATTCAATTAAAAAATCTGTCATGATGAGTTGCAGGAGCCCGTGTGATTAAAACTGCACACGATTCTTGAGATTTGTGTGAAATGACTATGATATACTATGTTTTGGAGTATATATTGATATGATTCTAGATATAGATGCGTACATTAGATACGTTAGGAAACATAGATAGGTACATCTATCCATCCATCCATCCATCCATCCATCCATCCATGCATGCATGCATGCATGCATGCATGCATACATACCATTATGCATGCACCCTTGAATCCGTGCACTGTGCAGCAGTGTGCATGCATATACGCAATATCCATGTGTATTGCCTTCATGAATGTCACACGTTTACATCAGCAAGCAAAAGTGGCACACACATACAAAATAAAGAAACCAACCTTTAAACAAAGGGCAGCATTTCCAGACGCCAAAACATCCCTGGCTAGCATACTGACCCAGTGTCAGTTCAACAAAGAACACTGGCATTCCAACGAAGAACAACATTACAGTATACGGTATTAAGAATGCTCCTACAACAGATAATCGAGAATTGAATTAAGTTTTGCATGTTTTTTGTTCTTTATACATTAGGCTTATAGTTACAATACAATGAATTGCCTACCTCGTATTTAAAGGACGTTAAAGGTATGGCAATCGATCCCAGGGCCTAGGAGTGGCACATGTAAAGCAGTGTGTATCTTTGCGTCAGAGGCGGAATAAACTATGAGTGTATCTATTCATCCAGGAAATCTTAACCCCGACTGCTATGTTTGTACGCACATAGAGCCAGTTGACGTTAGGGACACAAAAAACAACACGAGGAACAAAATCAATGTACCCGGTACTTCATCAGTGTCTGTAACTCAGCGCTCTGAACATAGCTCGTAACAAGGAACAGTGAAAAGCCCGTTGGACGTGTAGACCTATAACAGCCACTCATGTAGTTTGTGCACAGTGAAGATTTTGCAGATCAACAACTTTGACGGGAAATGGACCGACTTTCTACCGTAATTTTTACCTCCTTCGATCTAGCACAAAATTTTCTTATGGACTATTGATGCAGGATTACATTCGTTACGTGGTGGCAAATCCTAGTCGTATTGACGACTATACATGTACTGCGTAAACAGTCACTGAATAAACTTTGCACGCATTTACGAGCACTGAATATTTTTACCGTTTTTAATCTAAAGCCGTCCGTATACGCATGTGACGGTGACAAAAACAACACAAGGAATTTTGTCAAAAAAAAATGAGTTAAAACACCCAAATGCCGTACGATGATCATACATGTACAGAACTTTGAAGGTTTCTGGACTAAACGACCCCAAACCGACCGGATCTCAGTCAACTGTACCGTGCCCGATATCAGCGTCAACTCAACCTTTCACTCCAGAAAACTTTACCATACAAACTGGGAATATACTAAATTTACCGTGAAAAAAAATTCAGCTATGTATGGAAAAGATTTTACCGGGGCAACTGGGCAACTGGGCAAATAAAAAATCAACAAACCCCAACAGAAATAATGGGATGATCATTAGTGTGCAAGGTCGCTGTATTATATGTCAGGGCACAGAGTATCATAAACAGTCTATGATACTCTGTGGTCAGGGTAAAAATTTCTAGCTTTGAAATTACAAAAGACGAGGCAGAATGTGTTACTGCCGATACCACAGCTGACTCTATAACTTTCAGGTGCGTACATTGTTACGTATAACGTAATGTTGATAGCAAAGTATATACATTATAGTTCTGCGTCCAGTAATAAAAACGATTCCCAATATACCACGGCTGTTGATTTGAGTTGCTGCCTTCGATCGAAAATTTTCAACACAAAGACATAATATCAATAATTTTGCGAGATTATAAGAGCCCGCTGTCTTCTCATACACAACGCGTAAAACTATCTAGGTTATTCCTGTTGAGATATTCCGACAGCAAGTGAATTTCTTACTATCTTCCTCGCAATGATTTTTGCGCCCGAGTCGGCCACTGAACCATTTCTAACGATTTTTACTAACATAGAATCAGTTCACACTCATGGTGGGAACACATTGCAAAGACGGTCACAAAAATTTCATCACAGGAAAGATTACCGTAATCCCCGTTTCAAAGATGTAGGAAATGTATAATGGGTCGTTTATCTTGAAAAATGCCGAGCTACAGCCTCTAAATACCGGTACAAAATGCTTTTTCTTCTGATCAACTTCCCGACAACTTAACAAGCACACTCCGGTCGTCACATGACGGTTGTAACCGTACATGTGCTGCCGCCAATGGAGAATCAAAAAGACTTCAAATCAAAAGTGAAAAAAATATAGAAAATATATCGCTATTCAAGTAATGTAAAGAAGAGTAATTTTGATAGGTTCAATTTATTGTATATTATAAAAAATGCCCAGGTCACTCGGAACAGCGTAAGATTATGATCTAAGTTGTTCGAATTAATACTACACTCACACTGTAGGGTAAAATGGGACTCAGATCGTGATATACTGCTTCCGCCAAGCGAACCCGCTTAGGCTAAAGACGGTACTATGACCATACATGTAATTATTGTTGCTAGTCTCTGTAAATTTTGCCGACTATTCGTAAATAGTTGTCAAATTTCTTGAGTTTGTCCGAAAACTGTTTCAGTGAATGACATAAGTTTCAAGACAAGTGAGTGCGAACGCAATATCGATATCGGGATAGTAAAGTCAGTTACAGGCAATCGAGGAAGAACGGAAGAGTCTATTAATTAGCAAATTAATAATAAATGAACACCGGGTTACCGTGCATCTTGAAAGTAAAAAAAAAAGGTAATGTTGTGCTCTGGTTGGGAAAGAAACATTGATAAAGATTTCAAACAAACGTCAGATAATATGAGAGCAATTTAGTAAAAAAACAAGCTTAGGAAAACGTATAGAGAAGGACAACATAACGGCGATCTTCAGACCTTTCATCATGTTTCAGTCTGAACGGTCACCATTTGATGCTATAGTCTGTAGCAAGTGTCTCTTTTTGGATAACTCCAACAGAGATGAATGGATCGCGATTTAGTTTCATTGCCCCGACCCGACCGGAAATAATGCAGCTCATGGGCACCTGTATAATCGTCGCATGAACGTATACAAAGGCCGGCCACTGCATAAGCCTTTGTCCGCGCATCGTAAGCAAACAACGGTTTTGGACATCACGAGAGCAATTTTTCGCCGTCTGTGAGCGGTTGAGTGATTTGGGCAGCCAATGGAGCTACTAGTACTTTGGTAGCTCCATTTGTAGGCATAGATCGGAGTCGAGTTGATTTCGGCTGAAAGTAGTTAGAAAAGTAGCTTTTCGTGCTCAATCCAAAATGGGTCCGGTTATGTCCATGTAACCTTTGGTCAAGTATTTTGCTCAGTATATATACACGGTCCCTCCACGAGGGACCGTGGTATATAGTAAGAATCGTTCATTCATTGTTGACATCGCAATCGATCCGATGAACACAACAAATGTTTGATCGTTTGCACCTTTGCGCGTACCCTCGTGATTGGCAGCTGTTTGAATGCTTTCATGTTTTGTTCTTTGGACGCTTCGAACTCAGCATCGAAGCAGTTTTGGCACCTAAAAGCAACTTAAAATGGAAAAAACTGAGAGAATTTCGCCGACAAGGTGATTCCACAAGTATTCACAAAACGTAATATATTGGAACAGTGCTTTAATTTACACCATGGTTCTTGAAAGATCCAGATTTTCGGGAGCATTCGTTGACGCTGCTACGCATGTGCCACTCATGTTGGATTATGAATGCCCAAGGAGATAGGGGTATTTATAGCCCCCTGCCTTTAAAAGGCGTACACAAATTTTTGAAGGCTAGAAATTGGCACTCCTTATAAATTTCACTCGCCTTATCCCGTGTGATCTGAAATGAAAGTCTTCGATCATTTGTCTCGTAATGAGAAAGGGACAGGACACATGCGCATACCAGACATCATGATTCAGTCAGTCCGCGCTTTGATTTAATTACATCAACCATTTACTCTTGATGTCCCACCTGTGATTCAAATATCTTTTAAGGTATTGGAATTGTGTGTGATGTGCTTTTTAAGTTACGCTTTTAAACAAGATGTTGCAAAGATATTAAATATGCATTTACATCATAAATTTGTCATTAATATTCGCAGGTAATGTCGCGACATCAGCTATTTATGGTCATTTCCCGTTTTGTCCTAAAAATATGTAATTTGACTCTCTTAGTGGACAACAGGATCACGGTATTATGTTAGAGGTTTCGATGAAAGAGGCTTTAACGACACACTTCAGTGTGGTTTTATACCTATTAACTTGAGACCTAGATTTACAATGGATTGATTTATAATTCGTATTATTTATTGAGCAATATCGTTCTCTATATCATACAAAATGTAAGCACCGAACAGACTCCACAAGATATCGGAATAGCAATGCTTGACCACCATGTTGCATGAAAAACGCCAAAAATTTTTTGACTTACGAGTCGTCAAGGATGTCATAGTACATCTCTTCTTAGAGATCCTTCAATGTGAAAATATTTCTGAACTGCATATAAAGCTGAAGTGTTTGTTTAAAGAAGTGCATGTAATTCGCTAATTTTAATATCAGACTTATAGTTTTCTCAATATGAAATGATGAGAAAGTCGAAATGTTTCCGCCTTCTTTTTTCGTTGTAGGTGAGATTTCTAATTGAGGTCAAGGCTCACCACAGCACGTCACAGAAAGTTTATTTTAACCTCTTAGCTCTTGTGGTATACTCACCTCCACCATTGGCGTAACACAGGTAAGGAAATCTCCAAAGATTTCCCAGGCCTACCGCGTAACCGAGGCATGAAAGAACGAAATCAGCCTTTCGGCCCCAGTTCCCTCTTCCGGCATTCTCGTCTCCGCTGACTTCACCCACTTCCCTCATCTCAATATCTGCCGGAGACGTAGAGGAGGAATCATTCTGCTGTATAGAAAAGGATAAAAAATGAAGGTGAACAATAACTGAACAGATAAAGATTATCTCAAGCCTTTAACATAGTAGAGTGGATTCCTTAATTCCTAGGGGATGTGTTTATCATTATAATAATTATATCGTGCTAGCATGCGCATACCGCACTTGAACTGGGTAACAATTAAGAAACGTTACAATTGCTTGAGTTCTGATTGCCAGATATGTATACCCTTGTCAAAAATGATGACCAGATTACAATTATTATTATTATTATTATATCTTTATTTCAGATTATAAAATCCATAGCAAAACAACAATGCATTTTAAAATATACGCTTACTCCAAATCCTCCACAGTCCACTCTGTGATAACACTGATAAAGATAAAATATATGCTTTAGACTTGGTTACTTGTAAATATGTGAGTGGGGTGAACGCGATGATTTGTGTTGTTTTCATTTGAAACGTGCGAGTCGGGTGAGTGGGGTGTACACGTTACGGTGGAGTTTCACCCAGAATCCGGCAGAATGAAACTAACTCACTACTGCGCAGACTCAAAGGTAACGCGTTCGATTGCTAGGAAAACCTGACCTAGGCTTCCAAATTTCAAATAAGTTTGTATGAAAGGGGCACAATAGAAATAATTGCAATCGATTTTGTTTTAAAAAAATTAAGCGACTTGAACTATGTCAATATAAACTTTTGTGAGGTAATATTTCTATAACACATGATATGAATGTTACTGCAGACATGAACCTGATCAGTAAGTTTTTTATTGAAAATACCTTATTCAATTATAACAAATCTCGGGATCTTTATTGACTCCGGATTGAAACTTTGTATCAGTTCACGAAATTACGTTGTGTGCAGGCCAAATGAAGAAAGAAATGTGCCTCTGACCTTAAAGGCAGTGCAGATAAAGTTTTCTATAATATTTCGGAATCAACACTCGAATTAGTACAGACGAGCCCTTAGTCGTACGTGTAGACGGTAATCAACCCACAATGCATCTGGATTGCAATATAGCCGCAGTACTGCATACACCAATACACAATCGTGTCGTTGCGCAGGCGCAAGTGAAGCTTTACCCACTTATGTTATGGTAAACACTCTGTCGAGACTGGCTTGGTATACACTGGGGGATTGTAAAACCTTTACGAATGGACTTTTTAGGTAGACAAACATAGAATAACCATTGTGCTTCCATTTTACTTAACTGTATTTCAGATAAAACTTGCAAGCATGATGAACTTATTGACGAGAGTATCTAAACAAGTGCGAGTTGATGAAAAATTTGTAAAATGTTTGTCTAACTCAGGCTCAGAGAAAAACAAGGACAGGCTTGTTATATGAAATTGTATATCCCCGTGCATACTTCCGTCGCTTTGATCTACAAATCCGGTATGCATATCTAGGTATGCATATCTAAGTATGATTTTTATTCGGCACGTCTTACATACCGATATATTTGTGTTTACACTTCTACATGGCACCAAAGTGCATTACTTGTTCTATGCAAAATAATAACACCAGTCTTATACTAAGGCTTTCTCGATTTTTCCCGGACGTCAAAGACTTTGTTTTTGTCGTCGGTTTCCCGGAGCTAACCTTTCGTATGACATAATAACTTTGGAATGCAAAACTGATCGACTGCTTCAAAATTTGCAGCTTCGTTGTTTGGATGTGTCGCGTCTCGTCCGAAAGTCTGATGCAACAGTTCAATATGTCTTATTTCCAGGTCATCAGGGCTTGTATATATGTAGGCGTCTCTGTCGTCTTAAACACAGTATCGTTGCTCAATAAATAACACATAGTTCACTGAATAGCGTGATCTAGTGACACGCTCTCAGCGAGTGACATGCATTCTCCAACTCTGGATTATCATCGTAACATTAAGAGGGAAAACAGTCAGCGACGCTTTACATATTCCATCACATACAAATGGTACAGACATTCCCTAGCGACATTTTACTGCAAATCGTATCATTGAGATGATTGAAATGCTTGAAATTGGCAAGATTTCTCGTTGGGCCTTGCAAAATCACCAGTAGATTAGTATTCGATTTTGCAAGTGTTGCAATACTGATAAAACTAAGTTTTTGAAAGTTAAGATGCCTAGTGTTGAATTCTTGGTAAAACTTTTGTCGGTCAGAAAAAAACTTTATCGACGACGTCAAAGTGAAAGTTCAATGTCAACCTAACAGCCTTACTGTACGTACGTTGCCCCCTCGTATAAACATAACGAGGCTGGTACACGTAACATTAATGTTAAAATGTTGATGATATCCTCGCCTTCGTCTCGTGTATCGTCAACATCATCAACGTGAAATTTTGATATCTTCTTGTTCGATTAGCGAGAAGTCGAGGTGCAAATTTTATGACTGTGGTTACCTATGGAATCGCTATTGAAGATGCAAAATGTGCGTGCACTTTCTCAGTATAATCAGATTGTGCATATCTTTACCCTACAAAATCCAACAAGGCTGCTTGATAATTATTAGCTTAGGCCAAAAAAAAAAAGAAATGTTTCTGGTCAGGTCTTTCTTTAAAAAATGGTGCGGCGACGCGCATTTTATTTTATTTTTTTTTTCCCTCAAGGGAGGGAGGAGGGTCAGTTTTATAGTTTTATCAATATAGTCACATATATACTGTTCATGCAGTCATTGATCATGCCCCTAAAGAATTTTCTCTTTCTCTTCAGCCATTTTGGTTTGGTGTCAGCCACGGCCGCCGGCCACAAACAGAAAAAAAGGGTGACGCGCTGTTGTTCAAGTAACGTGCGCGCTGACCAGAAACATTTCTTTTTCTTTTTTCGGCCTTACAGTGGTGTATCTAAGTTATCGTGGTATGAACAAATGAAGACTAGTATTGACACAACAGAATGATGCACATAAGTTACGTTACTATATAATTTTTTGGTTTATTTCGTGTTGATTTAAGGAGGGTCGCACCCTACACAGTGTGTTCTACTCAAAGTCGCTCTTTTGCAAATATTCATTCAAATTTAATTAATTTGTTAGCCCAAAATTAATATATTGGTGGAGTTCACGTTTTAGCTTGTCAGGCAGTCGTTAGTTGCGTAATAAAGAAGTGTTATAACCCCATTTTCCTGGCTTCTCTCTTCTCCAAATTTTAAGATTTCCAAAGAATATAACTCCACCCTGACAGAGTCAAATATTCTGAAATTTTTATAATTGTTCTTTAAATGCTTTATAACAAAAGGACTTTTTTCTTTAGCAATAAGGTTCTTACATTTTGAATACGATGCAATTTATTGTTACTAATCGCTTTTTTAATCATGTTTTTGAGTGCCAGTCTTTCAACCTTTGTCATTTTAGAATAAGGAAAAATAATGCAAACTAGTCGTTTTTTCCTCATACACTCAGTAATATATATAATGTCAGAAAATAGTATCAAGTTTTTGACGGAATTAATTTGAGGATTTTTACCCAAAATATACACTCCCTTCATCTTTCCAGTAAACTATTGCTACCACACTAAAATTTTTATTCCCTGCTATTTTGAAAATATATAGTGCAATGACGGGTTTTCCTTGTCATCTTAGGTGAGACATGTTCCTTCAAAACACTGTGTTGTCAACGTGCAGTTTCTCAAGTATGATAGTAAACACCTATTACCTGGTCATGAGGGCTATAGCGCCCGTTTATTACCCCTTATGGCCGTGTGTTAAAGAAACACATCGGTATACCCCCTCGGCCTACAGCCTCAGGGAATAGCGACATCCTTCGAGCAATTTCTTCAAAGGTTACCCCCACATTAACAAGACTCGTTATCGATGACGACTTTCCTTGCCATTTTTAGAACGCTTCCATTGAGAGTTAAAACACTGCCCCGTGTGAGTTCATACTACTCGTTCGTAAGCTTAAGGGTCAGCAGCGTCACGCACATACTGTATATCGAAGTGTTTTCAGAAAGCAATGATCGATGAATCCATAAGCTGTATCTTTTATGCTTTTTTTAGAACGTTCGTTTTTAGGTTTCCCTACACTTTCTGCATTGAATCCCTAAATGTAATTTAATGCCAAGTATTTAGCATACCAACACAACCTACATGAGTATAATCTACATTGTTATTGTTGAAAATTGTATTCAAGTCCGGATTAGAATTCATTTGTAAACAATAAAAACACATACACATTCATACAAGTTATGTAGGCAAAAATAATACTCAAAATTTTAGCATGACAAACGCATTAGGGTCAGACCCGGTAGTTGGTATACAGAAGCAGCATGCTGAAAAACTTGCCTCAAATTACAGCTTATGTCCCTTTAACATAGAAAGTTATTTACTGCAGCACTGACAACGTATATCTTATCTTATCATAACCAGGCTGGGAAATTTATTGACAAAAGGCACGCAACAACACTTGTAAGTCTTTGACATAAATAGTTGAAGGGAAAAACTTGATGTGACATGATTTGGGTATTTGTTTTGTGGGAATTGCTATCGACAATTTCGAATATAATGCCTCAAATGGAACCACGAAAATTGGGAACAGTATTTTTAATCTGTCTCGAGCGTGGCGAGTGCACAAATATGGAGAAAACAAGGCGTCCTCAAAAAGCACGTTTTCATTAAGCTCCGTCAAAGTGCTTTTGGTACAACTCCTGAATGTATACCACTAAGCGCAAAACGAATTTATTGATATTTGACCCGTGACTTTTAACACGTTTAATCGGTGTCCCATAATGATTTATACAAGATTAACCCTATTAGTTCTTTAAAGGTGATAAAGCCTCGTTGCTGTACGCATTCGAGAAACAAAGTAAATTTTAAAACCGGTTCTTCTTAGTTGCTTTCTTTTGAACGACTACAAGGAAGCAAAATAAACATAAGAAGAATTTTATTCATTTTATGTGTGTCATAAATGTTGGGGATTCATCATGGATATCAATTTTGTACGGCTAGTTAACAATACCATAATCCTGGCGATGAAAACTGAGCAAACCTCTATTGCCTAGATCGCAAGACATGAGAAATTTTTCGTTTTACCTTCTCCATGACTAATAACGAAATACAAAATTAGAAGCAGACAGAATATTACACATTTTGGGCGAGCCTCGGAGTCCGACTTTTAGATCGAGACCTTGAATGTGATTCAATTGAACATAAGGTGCATGTCATCAGGAGGTCTATCGTGTTGTCCAGGTATCCAAGGGAGAGTGTTGAAAGTGACACGGATAAGTAAACACAAAGCCAGCCAGTGTTCCCTTGAAATGTCTCTGTTTCCATAATCTTAGAGCACGACTCTCATTGTGTCTTACTTCCTCGAAATGACAGTGAGATCGTGATATAGAGACGATGTGCTTGGGTTTGGGTGTTCATAGTTTTTCCGTGGTGCTCTGTGTATCCACCACGTTTTGTGAGCACTAAGACGAAGAAGCATAAACCTTTAAAATACAGTACTGTGCCACTAAGATGCCGCCGTACACGGTGTCGATAGAAAATTTTACTAAACCACACAGTACAAGGGTGAAGGCACAGTCGTCTGAAAAGTTTGCATTACCAAGAACGATGTCGGCATTTCAGAGATTATACCGTTTTGTGGTCTTGGCCAATTAACCTTTACCGAAACTGGCATGACCTTACCGGCAAAGTACAGACTCATTAGTACCCGCGGACAAAGTCCGGGGTGGACTTGTAGATTTGGTTCCGTTTGACGTCCATGAACGCAGATGTCCCTGACATGCCCGAGTCAATTTCTTTCAAACTTGGTACAAAGTGAAGATAATACATTATGGCATACATATCCTTGTTGATTTATTTTGTATTCGATTTATTATGGGTGCCGGCGGCCATTTTGTTTCTATTTTCAACGTCTTAAGCCAAAAATGCCTTGATTGATTTCTTTCAAACCTGGCACAGAGAAAACACCCTGTGACTTATGTATGTATATGCATGTAGAATTATTTGATGGTACAATCTGACTTCTTCATACCCGCTCCGTAACACATAGCGACTTTGTAAGCAAACTATAGCTTTTTCACAAATTTAGCTTAACTATTTCAATGCGTACTTGGTCCATGGACATACACATAAAGAAGTTAATACTTTCTCTGTCATGTTCTTGACATGCTTTGACTACTTTCACTTCACTATGATTTTCATCACCGTTACTGGACGTACCGTAACCAAGTGGGGACTACGTCGTTTACAATGACTGGCTGTGTATTGACTTTGCCACCACTTAACATTTATGGCTTTCATATTTCAAGTTTCCCATCATAATGCTCCGTAGAAACTTTCTCTTAAAATTCACGAGAGTGATCGACAGGTGTACATGAAGTGTTGAGTGATACATTTCACTTTTCAAAGACCCATCGGTAGAGCGAAAAAGTGTATACATTGTGATGTTCTGGAGCGGTTTTGAATAAACTACTCCACGGCCAAGGAGCAGAGGGTTGCTCCTAATATTATGGGGTGATATTACACGTTGCTATTTCACAAGAATTTTCTGGTGTTCATGCAATATCAAAGTGTCGAAAGGTGTAAATAGGAGTTTTCGCCGCACATTATTTGGGCTAAATCGGCCATTCCCACCACGTGTATTAACATTCATGAGTTTACTTTTCCTGTTTACGCACACAGTTTATCGATGGATATCTGGGGAATTGCTATTACATCAGGTTGACAATCCCGACAAGTTGGCAGCGAGTTCAAATTACTCTTTGCATGGAGCTTACACCGTGCTATTTGTAAGACAGTTTCGATTCCGAATAAAGCAAGACAAATTTGTTAGTTTCACTAATTTCCCCACAATTACAACACTAACGTTCATCAAACAGGGAAAGCTATGTAGACCTAGCAAAGCTGATTGTAATGACATTCGAAACACAGTGAGCATGCAATGACAAAGATATTCCACAATGCTTGCCCAAGCATGAAGGTACTAGCTCCGCTCCTGGCTCCATGATCAACCATGGAGGTAGAAGAGAACTTTTTACCTCCTTTGACTGACGTACACGTGACCTAAACTTAAAGTCACGGAAGCTACTACAAAATTAATTTTCTTTCACGGTATCAACCGATGCGCGATAGCCATAGTCAGCTATTAGCCCTACGGCAAAAGTGCTCGGCTATGACTACGCCGTACGCCTTGCCACGCAGAGCAGAGTAGCGCGTGTGCAAACGCCAAAGAAGTAGCCGAGGCCCTTCTTTTATTGTACATGTGGTCTTTGGTCCTTGCAAACTTTGCAGCCACCTAAGTCTGTGTATGGTGATTTGTGTTCGTCCCCACACTGTAAAAATAGCGGACGCTAGACGCGTCTTTACGCGTTCAAAATGTACATGTCGGTGTTCAAATTTGAACGGCTAGTGTTCATATTGTTAACACCAGTGTT
>LD343178.1:488886-505635 GCA_001465055.1 Ptychodera flava | reverse complement strand
GGCAGTTTTGAAAAATTCCAATGCTGATGTTTTTTTGACCATTTAAGTCGTCAAAATGAACAAGCAATAAAATTTTCAGTTTTACTCTTCACCAGCCCTTTAAGTAAACACAACATGCCAAGATGTCACAAAGTGTCACAGTAAGGCACAACACGCAGAAAGTGGGTAAAGTGGGTCCTGGCAGTGTAAAACCTATTTCCTTGTCCAACAAAGTCCTCCATGAACAAAAAGATTTGTTTTTTTGTAAAATCTTTAAATAGAGATATATTAAAGGAATCGTACTGGCCATTTTATAGAAAAAGCTTGGAATGTAAAAATTTGAGGACGATGTCACACATTCACCTAAGCTCTGCGTCGATAACAGCAAAGCTAAAAAGCAGTAACAAATGGAGAACAAAACACGTGTTGAACTACAATACAAAATAATCTAAGATTTGGTAGTAGGCTATGATTAAATGTTACTGGAGCATAAGCCTTTAAAGACCTGAAGTCTCCTTCATCAGATGCAAGGGTGGAATGACAAATTGAAGCAGAAAGCGACTGAAAATTCAGAGTGAAAATTTCAGAAAATTCAGAAATTCAGAGTGTACAATTTTCACCCTGAATTTTCTGTCGCTTTCCAGGATGTACTTTTTCCCCGTTTTCTCTGAACTTGATTTCATTCAAACCTTCCATATCATTAATAAGATATACCAAGACTATAGAATGACACTTTTGAAGTCAGACTTATCGTTTCTATTTACTACAATTAGTTATATATATTACTGCAAGACTTTACTAGCAAACCCACGCAGGGACACTCTTAAAGTTATACTTACAGACACGTTGGATGGGTCCCATACGCACAGCCGCAGATCTGCGACCCCCTTTAAGTTTTAGGTGAATATGAGGTTGTGGAGTGGTTCAGTTGTGCTGCTCAAAATGAACTTTTTGTCGTCATAAGATGCACGTCACTGGATGAGACAATTTCTGCTTATTAGTGTTCAGAGAACCAACTGACGTTCCATGCCTGAATTTCAATATACTCTTATGATATAATAGCAATAAATCGACCCCAGCGACGGTATACCACTCGATTTTGACCAGTTCACTTCATATGCACTCGCGAATATATCTGTCACATCTTTTTTGCTCGCATGGTATAGCCGCAAATTTTAATTTGTGCATAATTGCTGATGCAAAACTTATACCTACAATACTGTCGCTATCTCTGCTCTTGTCTTTGAGGACATTATCCAAATAAAAATTTAATTTCAAAATTGTAATATTTTTCTTGCATGGTAATCGGTACATTCAAAATTACGAATGATTCAATACTAACACCTGTTGTGTTGTAGTTCGCCCAACCCTTGTCTTATGATGCAATTTTCAAATAAAACAATAATTTCTGAACTTTAATATAATTGTCAGTGCCCATTACAAAAACGAACTTTAAGAGAAAGTGGGATGTCGGCAATGAAGATGAAGTTGCTGTTTTATACAATCATCATGTGTCTCCCTTATGTACATTTCGCTTTTATTCGTGATTACACGGGCTTGCTTCACCCATCATTTTTCATGAGGTACTGAAAATTGTGTTGTTTAACGCTTTTTAGGAATGGCGCCTGAAGACAAGGCTTTACTTTTCATCGTCATGCTAATTTCTTCAGGTGGTGGATAACTCGTATATGATTGACCTCTTCGTTTTCTGTGTCTATCTGTCTTCGTAAACAAAGGTACTTCACGTACAAAGTAATAATATCTGTAACATACGTTTAATGCATTTCCAATATAATAGCTTTCCATCCACAATATATATGAACTCCTGGTATAGTGGACAGCCAAGTTTAACTTTGACTCTAGTGATAACACGATTGGAACTAATTTAGGATAATTGGATTGTGAAGTAATGCCTGTTTAATCTGTAAATGTCAGCTTATCTGCTTTTCCTTTTAAGTTACATACTTGTTATTATAAATAATTTGTAATATTGCAACATTCAGCTAAAGGGCACCTAACATTTTATGAGAAATTTGAAAAAAATGAAGATCCAATTATCCCAAATTAGTTCCAATCGTGTTTGATGCTAATCAATTTCTGTGTACAATGGAAACAGAATAGGTCGTGTTTTGGTGATCGATGCATAACCGTCTTTTAGCATTTTCCTGGGAAGATATTTTAGATTTTATGTCGTAGTTGTTGAGAACACACGGTTCCGTCGACCTCTGTCAATAAAACATGTACAATGACGTTTCAACTGGCATTCCAGAGTTTTATCATCCCATTTTCTGTTATTTCTTTCGAAAATCCATCGCAGTAAGGTAGAGCTGGATTTCCCTAATCTTTGCGCTATCAAGACAGTAAGAATAAGTACATAACATCACGAACAGAAAGCAGAAATTTTAATTTTGCATAAAGCAGAATTTAGGACAATGTAGTGGGTACCATCCATAAATACCTTGGTGTTTAATACGATTGCCAGTCTTTTCACAAATCTTTAGTGCCCATTTCCTGATTAACCACCTGGACAATTTTCATTCTTCCTGGTATTTGCTCAACCAATCGACTGCCGTTCCTTTTAATCGGTTTTTGCATAGCATACCTTTAATGCAGCATTGGCTTATATTGGCTGTCTATTGTTACGTATAACAGGTATTGGTTCAAAGAATGGAGACAATTATAATTCTCGGTACCATAACGTTTGGCTAAAAGCCTCACCGTAACATTAACATGATCACTAGAATCAAGTAAATTAGTGTAATGGATATAAGGGCTTGAGAAAGAACATCGGATTTATTAACAGAGGGAGATATTGAGGCGAGACGCGGTTATCGACGCAAATATTAAATTCTAGTGTCTAATGCGAATAAAAATGACAAACTTTCACAGTCTAAAGTTTTCGAAAATTGAAAATTGAAAATTAAATATTTCCCCATGGAGTTGACACAGGGATTGCGGTCATTTTTAATTTCAAATGTCGCAAAAATGTTGGGTAATTTGTTTCGCTAGTTCCAAACTTTGCATGGTCACCCCGGTGACCCCTGATTTTTATTTTTTATTGTTGATTTGGTGAGAGAATGGTTGAAAGTTTCAGTTATGAAAGTTTGAGCAAAAGTTTAAGTCTTTCGCTTTCGAGGCGCATACTACCTTAACGTAAAGTTGAGCTGATTTATTGAGCTGTGGATAACTATGTGCCAGTGGACGCCCAAGCTTGGCCGTTATTTTGATAGCCAAGCCCGAAGGCTGCAGAGGCAGTGGAGTGTCTTCAAAAATGTTAAATATGTAGCCCACGAGATAAAAACATTAATATCGTCTGATAGAAAATAATTAACTGTTGTAAAAAGAGACTTAATTATGTACCCAAATTTGTACTTTCAGTACATAATATAATCTTACAAAAGTGAGAATTAGGGTATGTAATAAAATCTCTTTTCACAACGATGAATTCCTGAGAAAATTTTGAGCAATAGTTTAAAGTGTTCAGATTGGAGGGGCAAAAGAATAATGGTGTCTTAAGGACCTGCATTACAATTCAAAATTATGTTACGGAGTATAGTTTAAATTTGTTGAGTGGTCATAAAATAAAGTTGATTGCTACCATAAGGAAACTACAATAAGGAAGAGTGGGCCTTTTGTTATGCATACTCAATTCATCCGTAACATCGTCAAATTACCAGAATGGTTGGGAAATTTATTTACATACATTGACCTCTACCCTTTGACGTCTGTGCCCAGAAAAGAAAGTATAATACTTTTACCAGGACCAGTGACAGCTTATTTGGACGACAGAACTTCTACTTGACGACCACGGCGTTTATAAGTGTAAGGTAGAGTCGTGCTTCTACGGTGCTGGTTATTCATGTCTTATCATTAAAACGACTTGTGAGCGCAGATTTCCATCGAGAGTTAGCCTTGTCCCAGTTAATTCCTGTCAAGAAAAGCGGTTTAGAAAGTAAGGTAAGCGATATGCCACATGAGCTTACGCCATAGGCGGAACTGACTTGCAAAAAATACCTTTAATAAGTTAGACCATGGTTGTCAATGACAATGTTTTCGAGTTTGCGTAATAAGTCGGCACTTTCAATTGGTTCTAGTTCTCTTATGGAGATATCTTAACTTTCTATATCTCCCGTCGTGCAATCTTGCTAAACTCGAGAACACCGGACTTTCTATTTCTTCCTAATCTGACTAAATCAAGATATAAAAGTGGCTCTTCTCAGTCTAAATTTTAACTGATTCTGCGTTGTTCTCTTTCTGCTGGTGGCGAAATAAGCAGAACCATTGAGTCGATCGCCGTGAAAGTGTGTACAGATACGTATAGTTTAAGACATCGTTGGCACATTGGCAATACTGTCACAGGATCACAGATGAAGAATTTTGTCCCACGTAAAACATGGCGAGTTTATGCCAGTCTTGTTGTACCAATTGTTACCAAGCGACGTAAACGTGTGTTTAGTAGGCTTGACGAACAGTATCAGTTAAAAATAACTCCTGGTCATACAAAACAACATACATAGAGTATACGCATTAGTACAATACGTCATTCTTTTCTCAATAACAAATCCCACTCACCTTCGATTGTGCAATAAACCATTGTAAAGCAAACTTTGGCAGTAGTTCAACAGAAATCTCCGGGGACAAATTAAAGGCACATGCATGACAGGCAGATGAACCAGTTGTGGCACTGTAAGTGACCTGTCATCAATGCCACAGTTGTCATATTGTGGTAATTTACCACGTTGATACTTTAATTCGATTATTCAGAGTGCAGGATAAGTGTACTCGTATAAAAATCGAATATCTAAGGTAATGCTTTTGACCTTATTTACCAGTATATCATGATTTTGTTAAACAAATTGGGAACGTAACTTTAATTATGTGAAAATGTCTCATTGTGGAGTAAAGCGCAGATACGAGTATACTATAAGATTTGTTATTGAGAAAAGAATCACGTATTGTACTAATGCGTATACTCTAAGCATGTTGTTTTGTATGACCAGGAGTTAATTTTTAACTGATACTGTTAGTCCAGCCTACTCAACACACGTTTACGTCGCTTGGTAACAATTGGTACAACTATACTGGCATAAACTCGCCATGTTTTACATGGGACAATGCCACAGTTGTCAAGTAGTGGTAATTTACCACGTTGACACTTTAATTCGATTATTCAGAGTGCAGGATAAGTGTACTCGTATAAAAATCGAATATCTAACGTAATGCTTTCGACCTTATTTACCAGTATATCATGATTTTGTTAAACAAATTGGGAACGTAACTTTAATTGTGTGAAAATGTCTCATTGTGGAGTAAAGCGCAGATACGAGTATACTATAAGTGCGCCTTCGTAATGCTAAGTCACATGTAACAATGGTCGTAGCCTTATCAACTGTATTTTCACTGATAATATTTCTCACCAACACCATAACTGCGATTAAATTAGCAAAACAGATGTGTATGAATAGCGACAAAAATGCTATCCTTAAAGAAGTTCAAATAGATTTTCTTCATTTGTTGCTTTCTTTTATTAAGTCGGCACAGTTTGTGAAATTATTGTGCTTATCATTTCTCTTTACTTCAGGAAAATAACAATTGTGATCGGTTTGTTTTCGATACTTCAAATGTCGCTTTTAAAAAATCGTACATACAATATAGCCGCCAAAGTGATCAATCACAGCGTTCTTTATTGGATTGTAATTTATAGACAAACAGAATCATAAGATAATAAAGCGGGACGCAGCCCTTTTTACACATGGAACATCAACAGCTGATATGTTTGTCGGTATCTTTTAAGGATCACATCTTTTAATTTTCTGCGTGTTTTGAATTAAAAAAGCCTATTTTAATCTTTTACTTTTCCAGAAACGATCTCAAGAGTTCTTGATCGATCATGATGGCAAGTAACCTCGCCGGAATTATTCATCATCATGTAACAGAATTTCGCAGCCATCGTTTCAAAACGATGTTGCCGTATGACAAGTTTTTGTGCTCGTTGACAGTTGGTGTCCCAACGTTCTCTGCAATTATGCTTTTCCTTCAATCCTTATCAGGTAATAGGACTATTTGTCGCCAAGTAACTTCGGTACTATAGCATCTTACACCAAGCAATTGGTCAGTTCCTCCGACCTTGAATGGATGGCTTTTGGTACTTTGACTAAAGTTGGCAGACTCAATGAAGGAAAGCAAAACAAAACACAACAAAACAAAGTAGTGACCCCTATGGTTAATTTTAAAACTTGGTTACAGCATGCCGATGATCTTAACCAAATATTCTAGAAAAGGGGTATAAATCTGACAAAATCCATATTAAAAAATTAGTAGTGAAGAGGTACAATGGTAAATTGTGATGGGGAACTTCCACTTCTAATATACATTTCAAAGTATTGGAGTACAACACGCAGGCTGCTTTTGATGATGTAACTAACAACAGACAGCAATCATTTACATGGTACAACTGCCCTAAACAGAAAAATAACTGTGACCCAACCACCAATTCTATATCTACATACCCTATAAGAAACCAATGTGTCCAGAAATTACAATACAGTGACAGCAATTAACTCTGAAAGATAAAACTCAGTAATATCAAAGAAAAACATTTACCGATTTTTCATACCCTATAACATTTCGTTTTTGCTTACTGAATGTCTCTCTTTCTAAAGATTTAAACATGTCTTAAGAGTTTTCCTGCGTCAAAAATACCTATGAGAAAGTTTGCAAAGTCCCTGATGATCTTGAGAACAGAGTAATCCCCTACTAATCCAATGGCTGTCCTAAGGCCGGAGAAAATAACCAGTCTCTAACTTTCAATTAGATTACATATTCCACTAGGCCATATAGGCTGCTGTATTTTATCACTGGATACCTGTATATGGTTTTCTTGCCGCAAAGATAGTCCAAACATTACTTGCACCATCTTAGACAGTAGAGGGGGAGCCCCCTCTACTGTCTATGTTTGCACAACCATCGTCTTTAAAATGTTTCTTATTATTCCGTCGATGCTTGTAGTAACGTAATCGTACACTGTTCGCTATCATGGTCACATGGCTTGTGTAGTGATGTGCACCTTACTTTGTGATCGTCTTAGGCAAATTCTTTACAGTTTACCATCGTAAGAAGGTAAACAACGTCTGTAGAACTTGCAAGGTAATGTTATCTCATAAACACTTGTTTTCCGTAGTTTATCCGATTTGCGCCCTAACATACATTGAATTTTTTATTAATAACTTTACTGTACTTTTATCTTTCTTTTGCAGATGGTTACAAACACAGCACATGCTATACTGGGCATGGATTCGAAATTAGCGATAAAGAATATGATTATGTTATTGAGTACTGCCGCGCGTACGGAGTTGCTATGTCAGATGATAGTGTGAGAGACAGAAACGTAAGCACACCTGCAGAGTCAAAGACGATCCATTTGTACGTTGATATCCTGCCATACATATTCATCATGCAGTCGGCTCGAAAGTTGTGGTCACAGTTATTATGCGTGGAAAAGTGTTGTCTTCCGTAGTGTTCTTTACTTTCTTTCTGTTTGTGTTGCTTTTGTTTACATGAATGTATTTCTCATTCGCCTCGACATATTCCACATACACGATGTGTGTACAGTTGATGTAATGACTTATTTTTTTTCTCTTTTAAATAAAATATTCTTTATTTCTCCATCATTTTAAATATAACATATCACTCTTACATTTCATTTGCATCTTTATACAGTCGTAATAAACTTTTCTATTGTTTCATCTCTATTAATATAATTAATGCATGTCAATTCTTCTATCAAAAACTTCCACATACATTCTTGATTTACAATCCGTGCTTTATATACAGCAAATGTTGCAATCATTAACATTGTATTGATCGTTTTAAAGTATTCATATTCTTGCAGATAACCAATGATTATGTTTTTCCATGTAATATTGATATTTATATTGCAAATTTTATTAACTATTTTAGTAAATCTTTCCTAAAAGGGTTTAACGAATGGTTTACAATCAAAAAGAAAATGCTTTGAATTTTCAACACATTTACACACTTTGCAGTATGGTGAATCAATAATTTTCCATCTGTAAAGATTTAACCCGTGTGGAATTAATCATACATCAAAAAATAATTAAACTGTGCAATTTTTTTAATATTCATGTTTTTAACTCGTCTTATCCAAGTAAAATTCCAGTTACATTTTTCTTTTAATTCATCTTCCCACTTTGTGGGAGCATATGATTTCATTACCTTAATCTGTAAAAAATTCCAGTAGAAATCTTTACATGTAAATTGGAAAACATCCTTGACTTTCCCCTGATGATTTTTCATTCGAGGGACATTTGTGTTTCGATTTACTGAAATTTTCTGTACCACTGGTCTCATACAGTTAAGCCAATCTTTTGGCAATGCATTCTTTACAGACAAGTATTGTATTACCCACTCTCTCTTGTTTTTTTAACTTTTCCAGCAAATAATCAAGTTTAATAAATTGACCATTGTAAAATAAATCTGCGACATAGATAAACCCCGAATCAATCCATTCAGTAAAAAAGAGGCTCCCATTATTGTCTTTCATGAATCGATTTCCCCATATAATTTCCTCCCCAACCTTGCATGGATTTAAAGTGGCTTGTTTGTCATTCATTAGAGTTTCGTACCAAACTTTTAAAAGATTCTTATAAAAATCAGGCATATGTTTTGTAATCGAACGAAGAATTCTATTGTCTAAATTATATCGAAAAATGTATTTACTGCCGCCAAAAGGTTCAAAGTAGTATTCTGCCACTGATTTCCAGGTATCATTGTCACTGTTTAGAAATCTACCAACCCATCTACATTTCAACGCTTTTATCATACATTCAACATCAATCATTTCTATGCCTCCCTTTTCAAATTTATTTATGACAATCCATCGATTAACTTTTTCCTGTTTTTCTCCCCATAAAAATCTATAAAACAAACTATTGAGACGTGATATTACATACATAGGTACATCTATCATGGACACATTATTTTGGACATGGCAAGACATTTAAGTATTAGTATTTTACCAAAAATTGTTAAATACCTCTTTTTCCAAGTGTTAAGTAATGCTGCTATTTTTTCCAATTTATTATCCCAATTCATCTGCTTTACCTCCTCCCAGTTGTAACCAAAATATATACCTAAAGCTTTAATAGGATGATTTGGCCATGGAATTAATCCAAGATCCCGTTTTTTCCATTGGCCTAATTTAAGACCTTCTGTTTTTTCTCTATTTAATTTCAGGCCTGCGTATTTCCCATATTCATCGATTAAATTAAGAACTCTTGCTAATGACTTATCTTTAGTAATATATACTTGCATGTCATCAGCTAATTGGGTGATTTTGATACGACACTTGTTCACTGTAAAACCTTCTATTTCTTTATCATTTCTTACAGCTTGCGCTAATATTTCCACAACTATCAAAAATAACAAAGCTGACAGGGGACACCCTTGCCGGATGCCCCTCTGTAGATTGAATGCTTGTGTTATCCAACCATTGCTAATTATGTGACTGATACACTGTGAATATATTGTTTTGATCCATGTGATAAAAGATACACCAAAACCAAACTTTTCTAATGCCAGAAACATGAAATTATGTTCGACTGCATCAAAGGCTTTGCAAAAGTCTAAAAATGCAATTGCTCCACTTTTTTTCTTCTTTTCTGCAAATTCGATAACGTCTTCAATTAAACGCACATTTTGACCACTGAAGCGTCCTCTCAGATAGCCCACTTGGTCATTGTTGATAATTTTTGGTAAGACAAACTTAAACTTGTTTGCCAGCACACATGATAGAATTTTGTAATCGTGGTTTAGAAGAGAAATTGGTCGCCAGTTTTTCGGGATGAATCTAGAGTCTTTCTTGTGAATGAGAGTGATAAGACCCGTGTTTTGTGAAACTGAAAGTTTCCTTTCATCAAACCCTTCATTGAATGTAGAGACGATAACAGATTTTAAAGAATTCCAAAATTTTCTATAGAATTCTACTGGGATACCATCCATACCTGGTGTTTTGTTTGTTTTCATTTGCCAAATCGCTTTGCAACATTCATTTTCAGTAATCATTCCTTCGCAGGATTTTGCCGCCCTACCGCTTATCTTGCAATCTATATTTATATTTTCAAAATACTCCCTGATTGTTACATCGTCTACTTTTTGAGATTTATATAGATTTTCATAGAAGGAAACTTGGGCTTTCAAAATATCTTCTTGATTTGTTATAGTTTTATCATCTACAATTAATTTATTGATTTGTTTTTCTCTGTATCTTTTCTTTTTAAGTCCCAGAAAATATATATTATTCCTTTCCCCTTTTTCATACCATTGAACTCTCGATCTGATTTGTATGCCTCTAAGTTTGTTCACATACAGCTCTTCCAGCTCTCTCTTTTTTTCTTCATACAATTTTAACACATTTTCGTTATTACTACCAAGTTTATTTTCCAAATCAATTATTTGCTATTGTAGACAATCCTGTTTCAATTTTCGTTTTCTTGCTTTTTGTTTCGAATAATTGATGCTATCTTCTTTTATTTTAATTTTCATCATATCCTATAATTTCTTTTTATTGCAAGTGTGTCGAAAAGTTTTAATTACATCATTTATTGTGTGTTTTACTATCAAGTTGTTGTAGTCTTCATCTTCTAGTAAACTTACATTTAGTTTCCAATACCCAGGTCCTATACAAACGCTCTTCAAAGCTATCTTTAGTGAAATAGCATTATGATCAGTTATAATTGCTGGACGTATATCAGTGGAGACAACATAGGAAATGAGATGATTTGAGATTAACCAAAGATCTAATCTACTGGCTATACCTAGCGTCTTTTGTCTCCATGTAAATTGCCGCTTGTTCGGATTGAACTCCCTCCATACATCACACAGTTTAAGACTCTTTATTATTTTACATAGTTTCTTTGGTTGTTCCTTGAGACATTTTGTTTCCTTCTTATCAAGTTCTGGGTTAATAATTGCAATAAAGTCACCACCCATTATGATAGCGCCTTCCAAATTTACATGCTTCTCAATCCAGGATTTTATGGTTGTGAAAAATTGTTCTCTTTCTTTATAATGATTTGGGGCATATACATTTATTATCGTTATAAGTTCATCTCTTACTTTCATATTTATTAAAATTTTTCTACCATCAAAACTTGACTTTACGTCGGTTACTTCACATTCTATTTTATCATTTATGATGTAATGACTTATGGCTATGTCACCGTGAAATGTACCCACCTGTACAGTAACTTGTTCGTATTATGCTTTTATTCAAATGTTGTGCTTTCGTGTTGTCTTCCCATCTTTCTTGGATTATTGCGACTTTGCAACTACAGCATGAAGTGCGGTAATAACTGCGGGAACAAATCCACACTCTGTGTTCAGAAAAAATACGCCCTTAACAACCTACCATTTATCAAATCTCCGGACAATCAAAAGTGCAACTCTTGCCATCGCAGCGATCTAGACATACTGTTATATATGTTTGATTTTAATATCGAGTCATTTCCGGAATATTGGTTTTTGAAAGCGCTAAAGAAGAACACTAAACCCACGTTGGAAACTGAAAACAGTGTTTGACGTTTCTGCGCTTCTCTTCTGTTCACCCCTATAGCGTTGTGTCTGACAGAAGGATATGGGATTGCAGTGGCTGATGAAATTTGTTTTAGTGCTTTAAGAAAAAGGAGTTACAAAGCGATGATGTTTTATCGAAGTTTATTTACTTCAAGAAATCTTAATAACCTTCCAATAAGATTTGATTTACGCATCGTCACATCTTTACATAATATCATCACCTTTCAATGGTAGACAATACCTTGTTTAATTATTCCTTACCAATCCGGACAGTGGTCTTTGTAGACGACACGCTCAATTTGCAACAACTATTAGATGTATTTTGTTTGTTTGTTTGTTTTTCCATTGTCCTCAAAATATGGTGTGTGTACTACGGTATATGTTAATTTGATCAATACTCAAAAGCCTTTTTCTCATTTTGTTCTTCCGATTTACCTACTATTTCATCTGGTAAATGCGCTGTACAATAATATTTTTAACCTGAGTAATTTTATCATGAATTCTCTTTACAGTAGAGTATGTTATAATAAGCTCAGTTTTCCTCTTGGTTTGGGAGAATTAAAATTTTTTAACTCTTTTATGAACACCAGTGTGTTACAACTACTTCCACAGCAGGCCTATACCAACAACCAGTCAGGGGGCGGGATGTTTGGCGTCTACTTGAACGTATACGTCCATATACCAGGCCTTTGGGTCGAGTCGACAATATTGAATTTTAAAATCAAAGTATAGGTCATCGGTCAAAGACCCAGTTTTAGAACAGCAACTGTTCGCAGGGCTGCAGCAAGTTGTTCTGGTCTAGGTTACAACACATACACCTTAACGTTACAGTTTGTCTAGCGAAGTTTCTCAAAAAGCATTAATCATTAAACAAGGACTTCGTGATTGAGACAAGCACTGCAAGCTGCAGCGCTTTGTCCTATTCTAAACTATGTGGCGTGTTTGGACCCCACGAAATTTGGGCAAAATTTAATGAGTTACCTGCAGGTAAAGTCTTTGTTAGGCTGTCAATTACTCACCCATTTGTATCCCACTTCATGTATTTCAAGTTATGAGCATGTTAATAATTGTAACTTGGAAAAACGTTTTGTGCTACAGTTTATTTGTTACCAATTTGTGACCTACTTGATGTTTTCACTATGACTACTTTATCACGGATATAATTGGGATTGCTACCGTAAGGACACACTTTTTTGTGTTATGGTTTATTCGTCACCCATGTTGTTACCTGCATGATGAATTTCACAATTTCAGTCCTTTATTAAACAGTCACAAATGTTGTGGCCCATTTTTATCAATTAAAATATTAGTCGGGTATTGCCTTCTTTATTGGTTTTTACAGCTGACCAGGATCCACATTGCCACCAGTCATGTTGGTCCTTGGCTAGCCAATGGCGTTTGCAGTGGATGAAGTGCTTTGAACTGTTTTGGAAATATACCGATAACACGTGATGTATTCGGCTGAGCTTGTTCGAATGATTATGAACTAACTCACTTTGCCTCTAATTTTGACATGTTTGTTTTCTTTAAAGAACCGGTGTTACTGTAGTTTAAAAGTCATTGCACAAAAAATTTGTACAATCGGTCCGAAAGTGCTTTTACGTTGGAGAAACACTACGGAATCGAAATGGCATACTTCTCCTTCGTTAACAAACGTTCTAGCTCTTTATACAGAGATTAAGACCGAAAAACTATACGTACTGTTTCCAACAAGGGTCAGTGTACTAATATCACGTTATGAGAGATCCGGCGTCACTGAGCAAGCGCTGTTCATCAGTTCGAAGTTCATTATGCCTTTGTTCACGATACAGTTAATAAAAAGGAGGAAACCAAAAATTATTGATCTCAGATGTGTCTTTCTCGCATTCTTCATTATAATACTAAAACTCATAAGTTTTCTGACCTTTCAACTTTGATTGCAAGTGTTTCGTAGAAGTATTTCACCATCTTAAAGTCATTTGAACACTTTCACACAGAGTTCAGGAAAATTTGAAAGGCATATGACGAAAAGGGGAGGCAAAGACCGGTCCGACAATAACAACCTGGATTCCCTCATTTTTTAATACAGATAGTAAATTTTCTTTCAGATTGAGACTTAAACTTGTCGCAATTAGAATACATTTGCTTTTTCATTCAATGACGACAGAAGTATCTTTGAGGAAATATGCGGCAAGAAATGGAAAGCTTAAACATCTTCTTTTACATATGACAACGAGTAAAAATAAAGGTTAATTGTACAAAAAAGTTGGAATAAGAGACACACACCGCCTGAATATTACTGAAATCTCAAATTTAAAACGGACAAGCCGCCAGCCCATGGTTTACACTGTGAGAAGTGAACTTTAGATGTCCACATAACCAAGACGGTGACACTGTATTTGCCCCATATAATCTTCAAAGGCTTTCACATACATCTGTTCAAATAGCATATCAGAAAGGTATTGTAAAAATGTGAGCGTCCAATAAACTGCCTACATAGTTTTACGGGGCGCATTTCTACAAACTGAATTTGTAATCGCCGCATGAGTCCGACCGTGACTATATAGATTTGTGGTACAAGGTTGACTAAAATTTCGTCAATTTTTTCACATTTATTGTCGTTTCGGTTGCACAGTTATTTATATCAACGGTGTAGATATCTTATATATTATTCTTTAACAAGGGAATATAGAATTGTTTGTCTTCAGAAATACATAAAAAATATGAAGCAATGGCGCACATTTGACTTGGGTGAATGATTTGAAAATTCTTTTTGTAGTGTAAATTCTGTAAGTTTTCCAAAATTACAAGTACTTGGTGTTTATTGTTCTTGAAGTTTAGCTCTGAATCGATATCACCAAATTCGATTTTTACCTGTAAAATAATTAATTAAGTAGTAAATATGTATTTAAGTGGTGCGTTTTATGTAAACTGAGCTTATGGAGCGATTCTATAGAGCTCAAGCTATGACGAAAGTACGCGAACCGCCCTAGTTTTGCGATCGTTGTTAAAGCAAACATTGCTTCTGTGCGGTCGATAATGATATTTTATTACTAAATAAGTAATAACATGTTGAAGCGATTTAAATGGTGAGCATTTGACACCGTACGACGAAATCGTCTGGCACAGAAAACGGGAGATAGAATTTCATTTCACTTCTGATAATTCATGAGACGTGGATAGTTTTGTTTGCTCTTTGCTCTGTTTCGTGACCTTTGAAGTGTTTTTGAACCATTTTTGTTTTGTATTCAATTTTGAAAAGTTTAACATGTATCTCAAATAGCAGTAAACCATGAGAGTGTCCGATTAAGGTCAGAAGTTGGGTTAATCGGTCAGGGTGCAAAGAACAAGAGCAATAAACACTTCACACATTCTGGAGTCATTGTACGTCCGCGTTACAAATAGTCCGTTGCTACCATTGGCATTTTTTATCAAACTGTGATTGAAGACGTGTTTCAAAAATACATAAGATTCTTTTTGACTTTGTTTCATTAAAACGGAAGACGAACGAAAGTAGTTTTTATGAGCTGCTTGTCTGAAGCTATCTCAATCGCTTGCCGATGATAAATTGCGCATTGAAAGGCGGATCACAGTTTTATGTCTATCTTCATGTCATGTGTATCGTCTGTCATGTAGGAGTAAAATCTTCCTCGACAACACTTAAACAAATCCGAAAAGAATTACCATAAATGTTGAATAGCTGAATCTGTGAAAGAAAGCAACGATGGACGCCGTTGGCTGGAGAGAAGTAAGTGTTAACATTTCATGTCTTTTCCCCTTAGCAACCTCTTGAGGTCGAAGTAACATATTTACTGAAAGTACATATGAGGTGATTAACCGCTTCTCTGGTGTGTTCGGCGTATTGGCATGGTTTTGGTATAATGGCGTGTTTGATTATAACTCCCATCAGTATTATCAAAACGGTGGAATTCATTGACATTCATTCTCCTTTATTATATTGGCCAGGATTTGCACAAGTGTGCCGGTGAAATTGCTATGCAACTTTGTAAAGTTTACATTTGGACTCTCAAATACTTCACTCAAGACTTTTGGTGATCGCCGCAATTCCTGTTTGTGTTACACGGTGGCATTGTGTTTGAATTTCCCTTGTTGTATATCACACCAGAGTTCTTTTTGTTTTGAGTTTCAGTCATGTAAAAAGTAAGCATCTATCACTTATTAAAAAGTCAAAGTATACATTACTTTTGAGCTGATTATTGTCAACTAGAAATGACGACAGTGGTTCTTAGGTTGCAATTGCTGTTTTTTATTACATTCTCGTGATCAGTTTATCGGCCTGAACTATTCACCTTGGTTATTGTGAGTTTTATCTCAACATGACAGGCTGGCAAATACCCGAGGGGGCTTATCTGTGTCGAGACGCAAAGAATGGCCTGAAGTTGATTTCCCATAAATCAACGTGACAGCAATATGCACAGCACACATCAATATGAGTTCACCTTCCTGAAGTACGCAACCATGCACCACATATGCTCTCGGTCGACTTGGAGAATCTAAAGCGTTTCTGTTCTTCCGTAGCGTAATACATGGCGACAGTGTACGTGTTCAATGCTTGAAGCGTCGCATACTATTTACCAAAGAGAATTGCGCAAAATAACTTTGCCTTGACACACTGCTTTCCCGAGCTGCTACATGCACTGTGACAATTTCAATTCACAGAACGGTCAACATCGGATTCCCGCGCCCTCAACGATCACATTTAATGACAGTCGATCGTAAATCTTAATTTAGCAAGTCCAGTCTGTCACATATTTATGATGATTTAGTGAGTACTAAAGGACATCAAATATCTTGACAGATATTTACTGCACCATTGTTCATAAGGAGGTCATAACGCTGAATGGTCTGAATTGTAAATTTATACGAAACTATCGCGGCAGTAAAGAATCTCCACAAGTCTACACGCATTGAGTTTATGACTTTAGACTGTAACTTCTTTTGGTCACCATGTAAAAATTCTGCGGCGTATACGTAACGGAAAGATTATTATCGACTTTGACATTGGAAGTTTGTAGACATTCCAGTGAGGGGTTCTCAGCTTATGTTGTTTCAAGAGTCCCTCAAAGAATACCTAAAACACTTTGGTAGAAATGAGTTACGCTTTTGAGTTCGGTTTCAAGCTTGTCAAAGAAAAAATTGAATAAAGTCCTTGAATCCCATTCAGATAATATAAAATGC
>LD343178.1:473519-487398 GCA_001465055.1 Ptychodera flava | reverse complement strand
CCACCACCACCACCACCACCACCACCACCATCATCATTATCATCATCATCGTCATCACCACCATCATTGACACTTTACTGAGATAATCCATTAACACGATTGGAACTAATTTGGGATAATTGAATTTTCATATTCTTCAAATTTCTCAAAAGCGGTAGGTGCCGTATAGCTGAAAGTTGCAATATTGCAAATTACTCATAAAAACTAGCGTGTAATGTAAAAAGAAAAGCCGATGAGATTGCATTTGTAGATTAAATAGGCTTTACCATCCAATTATCCCAAATTAGTTCCAATCGTGTTCATTTTTTCACTATCAGCATGCCTGAAAGAATACATTCTGCGCATGCCTTCTCAAACTGGGCGGCTTGACATCTTTGTATTCTTTGTTCGGACCAGGATGATACAGACAGTGTAGCCACTGACGTAGAGCTAAGAGAAGTCTCTGCACATGCTAACTTTAGCAAGGATGAAAATCAAGAGAGAGGAAACTGGTCCCGCAAAGCAGAATTTATTTTGGCAAGTCTTGGATACGCTGTTGGTCTCGGTAATATATGGAGGTTTCCGTATCTGTGTTACGCGAATGGGGGAGGTGAGTTACGGTCAACAGTCATTTGTATTTAAGTCGCAATTTGATTTATTCAGATAATTTCCATGCGCACGTGACGAGTTGCAATCTCTTATATCTTTATACATCATCATTGGATGGTATGTCGTCTAAACGGACCCTGTGCGTTCCCGTTCGTTACTCTGTAGGTCATCGATCCCAACCACGAGGTCCTGTTTTATGATCAGGCGTAGGCTTAAATGGCAAAGGAGAAGTTGACAGCCATTAGAGAAACGGCTTTCCGAGCGGCACGTGCAGTTCATAGCCTGTTCTATTGACTCTCCAATCTTTCCGTTTCAGGAGCGTTCCTCATCCCTTACATCATAATGACTGTGTTTGTTGGGTTTCCGATATTTTTCGTGGAGCTGACGATGGGACAGTTTTCCAGTCAGGGTTGTATCACCGTCTGGCGTTTCAGCCCCCTCTTCAAAGGTATGAACATGCCATATCTCATCACTGTACGCATCTATTTGAAACTCCGAATCTTCCACAGCGCACCTTTAATATCACTTCGGTACATACATGAGTTTCTTTTTGAAGGTCAAGTGTTCTGCGGTTAGTACGCTGGATGATTAATAACGAAGATTGCATTTCCTGCACGTTAGGTACATAACGCAGGTAAATTGACAAAGCATCTTTCTCACAGTGCCATTGGTACAAAAACGGAAATGGTAAAATGAAAAGGTAAATGTGAGGTAAAGGTCCTTTCACTACAGGCATTGACACACCAAATACTAGTCCTGATTTAAAAATGATAAAAATATACGGCTAGTTTTCAATCGGGTTCACCCACAACATACGGCATCAGTCTCCTAGCGGAGAGGCAGCAGACAGAACAGCACGGCTAAATCACCACAAACGATCGCGACTTTGTGATATAGTTATTGACATTGACACAAGATGGTGGAAATCTTGTTCATAAATATGCCCCTAGCAATATGATAGAAGGAAAAAAGAGGAGACGATTATACCGAACTGGCATAGACCGCGGAGGCGCTTCCACTGTCGATAGAACGGGTTACGCTATATTTGTTTACATGCGGACCCAAAAGTTTGTCGGTAGCGGATAATGATGTAAAGAACGCCCTCGTCGACTCGAATGGGCTTTTCATGAATCAATATCTACTGAGTGTATATCTTTTACAAGCGGTGCGCATCAAACTAAAGCATCCTTTGTCCATGTGTATGATAATTAAACAATCAATCATGGACACCTTTTTGACAATCAAACTAAAACCACCAATGATAGTATCAGGAAAGTATATGGTAACTAAAAGCCTCTAAGTTGCAGGTAATCTTCCTATATCATCTTATAATCTGTTTAGGATGTAGACATAAAAGCACTTTATCAATCACCAAGAAGAATACCCTATTCTCCAATTAAGTCCTTTTTTACGACTAATTATGTTCATACAGTGATAACACACGATCATGATCAGTTCCTTTCTTTTTTACCTCTGCAGGTCTTGGTTACTGCATGGTAATACTGAGCTCCATGATAGCCATATTTTACAACGTCATCGTCTCCTGGTGTTTGCTATATTTCTTCGCGTCGTTTTCGGCGTTGCCTGGTCTGCCCTGGCAAGGATGCGGCAACGACTGGAACACGGCCTCATGCTATGACGACCGGACGAACACCACACCGCCCGCCAATGCCACGTCACCAACTGCAGAATATTTTCGGTACGTATAAAGCGTATTATGCTAGATTGTTTGTTTCCTGTTACAATCTTCGGAGAAGATAGAAAATCTCTAACCGTTCTAAAAACATGAGACCGTATAATTCGTTACCACAATGTTGTATATCTCTAGTACTCTAGAGAACGATTATATCGTGTGAACGAAAGCGAGGTCTGGAACTATTGACAAAATGTATTGTTCGGTATCGCCGGTTTGAATTTTTAATTTGAAACGCAAAACCTTAGTAAAACTGAAAAATTCAAATTATCTAATAACTTTTGCCCAGCGAAATAAAAAGAATTTGCACAGCAAATTTGAAACTTTTCGTGGGCGTCCGATTACACTCGGGAACATTTAGTTTGGCACAAGGAAGCAATATTCAGGGATCACATTTTCTCTAATTTCAATTTTCGTTTGGCTGCTCTCTGTGCAGGAATTACGTTCTCAAACAGTCAAGCGGAATAGAAGAAACAGGATCCATCCAGTGGCATTTGGCTCTCTGTTTGCTCTTAGCTTGGGTCTTGACTTTCTGTGTGCTTTTCAAAGGCATCAAGTCCCTCGGAAAGGTAAGGCATTGTAAGCGTAACTCACGGTTTACAAGCCATAAACGGATTCAAGCGCCATACTTTGGCACAGTCATAGAAAGATGGGTGTCTGATACAATGATATCTTCAAATTTTGACGGACATTGGTGTTGACAGGTGTACTACACATCATTACTCAATAAGAATACAGTATGCTCAGTTATTATAAATGATTATAGTAGACTCGCGCGCTTGTACAGGATTATTCTCGAGCACTCTCCGAACATTTTCCAGACGCAGCCGACCAGCAGAATTCGAGAGATTTTAATCGGACATTCCCCCCCCCCCCGTGAACATACCTTGTTTAGATATTCTTATAAACTTAAAATTCGAGGGAAAAGTCGAAAGCCGTTCGTAACTGCCCTTAGTATTACGTTGTGCAAATCCCGCGGCCCAATAAATTCGCGCTCTTGAACTATCCCTGCGTCTCTTCTCTGCATCGCAAAATTGCCTTCCACCCCTTTACAACTATAACTCTCGCCATGCTACATGTACATAATTATCATGGCAAATCCCTGACATGAAATCGTAGACCTCGCTCCTTTAACAGTTTTGTGGGTGACAGGATTGTTGGCTGACCGTAATTATACTTTGAAAAAGTTTAGGTTGAATCAATACAGTTGGCCGCAATTTTCCATTCTTAACGTTAAGTACGTGTGTCGAACTATGATACCATATTTTGCCTTTTATAGCAGCTAGCCGAATAAATTTTGTCAGACTGGTATAATAGGACGGCAAAGTACTATTCCTCGAAAATGTTCAGCCAGTCAACAGAAGTATTGGATGAATATACTTATGTTTCACCAGCAAGTAAATTGTCACCAACAATTTTATGATATATAAGTACCAACTTTATTCAAGCATACTCTACTACAGATAGGAACAAATAAATAATTTTTTTTCTGTACGCCGTGAAACGGGAAGACTAAGATTGAACGATTCTGAAAAGTGGAGACATTTTGGCAACCGATTGTAGGCATTTTCGAAAGCATCGACACTCGTGAAAAGTATTGCGCATGTCCGGCAGTGACTCTTCAAGTTTACCGACGGCATGCCTTAGAGACCGTCTCAGATTGACGCAGCAGAAGTTCAAGAAACGAAATTTCTTCGTTTAGATCAAAACCCCCTCCCTCTCCCCCTAAACGAAACTTCAAAAGTGCGAAATGTTCATGTCTGCCTGAGAGTACAATGTCGCTTTTTGCTATTTGCTATAGCTACTAAAGACGTATTATTACCCTTGCCGCATTACAATTAAAGTAATCGATCGGATTTGAGTACTAACAGGGAATTTTACCGCATAAAAGTTTCATTTTATTTTACTTTCCCTTTTTGCATCTCTTGTGCTGTTCTTTGTCTTTGCGAACACGCAATTTGTACTTGGTAGGGGCGGTAAATAAGCGAGAAACTTTGACAAGGGCGGCCAGGCATGTTCAATCATATTAAAACGACTATGACAAGATGCATAACAAGTGAAAATAAAGACATCTAGTGGTTAGAGCAGACACTTATAAATAGCACATTTTAAAAAAATGATACTTTTTGTCTTTGTATAATTTGATGAATGAAATGATTAGGATACAATGTTACTATCGGTAAATTGTGTTTGGGACAGAACAAGATGGAAACAGTTACAAATTTGTTGGCACGAGTATGCAGTTTTTCTTTAATTTAAAAATAAACTCACGAAAACTTGTGATCACAAAATAAAAGTGCGAAAGTGAAGTTCACTAATTGAATGGAGGTCAAACCCCCTCCCCCCTAAACGAATGAATTTCGCTTTTTGAACTTCTGCGACAATCTGAGACGGTCCCTCAAACATATGTTAAGTATCGCAGGCCGGCGCAATATGAAAAAATTCTCGACCAGGTGTATTGCATCATTGCGAGTTTTGACCAGCGACTCCCCATTCTTCGGGTTAGATTCGCGTTAACGTCAATGCTGGCTGTCGACAGCTTAAAAACAATAAAGTGTTGAAGATTTGACCGACTCGCACTATGGACGGCCTGCGTCGAATTTCGAGAATGTAAATCCAGAATTCAATAGTGCAAGTTGAATGTACCACTAATGTATCTTACAAATTGCAGATCGCGTACTTCATGGTGCCACTGCCATATGTCGTGCTTTTCGCTTTGTTGATCCGAGGCGCAACTCTTCCAGGGTCGTCTGAGGGTATCAGGTATTACATGGAGCCAAACTGGAGTAGACTAACTGATATCAATGTGAGTCTTTTTTTCAAGTGTTGAAAATTATTATTATTGCCTGTCGAACTCCAAGGTCATGATTGAAAAGAATGGTGCTATATTAACACTTTTAACAAAGAAGTGATTGAACTATAATTGTCTAATTATTAATCCAATTATCACCTAACCTTCAACTGTACTCCTCTTTAGGAAAATCCGTGGACAACTAATTCTGTTCAGCCATCGCTGTGTCGATTTTAGCCGATATGTACACTATAGATCTGTATTGAAAAGAGTACGAAGAAAAGGGGAAAACTGAAGATTTTATAATAACTTTTATGAATTCTTTTTTTAACGATATACCTTAGGTATGGGAAGACGCTGCCTCTCAGGTGTTCTTTTCCTTGAGTGCTTCCTTCGGTGGACTTCACGTCATGGCCAGCTACAACAAATTCAAAAACAACTTGTACGCGTAAGTAATATAATTGCGTCGCGTTTGCTCATTTCATCTCTAGGTTCAGTCTATGACACACGCTCGTCTGCCCCAACATTGTGATCATGAAACCAGTCATTGACTATATTAGGTAAAGAATTTTGTGTTTTTTAGGGAGCATTCGTTTTTTAAGGGGAGGAATTTGAGCGACAAATGAAATGTAAAAAGCGACCCCTCCAAATAAAATTTCTAAATTTGACCTCTCCAATTCATCAATTGTAAAATGTGACCCCTTTCCCAAAAAAGTCATCAGATTTGATTCATTAACCCTTCGCGCCCTATTGCCCTGGGCTAAAAAAATAGGCCCTTCAAAAGTGTTTGCAAGAAAAAGAGTTACCCACCCTTGAATTTTCATGCACAAAAAACAGCGACTCTCCCGCAGATGTCACAGTCCGTATCAATAATATCGTAATTGACTTATAATTTCCCATTTGACCTGTGAACTTTCAAAGAATCCTTTTGAACTTTACAAATAATCACTGAGTGAAATTCCAATATCATATTGGTTTTTCAGATCTGCTCTTTCAAATGATTCTCGTCACGTACATTTATATAAATCGTCAAACTTTTTTAAAGCACTGATTTTAATAGCTAGTTTTGTATTGTAAAAACAATATTTAAAGTTTCCTTACATACCACAATGTATACAACATTTTTTTGAAATTCAAAAATTAAATTTCTTGAATACACATGAACTTGTAATCGCCCCAGTCTAATCAAGTACACTAACATCAATAAACAAGAGTACATAAATACACAGATTTAGCTAGTTTTGTATTTAAAAGAAATTATTCATAGCTCCTCATAGACTACTCATAGATTATGTATGGAGGACCAAGCAACATTTCGGTGAAATTCCAAAGTCAAATTTTTTTCCATAACTTTGTAAAATCTGACCCCCTTCCAATCATTGATTGTAAAATTTGACCCCCTAAAACGCTTCCGTAAAAGTCAACCCCCCCTGATTTCCACCAACCCCCTCCCTGTAAAAAACGATTGCTCCCTTAACTGTCATTGCTCCAGTACATAGTTCAAGCTGAAGGCGATTGACCTTATTTTGCTAATTTGTGTTGGGTAAGTTCTATGCGTTCCTTATCAAGTCTCCTTCAATATTTACAAAACAAAACGTGTTCGTCTATCAATAACACTGACTTTGACATCTATTTTTCTTTTTCTACAATTCAGGGATGCCCTAATAATCCCTATCATCAATTTCTTGACCAGTTTCTTTGCCGGATTTGCCATTTTCGCCGTTCTCGGCTTCATGGCCCACGATACCGGCAGAGGCGTCGATGAGGTGGCCAGCAGTGGTAAGTGATTTGCTCCGGGCCCATCACCTTTTCCCTAGATATATAGATGACCAGTTCTTTAATTTGGACATGGTGACGGGGTGCTCTGAAACAAAACGAGTCGGCCGATTGTATTCTCGAAAAGAATCATTTTCCAGTTCAGCCATTTGTACGTGTTTGTACATAGTCAGGGTTGAAATATGACGTAAGGAAAGTTAATTTTGTCAGATAGAGAGACAATTGTCATATCACTCTACGCTGTTTATCGATCGTACATCTAGTCTTGAGGTTATCTATTGCGGCGAAAGATGACTTTTATCTATCACACATCGAGTATCGAGGTTATCTGTCGGATATATTTGTAAACTTTTTGACTTGTGGTATGTTTTTAAAGTTGAATCCACTTTAGATGGGCAGTCTTCGAAGTAAAAGCTCGAAATATGCATCGACAAAGAATCTTGTGTACACGGGCCTTGAATCTTCTTTTTTAAACGCGAGGAAATGAAGGGGTTTTCCAACGGATATTACTGTATGCACAGCTGCATGAAGCTGATCGTCCTGTTACAGAGCGATGATAAACTTCAAATTGCGTCCCTGAAGGAAAGATAGCAGATAGATCTCAGCTGACACTACACAATACCAGCAGTAAACTCCAATTTTGTCGGTCGGTATGGCTGGAGAACTTTTGTAAGGCGACATGCCAAGAGTACCAGTTTACTTCGGTAGAGTGCCGAACACATTATTGAAATGTATCCGTGATTCAAAACGATTGCCGGCATTTTGCCATCTTTTTTTCCCAAGGTGTTGGATTGGCATTCATGGCATTTCCAGAAGTGATTGTTCGGATGCCAGGCGCACCGTTTTGGGCGATCGTCTTCTTCCTGATGCTGGTTGTGGTTGGTTTAAGTTCACAGGTATTGCCAACTCATTTCACATTTACTCATCTATTTTAATTAAACGTCGGGGAAACCTACATAAACGTGCTTCTCTATTATCGTTCATAAAGTGTTTTGAAAAGTATGTTGCTCAAAGTAAAATAACTAAACAAAATATGATGATTGATATGCACTGTTGCAAGTAATATTGAATTCGTATGTGGCGAGTGGTAAACCTCAAACACAGTATCACATAGAGCTTTCCGTCATGTTTGAAAAAACAATCACAAGAGTATCGTATTTAAATTCAAGTATTTTTCGCTACTTTGTGTAACTTTCTCAGCGTACAAATAGGCTTTCGTCTGGGTCAGCATGACCGATAACCTTATTTCATCGCTAGCGGCCCATCTATGCATCAATACCGCAATATCGTAAATGATGTGCACATGCAAGTACGGACTGGAGGATTCAGTCGTGCAGTGTAGGGGCGTTCTGGCTTTCCAAAACGTCCGACCCTTCACTGGGGTAGGTCGCATAGCGCCCGCACACGGCTTAATCATTCAGTCTAATTAAAGTACAACCGGAAGCAAATTCGGAGTAGGCGTTTGTCGAAGGTCGTGGGCTGACTACAATATAAAAATGTTTTCTTTCTCGCTTCTCAGTTTGTCATGGTTCAAACTATCGTGACGTCATTATACGATGATTTCGAGTCACTCCGACATGCATTTCAGCACCGCAGATGGGTATTACCCGGCATCCTGTGTGCGATATTCTTCCTACTTGGTCTACCTCATGTGACCGAGGTAAGCCCTCCTATTCATTGTAGCATATTACACATGATATTTTTATAGCAAACCATTGAACAACATACATAGACTTGAACTAGCCTTTGTTTTTCTTCGAACGTAAAACTCGGAATTACATCGGTAAGCACGGTTTGGACGTCATCACTGATCGAAAATTTTCGGCATGTTCTAGCGCCTTTACATCAATGCAGATACGATGCAACAGTGACTATGATGACGATTGCAGTGGCCGACGAAGATGAAAATTTTGATGGTGTGGTTCTTAATTCACCTATAGTGTATACTGATAATGACAAAATATTGATTACTAAGCAAAATGATGCCATCAGTTTTACTTATTTGTGGTTCTTTCAAATATTTGCCATAGTTCTTAACTTTACGTTTCTGGATTGTAGTCATTCTAAATCTTGCTGACCTTTTATCTACAAAGTGTAATATAGTCGCTGATGTCTTGATAAAAGTGTGTCCTGTGCTTTCTTTCTACACTGTTTATTTTCTGCACTAGGGTGGACTGTATTGGTTTCTCCTTGTTGACACTTACTCAGTCATATTGTCTGTCATTCCGGTCGCCCTTGCCGAAATTCTCGTCGTGACCTTCGTTTACGGTAAGACATGCACTCGGAAACATGTTGTCTTGTTAGGGGCCATACCTTGTTGACTTTTCATACTACCGTTCCACTAAACTTACTAAAATGCGGGTCAAAGTGAGCAGTAACACCATACAGCACGTAGAAAATACTTTGACACGAACCGTGACGTGGACTATAAAGAATGGCGACCGAAATGGGAGATATGTAAATTTTGAGAATCAATTTATCCATCCTCTGAAACAAAAGACTCCATGACAACAGAGTCAAATATTCAGGAAGATTATTGGCAAAGTATTTGGTAAGCGATGGCTAAGTTTTAGAATTCCCGTGACCTGCCTGATATTTCTCTTTAAAGTCAAATATATGTCTGATATAATAATATCAGAATGTGAAATATGGTACGAATTCATCTACAGTTCAGCAAATAGCAACGGCGTTAATTACCGTATCTTTATAGGGTTTCGTCGACTGTTAACGGACGTCGAATCAATGGTTGGGCAGAGATCGTCAGCATATTGGATAGCAATGTTTATAACATCAGTTGGTCCAATGTTCGCTGCGCCTTTGATTCTTGGCGTAAGTATTCATACCGACAAAGACCACATATAATTCTAGACTCTCTTTAAAAAAGTGAAAACTCAAATCTTGAAGGACGTGAATCCGGACAACTTAGGCACGCACAAGATGAAAATCCATTGAAAATCGTTTATGTGTTCAATGAAAAATATTATGGCCCCGTCTTTGAACTGTGTGTGCCGCCCGGAGAGCGTGCTTGCTATTAGCATTGGTAGGGAATCTGATAACAGTAACAACAAAAGGCGTCTTCCTAATGACCGATTCAGATATATTCATTTTGTGAGTGAACTGAATATTTAACTGAAGACACTGCATCTTTGTTTGTAACTATTATTTAGGTTATTGGTATTCTTAATCTGAAAACTTCAAGTACATTGAATGTCAACATGAAATCGACATCTATTAATTGCCTTATCTTTCCGTATATATCGTTGTGTATTTATCTGTTTCCATCTCTCTCTCTCTCTCTCTCTCTCTCTCTCTCTCTCTCTCTCCCACCATGTATTTCTCCCCTCTTCCGGCGGCATTCCAAACTATGGAAAAACGAACAGTTTGTAATGGTCTTTTCCTTCATCGACTACAAGCCCCTGGCCGGATATCCGACCTGGGCTGACCCCGTTTTGGCCTGGATGATCGTAACAGTATGCATCGGCCCTCTCTTTGCCTACATGATTTATCAACTCGTGGTTAAAGAAACGGGGTCGTTCATGGAGGTGCGTGTCATTTTGCCCAATACATAAACATGTACTATGGTATAGCAACACTTTTTGACATGGTGGTGACATAGGAACTGATATTGACTATGTAAAATAATGTACATTTTATCAACAACCTTGTCAGCTTTCTAAGCTACATTAAATGAAGATCCAGGCAAAGAATTTACACCTGTCCTATTGGCTATCTCTTCACAATGGTTACTTTAAGATAGGCCCTGGGATTATACATCGTCCCTCCACAAAGAAGCGTGGATTATATATGTTGTTACAGATATATATTTTGTTCTAAGTCCTTTTATTGACCATTATATACAGATTTGACTGTACCAAAATTTGTACATAAAGTGACACCTATCTCCCCCTTATTTCAGCGTCTTTCGAATTCCGTCAAACCGGCTAGTGACTGGGGACCTATGTTGGAAAGGCACCGACAAGAAGCCGGCTACCCACCAAAGGACGGCGGACTGTCGATCAACCCCGGCGGTTTTCCGTCAGGCGTCGATCCGACGATGACCTTTGAAAAGGCAGAAACAACCTTACCTTCATTTTGAATTACCCTACTCTCTGACATCGATTTTGGTTTACTGTGATTCAGATGAGGATACACAGTCATACATCATCTAAAGCTAACTAACAAAAAAAGCAAAAAAAACCCCAAAAAACAAACAAACAAAAAAACAAAAAAACCCCAAAGCAAGTGATATTGATTGTATCTGCACGAATTCAACGTTAATGGAAATCAACGGCGGCCATTTTCTTTTCATTTACAAAATAATACATAAGTTTCCTTTGAAGGAGAAACACATGAAAAGTTTTTTTCTCACTGTTTTAAGATTTTTGTCAAGTGCTTGAAAAAATCAATGTTTCTTAGTTCTGACACTTTTGGATCGTGGAAAGCTCTGCTCTATTAATGTAAAACACTGTTCTACATCGTACATTTTTATGATGTAGCTGCAAGTGCCAGCATCTCTCCAAGCATTGTAGATATTGCAGACTGTCTGTACTTGCTGCATGCTATTGAGGAACCTCCATCCTTTTATTCAAAATAATATACTTTTGAAAATCTCCTACGCTTTAGACGCAATTTATCCTTCACTGGTGTGTAAATGTGTACAGAAGAAGTTTATGGGATTTGTAGTTGGAGTACGATTTTTCTCCAGTTTCCGCGGCCGACGACTCGTGTCAAATTTCAGGAATGTCTCCTTTTCGCTGCTGAAGCATGTTTATAGCAGAATCTTCTGAACGTCGTATTATTTTGTGAAAACCTGAGGCACTATAATAACGCTTAACATTTTACTAGTGTTTGTCTTACGTGCATCAGCTACATCTTCCGTTATGCCTAAAAGCATGTAAAACGATTGGAATTAATTTTGGATAATTGGATTATGAAGTAATGTCTGTTAAATCTGCAAATGTAAGCTCATCTGCTTTTCTGTTTAAGTTACACGCTTGTTTTTATGAATAAATTGTAATATTGCCACATTCAGCTATATGGCACCCAATTGTTTTTAGAAATTTGAAAAATATGAAGATCTAGTTATCCCAAATTAGTTCCAATTGAAAGTCATTTGATATTTTTATTTCTGCCAATTCCTAATTTGCAAATTTAATGAACTTTCCTATTTAGGGATATGTACTGGTATTTACTTGAACAAACTTGGCAAAACATGCTATGTACATTGATCATTATACCGGGTTATAACAATGTTGAAAGTCATTTCGCATTTTCATGTCAGCTAATTCATAATTTGCATATCTAATAAGTTTTCACAGTTTAGCCATAGACAAACATAGACAAACTCGCCACGGGTATTGTTTAAGGCGTGAAGCGGTTACATAACCCATCCATGTTCGCCTCGCCTTAGGTTGCTCTCGCCTCTCTCCGAAAAGTGATTTAAACTTCGAGACGAGTTTCTTTTGCAGTTAAATAGTTAAAATAGTCGGTATTGTAAATTCGGTTTTCCCTTTTCTTTTTCTTTATATCTCTGTATCATGTACGTTTTTTGTTTGCGATGGGCTGAGGCCCAAGCATTTGAGTAAAAGGAATGAAAAAAAGTGCCGACCATGCATCCTTCGGTAATTTTCCGATTTTCGCCAATTGTTAAGCAGTAGTATGTTCGGCAAAGTTTGTGTTGTTGTTGTCGTGTGGTGCTGAGCGGAATTGACGTGCTGGCGAAAAGGGGAGTGTTTTGAGCTTCAGGAAAGTGAGTTTTACCGTTTTAAAAATTCCTCTCATATTTTAATGAATATATAATGAGTGTGTTTGAACCAAATTTGAAAGTCTTTTATCGATACTGTCTGGTTTTACTCTATGGTTTACGGTCAGTCATACCGTCCTTTAAACGTGTGTCAAGGAAGGACATGTTTATGAAACTGCTGGCGTGTTATGTTTTGATTGGCATGAAGCAGTGTTTCTGGCCTAAGAGCTCACAAAGTAACTATGGTTGCTACGCGACTGCACGATGCCATCTCGTCGTATTTTTCGCATAATCTCGTGCAATTATCAACCACAAACAAAGCCTCCAAAAGGCTTAACACCTTTGAAGCTCATTTTAATATGAAAAGCCAATAATCTACCGAGACGACCATAGAACCAAAGGCATGCCGCGTTTCCACTCTGTGATATTTGTCTGTGGTTTGGCACATACAGCTTGAAAGACTTGACCAAAGGCAATTATACGTGCTATATTAAGTGGTGATAAAATGACAGTACTCAAAGAAATTAATTATTTTTATTTCAGCTAATTACATATTTGAATACTTAATGACTTTAGAATTGATCTGTGGTAAATATTGTTCATTATGCTGATCATTACACTTTCGATGAACTTGCAAACATGTAACAACAATTCAAATTTGCACATAAATGCAATATATAATGAAACGCGTGAGCATTTATAGTTCATATCTGGTGTAAAATACAGAGCGCGGTAAAATTGTGACTTAAATACGCTATCTGTTTAACTTTCTAGTATAAGTAGACATCGTTTTATTAGTTTTCTTAATTTACATAATGTATAGTGCATAAATATCATCCTTGTAAAACACCAATGGAATATTGTAAATAACCTAATTCTGCTGTTTCACAGAACAACATTTACATGTAAAAGGCATCCTCTGTATCTGGATTAATGTCATTGTGTACACATTAATCTTTTCACTGTCATCCATTATTGTAAATTTTAGTTGTGTAAAAATCAAACTTGGAAAATAAGTACAAAGCTGAAAATCCATAATGGAAAGCTCTAGATGAAGATTTAAAAGATCTCAGGCATTACAAAGCCAAGCTAGTAGAAAAAGAAAACAAAGATCATGAGATTTCTTGCCCTGTGAAATTTTTGAGCCGGAGTGAATACTACAGAATAAGTTATTTTTTTACGGCCGGGGGGGGGGGGGGCGGGCAAAATCCAGGGGGGGGGGGGTCCTGGAAATTTTGGAACCCCCAAAGGGGGGCCATCACTTTTTCCATGGTAGGAAAGGGGGGGC
>LD343178.1:452334-473132 GCA_001465055.1 Ptychodera flava | reverse complement strand
GGGGTCATCTTTTTTTCACGAAAAATGCGGGGGGTCTATATTTTTTGAACACCGGCGACAAGATTTTGCCGGCCCCCCAGGCCGTAAAAACTGAACGCTCCCTAAATGCGTGCCTGTTCAGTATAAATTGCAAGAAACTGACATCACGCTTTTGTCCTTCTTACATCTCGATTTCAGCCTTGATCTCTGTTGGTCACGTAATAGTACGGATGTTGCTTTGCGCGTTCTAGAATTCTGCGGGTAAACAAACGACGTCAGTATGTATGTCAATCCGCGACGGGAAGCGGCCATCGTATTTATGAAAACTAACACAAATGACGATGAATTTTTGATATCGCACGCATTTTTATCTCCTAAACAATGTCGAATATTATGTAAACTACATATTTATCATTCCAAAAGGTATATGATAAAACCTTTACGGCCCTGATACGGCTTTTGCGGCCCTTGGTCGTACGGCGTACGGGTCCTCGCACGCTCGGGCCCTTCCGCCGTACGACCTCGGGCCGCAAAAGCCGTATCAGGGCCGTAAAGATTATTATCAACGGAACCTGGCAGCTAGCATCCATTTCCCCTTCGATTAGGGAGAGATTATAAAGAAACACTGCCTTAAAGTGATTAAGTCGTTCTTTTTTACCTTTTTGTGAAATCAAGAAAACGTGGAATACTTGCATAAGGTCTCTCAGTGTAGGCCTATAGGCCTAAGTTGACATCGGTACACAACTGCAAAAGTTTCAAAAATTTTCACTCGGCTGAATGCAAACAAATGATTTCGTTAGTGACCTCTATACAATACGGATTTTTCATGTTCCGACTTGCTTTGCTATGAGAAAGAAACACTAACGTAGTCAGATGTGACTATCCGAGCCAAACGTCACAACTAGCCAAGTCTATATAAATTCATTAGTTTACTTTACCTCCCTGCCATCTTACTAATGACATCCAAAGGTTGGCTCTTACGTTAGATTGGTACCTTCAAACTGACAATATTTTCTAATAAACCTGAAACCATTTTACACTGTTAACAAAACGGACTTTCCTTTGCCTAGCAAATTAAATTGCATCGCGAGCCCTCGAGGTGAACACCATGTCAGCAAATGTTATGACGATAGAGCTACTGAAACTGAGAGCAATTGTACAACGAAAAATTCGAACTTCACTCTTTTTATTCACCTTTTCAATGGCATTATGAATTTTCCATCCTGCAATACGACAAGAATCTGACACAAGGAACTGCTCGAAAAACGTTTGCTTCGTAGGGATTTCTCTGACTTCCCTGGGCGACCGAGCCAGCAAAGTGGCCCTCTACTGTACACACAAACAGAGCCAAAGAAAGTAAGTCAGTATACACTGTTGTGTAGATTTTGCTCAGCCATTAGGTGTTAAAAGGAGTCGGTTTGCAATGGCGTTTTAAACGAAATTTTGTAGTCGTGTACTTTTCTTTTTTTGTAGTTTTGATGTTATTTATTGGCAACAGGATGTCCAACATTCAGACCTGGCCAGTACATAGGCTTAGAGGTCATACAAGTGCTTAGAACAGCCACTTTTCGGGAAAGGTGTCAAAAAGATTGGGCTGATCTAACAGTTGTGGACAAGCATCGAGAACAGTAGAATGCGGCTGTAAGCAGAGTTGAGGGTAGGAACAGTTGGCCAGTATTAAGCAGGCTTCAAGAAGTCAAACAACACAAACTACTTTTCATATTGAACAAAATAAAAAAACTCAAGAAAGATTACATATAAAGTGTACCAATCCTCATCCAAGTAACATACAGATTCCAAGCTGTGAACAACATCTTCAACAAATTATTCAAGGTCATGGTAGAAGGGATAAACGGGTTATTTGAAAACAACATGGTTACGGTATATGGCTATACTCCATAATCCTTGAAAACTTCTCTTCATTCATTAGTCTTCTATGTCACACTGAACCGCCATCTCAGCTGTGTCCTGGTACAGGTAAAGTTCACCCGGTCGAGTGTAGGACATCATGTTTTTAGTAGACCGAGTCAACTTCTCTGCATCCTCAGGAAGTGCCTCGTACCCGGCTTCTTTCCTGAACTCGTTCAGTGCGGGACCCCAGTCTTCTGTTGGTCTCAGAGATTTGACCAGTCTCTATTGATGTGGAGGTAAGGAGAATTGACATGCACGCAGATTAGGAATTAGAAAGGGCGCTGAGCTTAACAATTCTCACTATAGGGCGCTCTCCGTTATCTACAAGGGCGAGCATGCATAGCGCTGTCGAGCGGCCAATCTTTCTGTCTTTGGTAATGCATGTATTGTGGCTGTGTTGAAACATGGAGCCGTTTGTAGCTCCATGGTTGAACCATGGAGGCAATAGACGGATTTACCTCAATGGTTGAGCTAAACCACGACTCAACACTGGAAGGTATGCGTAATACAATGCATTTGAGGATTTTCAGAGGGGTTCCTATAGAGAGATAGCTCAACTCAAATCATTGTGGCATTGTGCGGCGGAGCACAAAGTCCTCTTCAAGTTGTCAGTATGACACCAACCCAGTGTAACGCCCCAGAAACATACCTGTCGAAATGTGCCAGTCTGTTTGCAGATCAGATGGTAGGGGATGTATAAAACAAAGGCTGTCAAAGACGTGCAAGTCATCAGCCATCCCAAGGTAATTGCCCAGTCAGGATATGTGTAGGGTCCCATCGTCGGTGCCTTATACTCCATGCAATAAAATACTATGATCATCTGAAAAAAATTAAATTTGCGCCAAGCATGCGTTATATATTGTATGTGGAAATCTGTAGCCTCGTAGGAGGCCACGCACGTAAACGTTAGAAAATTAAGACAATTTTTAAAAAATAAGAAAGATAATATATAGATTGCTGGAAACATTCATATTCCTCCTTAAAGTCGCACTTTTATAACAGTCTCATTGATCAGCTGTAACAGTGCGTTGTTTCTGCTTTGTTATCGTGTTTACTGTTTTTCTCTTGTACGTTTTCTGTTATGTTGTTTGTTTTAATACTTTAATTGTATTTTAAAATATTGTCAATTTTTATCGTCGACCTTGTGAAAGATCAGCCTTAGTGGCCGAACAAGTTATCGACAGTAAATAAAGTTAAATAAATAAATATATTCTATACTCTTTTTTATTCTTTTCCTCAGTTTTTTAAGTCGTTCAACGGCCTTCGTTTTATCAGTTTTGCCATTATGGTGTTACAAAGAATCACAAGCTAGGTTCTAATGTGCCACGGCAAGGGCGCCCTATTTGAGATTGTCGGAAGTCGGTATACGTTTCTTATCACCGTCTCAAAAATTTTCTGTTCACAAGTAATGTATAGGGATTAAGGTTCCAAGACAAGAAATTTGACCTTTTTGATCTAACAATTCTCTAACGGTTAATAAGCGCAGAACCCCCGTAAAGTATACATTTTCTGAAAGCCTAGATATACGGGAACATTTTGGTAACCACAGTGTCACCATTGTTTGCATAACTATCACGTGACAAGGTAATTTGCATAACCTTCCAAAAATATGTTTTCCCTATGTTTTGTCTCAATACTTCAAAATATCTGACTCAAATTTGCTGGAATGCAAGCTGTTACAATGCTCTTCCAAAGTGTGTCTCAGATTTTTTATATCTTGCTTAATTTTTTTGGAGCACAATTTTAAAGAAATCAACTATGGTTAAATTCACTGCTCTGGAAGTTTTTCTGGCATAAAAACTGTTTAAGAAGTTTTAAAAAAATTCCGAGACACTTTTTTTAAGACCCTTAGAACAGCTTGCACTCACACAAATTTCAGCCGCATATCTCAAAGCATTGAAACAAAACATAGGGAAAACCAATTTTTGAAAGGTTATGCAAATTACCTGTCACGTGATAGTTATGTAAACAATGATGACACTATGGTTACCAAAATGTTCCCCTATATCTAGGCTTTCCGAAAATATACAATTTAGGGGGGTTCTGAGCTTATTAAACACTAGAGAATTGATAGTTTAAAATGGTCAATTTCTTGTCTTGGAACCTTAAATAGGACGGAGACATATGCCCTCTACGGTCTACAGTGGTTATAACTAGGCATGCATAAACAATGGCGGATTCTCTAGTGCACATGCTGCAAATGCTACTCTATCTGAATTTGCGTTCTAAACGTCACCCAAGCAGATTTAATGGTCATTTTCATGAAGCGGTACCGATTCATGGTAACTTTTCATTAAAGGTAGCACTTGAATGTAAAGAAATGTGAAGGAGGCTCCCCACCTTACTATCGAAAATGTTTGTGTTGAGTTTGTGTTTGATTCGTTTCGGATATGTGTGACTAGAACACGATTGGAACTAATTTGGTATAATTGGATGGTAAAGTACTGCCGATTTAATCTACAAATGAAATCTAATCTGCTTTTCTTTTAACATTACACACTTGTTTTTATGAGTAATTTGTATTATTGCAACATTCAACTATCTTGCACCTAGCATTTTTGAGAAATTTAAAAAATATGAAATCCAATTATCCCAAATTAGTTCCAATCGTGTTCCAGGGTTCCTATATAGTTATATAGTATATAATAGTGTTCGTTTCGTTTCGGATATATGTAGGGAAGTGAGGATTAGTGCGTACGATAATGTTTTGCTTGAGAAGGGAAAGCTTATGGCGAGACGCAGCCGGATCTGTGGTGTTACAAAAGTTGATAGAGTGGCCCTTTGACGCCTGCGTTTCGAAACCTGAGTGTGGTTTCTCATCAGTCGCAGTGTAGATTCTTTCCTCAGTTTGTGTTTGTGAATTAAGTGAATTCTGTCTTACTGTTCTTCAAGAAGCGAAGCCAGTATATTTAATGTTTGGATCGCGTTGTGAATCTGTTTGGCGATCTGCATATTTATGAGTGTTGCGTAGGTATTTTTCGCATTCGTGTACGTAATCTTTTGTGTTGGCAAAGACAATGCCACGACCCTTGTCGAGGGGTTTTGTGGCAATTTGTGTATTGTTTGTAAGTTTTGCTTATCGCGACATAACATTCATCGCGACATCTTTCATTCCTTTTCATGAATAGGTGTATCTGGAAGTGCAAATTTAGTTACTTTAAGATAACTTTCAGGTTTTGTGTTTTTTGCTGTTCGGGGGAGTTCAGTTTGATTTTTCTTTGAATGGGTGTTGTCGCCATTGTTCGCGTCTCATGATGTATCGTAGTCTTGTTTTTCGACAGTATTTGTTGCCATCATGAAACAGTTGTTTTCTGTTTTGGTTTTGTTGGTGTTGGAATAAATTTTAGGCTTTTGCCCAGCGCCATTAAGTCGGTGTTTGTTTGTTTGTGCGACGATAGGTTTTTTGATGAATTTCATGTCGTTGGGAGGATGGTGGAGTCTTCATTGTCAGATTCGGAGTGATTTTGTTTCCCTGGTTGTTGTGTACCCTCCATTCTGGCAACTGTGTGCCCGAAATGAAATTGCCATGGCACATAAACAGGAAACGAAAACTCGAACTCCGTCGACGATTCAGTAGCGTGGAAAGTCTTTCAAGTGGAACCTCAAATGAAAAGTAACCATGAATCGGTATCCCTTCATGCAAATGACCATTAAATCTGCGTCGGTGGCGTTTACAACGCAAATTCAGATAGAGTAGCATTTGCAGCATGTGCACCAAAGGATCCACTGTTGTTGATGTATGCATGCATTGTAACCACTGTAGACCGTAGAGAGCGTAGGTCTCAGTCCTATTTAATCCTCGTACATTACTTGTGAACAGAAAAATTTTAAGACGCTGATAAAAAATGTTTACTGACTTCCGACAATCTCAAATAGGGCGCCCTTTCCGCGGCACGTCAGAACCCAGCTAAAGACTCTTTATTTTATCGGCGGGTTTGACTGTCCTTCACATTACAAGTGTGTAAGTGCAAGAATGTAAGCTAGATAAATTTATTTCGTCTGTAGGAGTTACTTACTCCTATGACCACTGGGGCTATAAAGAGTGGTATCAAGTAGACTATGGAAACTAATAACCAGAAGCCATCCGAGCGACGTCCTCCAACTGCCTTCATGTCCCTAAATAAACGAGGCACTCCTGAGAGAGAGAGAGAGAGAGAGAGAGAGAGAGAGAGAGAGAACGTCCCATAGTGTTACACACACGAATGGGGAATAAATCGTCTATCAACACGGTAATCGATGCATTGACAATCCCAACTGGCAGTTGTCTTGTCAGGAAAGTAAACTTCAAAAAGAGTAGAAAGACATACACATTATATCATTTTAGTAAAGAACAATTTTGTCTACCAGACTAACTCGAGTTTCCTGCATAAATTCAACAGAATGTCTGACACCATTTTATTTTCTACTTACAGAAGAAATGTTACTTACCATATATATATGTGACGACCAAGCATTCAAAGAAACCGACTATCGTCAAAGACAATGTTACGGCATACGCATCCATCAAATTTATCCAGTATAAACCAGCCTTTTCAATAAAATCGGAACAAGGCAAACAGATTAGGTTGGTGACTTAAAACCCTTTTCGATCTTCATTGTTATCATTAATTTCTTCTCAAGAAATCATTAAAATCGCAAAACGCAATGCGAACTGCCGTAGACCTTTCTAAGAGACTATGACGTAGCTTAATTAATGTGTTTTCACACCGGCAAGTTCTGTGGGTGAGTATTGATACCACAGTGGTTGCGCGTATTAATGGCCTGTCTTCCTGTTCATGCTTTAAAGAACGGCGACTTATGCTTTCTTCGCTTTGTCCCGTCGTTCATCTTCCAAAAGGGCAAAATGAGCCGTACAATATATATGGTTACGGTGACGCATCATGTTGCCTACGGCTAACTTTGTAAGAAAGAAAACAATTGCGCGATTTACCTGTGTGACGAGCGGCAAGCCAAGGAGGAAAGCTGCCACGCAGTACAAAAGAGGCAAAGCTGTCCGCCAAAATTTACGCCTGCGAGCTAGCATCTTCGACTCGTCAAGGATAGCCGTTATCACCGTTTCGACCGCTACAAACTGTGTAAATATGCATAATTGCATCATCATTGTCGAAATGAAGAGTCTTTGCTAAAGATTCCGAAGATGTTTTCGGAAGGATCATCATCATGCTGTTTCAGACAGTTAACTCCACGGCAAAAATAATCCAGAAAGACAAATTTTTCTTCGTCACGGAAGCACAATTTCACTTGACATCATCATCATCATCATCATGAAGTGAAAAGTATATTATAGAAATAAGAGAGGAAAGCCAAACTAAACGCGCTCGGCACGCCTCGCCCGTTAATTTTTGGCTTTCCTTTCGCCTTTGCTCATAAATAAATGGTAATGGTCACGGCGGAGTCTGTTATTTACATTAAATTATCAACGATCCCAAGAAAATCTTCTATTAGACAAATGTTGTATTCACTGAACAGTGACGTGCTGCCCTGTATGCGATTCAGTGCAACATGCGTCACACTATCAGGCTCGCTGTAAAATTTTAACAAATCAGGATATTTTCGGGGGAAGTAGTGTTTTAAGTTGGCCCACAAGTGCTCCATTTCATTTTTGACTACTTATGATCTTTTTAAAAATCACAATTTACGTTTTAGTTTACGATACTGTGAGTTAAGATTATTATCCATATTCACGGGCATGTAAACAAACCATAACTGTGTATTTATCGTCCGTCACGTGGTTCAGCTCGACCAATTAAAATGTGGCCGACAAGGTATGGTAATATAATCCCTTAAAGATTGTGGGGAACATATAAACAAACCATACCAAAGAATCTATTCCAAGGGAGACGAGGGTCAGGAAAAATACTACGGCAAACAAAGGTGAGATGGGAAGTCGAGAAATAGCCTCTGGGTACACATCAAATGCCAGTCCCGGTCCACTGACGGCGACGTCCTCCACTTTTTTGCCCAGTTCGTGAGCCATGTGTCCGAGCATCGGGAAAATGGCAAAGCCAGCCAAGACACTGGTGAGACAGTTTAGCGTCGCTATGAGGAAGGCATCACTAAAGGATGTTGAAAAAAGAGCGAGTGAACGACGTGTACAAAGAGAGAGCATCCCATCGGATAACACCATGATAGTGATTAATAGAATCTCACACCCCCAAGGACCTGGGATCAGATTTCTCACACGAGTTGGGGGTATTTTTTCTCACACCGTCGATCCCACACTCCCAGCAGCAAGGAATGTGAGAACTTGCGGTCTCTCTGCAGAACAATGTAAAACATGCACGCGTACATACATACATATTTTGAACCCAGTACATTTTTTTTCACCTACAGAATTTGAGCGAGATACGTCACCCAGAATCACAATTCCTAATTTAGATTGTAATAATATCGTAATCCTTTCTTGTTAATTATTACATCCAAGCAAATTTTACGAGAGAGTTACATAGAAAGTAAATTGTTGATATAGTATTGACGACATTATCACGGAGGCGATGTTGTAAACTGCACAATCTTTGCATTTTAGTAGCCGAGGAATGGGAAATTGAATCAGTACGCCTATGTGTGTGACTTATCTTTCCTTTAAAAGTGGAGGCGCATTGACAAAATACAGTGTAGGTGAGAAAAATTATGATTTATCAATTGCGACAAGAATGAAATATACTACCTGAACACGTTGTTGTGAAACTTGTTGTAACTTGCCATTGTGAAAAGACCTCCACTAGTCGGCCCCAATGAGAAAAACATCTGCCCAGCTGCCTCCTTCCATATCTGTTTTGGTAAACAAAATATAGTATAGGATCATGAAGTCTACATAGTAGAAAAAAATTTTCCTATGGCGTCTAAAGGAAATCCCCAGGCCTAACCACGTGTGCATACAATATTTAAATGCATAACCTACCCCGGGTTCCTTGAGCTTGGTCCAGTTAGCACTTGCGATGTAAAATTTGATTCCTTCACCGGCGCCATCTAAGGTGCAACCCCGTATAACGAGTATGATGATGAGAACGTAGGGCAAAGTCGCTGTGACATATACCACCTATTCAAGGAACAGTGAAAACATAATTTAATTTTGAACTGATCCATCAAAACTGCCAATATTATTCAAAGGGTACGTTACACATGGCGATTTTTCACGATTCACAAATTCGCAAGTGATTTCTCATACCATATAACATTAATTTCTATCGGTTACTACTCAGATAGACCAAGTTGTTCAGGCAGTAGTTTGTTAAAAAAAGTTGTCGAAACATCAATGAGGGAAAAATGAGAGAACGAATATATTATTGCGTACAGTTACAGCAATTTTGTACTCAATTTTATTCAATATGACATCAAATCGAATCCAGCAATCGTTATCTTTCAAGGCAAGTAAATCACCAGGTCCAAGAAACGAACAAAAAGACGACTACGACGACGACGACGACGACGACAACAACAACAACAACAACAACAACAACAACAACAACAATAATAATAATAATAATAATAATAATAATAATAATAATAATAATAATAAAAATAATATCAACAACAACAAAAAACACACTGACAAAAACAATAGTAAAAATCTGAAACTGCTGGTTAAGTGGTGGTACCAGGTGTCCGGAGTTGGTACTTTTCCATTCATGCCATGGGCTGTGCAGCGTAATTTGTAAGTAAAAGATCTGGAAACCAGGCCAAACTTATGATGACAGAGTTCACCATACCACAACACTATGTGTTATGTGGTAAGTTTGACCTTTCCAAATCGCACAAGTCACAACCTACCTTCCCTGCCGATTTGATTCCCTTGATGACACAAAGATACACAAGTATCCAGCCTAATAGAAGGCAGAGCGCCAACTGCCAGCGGACATACCCAGTCTCCTCGATTCCAGCTGAAGTTTCCAGTAAATAATTGCTGTAAAAAGGGAAAGCTAACGTTGGATCTACAATTTGAACAGGGGAAGGCTGAAGAATATGGGGTGATGGTAAGTTTGGGTAAAATTCAACACGATCTGGGGGTTATGTCTGCATCTATCATCTGTTAAAAGCCCCCAGGCGAAGTGTTGTACGTTGGAGAAATGTTCTCCATGTATGACGGAAAAGTTATTTACAGACAAGAGATAGACGATGCTACTATCCCATTGATAATGACGCAATAAAGGGAAAGTAACTCAACACATTGTTCATGTCTTGGTTGTTTGTGTTTAGTGCATGGTAATGTGCACTCAGTAAGTGCCACTCAAGATATGATTGCGCGAGGGAAGTGCAATGAAACAGTCTCACCCGAAATATTCCGAAGATGGGCCAGCAGTGTCGTTCGGCAACTGCATCCTCACCGCTGTTAAGTTGGCGGTGGAGTTAAGGTCTCTGTCATCGAAACACTTGTCCGAATTCCAGGAGTTGCCGCATCCTACCCAAGGCAAACTCGGCAGGTCCGTAAACGAAGCGAACAAGTAGAAGAGAGCCCAACAGAGGACAACGTTGTAGTAAATAGACAGAAAAGAAGTGCCGGTCAACATAGCAATTCCTAATCCTTTGAGAAAAAATGGAAAAAAATTGCTTACATAGGATACGAGTGGAAATGTTCTCCAAAGTCGAGCCATGAACAATTTCGATGAAGGGCATCAATGTTGTAGGTCATTACTACCAGTTTAAGCAACAAGATCGTGTTCAATTGTTTTTGAAAAATAGAAGATATCTGACACTGGTAAGCATCGATGCGAATTAAGGGAGTATGCGCCTCAAAAGTGAAAGATTTAAAGTTTTGCTCAAACCATTCTCTTTCAAAATCAAGAAGAGAATTTGGGGTCACCATGCAAATCTTGGTAATAGAGAAACAAATTTCCCTAGATTTACCGAAACTAGTATTTGAAATTCAAAATGGCCGCCATCCCCATTTTAATTTTATATTCCAAAAAACATAGATCCGATTTTCGAAAAAACTAAGACGATGAAAAGTTTTCTTACACCAAGAGCTTTAAATGAACGCCACAAGTGGGGTTCACCATCTTAGTTTTTCGAAAATCGAAAATTTAATTTTTCTCCATAGAGTTAACACAGGGATTGTGACCATTTTGAATTTCAAATATCGGTAAACATTTGGAAATTTGTTTCGCTAGTATCAAAATTTGCACAGTGAACCCCCAATTATTATTCTTGATTTTGAAAGAGAATTGCTGAGATATTCCTTAAGGAAAAATTTAGCAAAATTTTAGGTTCACTTTTGAGGCGCTCATTGCCTCAAGCAGTAGTAAGGGAAATTTTGATACTGGGATGGGTCCAGAAATGAACCCAAATGGGTTCCAAAATGACTACAATAAACCTTCAATCTCCCTTCCGAAAAGAAACTACCCTCTGTAGATCAGTTTTGCTTATTTCCTATTTGGTACAGTAGGGCAGAGGTCAAAGATCAGAGGCCAGAGGTCAAAGGTTAAATTCAGTAAACTGAAATTGACTAGAGGGTTTAAAATAATCTTCCTCGCTTAAGGTCAAAGGTCAAAACCTAGTAAACTAGAATCCTCACGAGGTTTGGAAATATCATCCTTGCTCAAATTGCTAGTAGACACATTACTGCAATTTTAGAATATTGTTGGATATCAAGAGGGATGTGACCATTATTTCAAATAAAATAAGTCATTTGAAGTGAATGACACTGATATCTAAAGTGTATATACTTTTGTCTGTTTTTAACAAATGAAGTTTCACTATTTTCTAAATTATTATAAACAACATCTAAATCCTTACAGTCTATGGTAAATATCGATGGTATTTATTATTATAATAACACAAGTTTTTCTTGAATCTGCTTTCATGAAAATATTTCCAACTAAATCATCAAAGTCACCTCCTGTAGTCAATTTAATGCACCTAATAAAAAGTGTACCATTCTGAAGTACAAACTGACCAAAATTTGCGGTCCGATGTGAGGTCGGTTAAGCAAGGTTTCACTGTATTTTCATATTTTCTGTCATCTGTTGATTGACTGTCTGTAAAGTTAGTACAGCTGACTCATCCCCCACTCTTCAGACCTAGTTTCGTCGAAGTTGTGTCCCAAAATAATCCTGCTGGCGTCCCACTAGCATTATATGAGCAATAATTCTCCCCAGAATTTACCCTTCCTCATAGTGTATTATCTGATTTCATTATTGTAGTAAGAGGACTGATCTTCAGGTGAATTGATAAACTGAGTAATATGATGTATGTGTTCACAGGTATAAGCCAATGGCGAAATTTAAATCGAACAACTTATATTTGTTATCGTTACTGTCAAAATAAATCACATTTTTATTACCCCGGCAGTTCAGTAAACCTACCTGCCATTACACTTTCCAATAAATCTAAGATGTTATGCAGTACATTATACGGACTAAATTTCTGACTCGTTTCATTCCAAGATGTAGCAAAGGGGGTGGAGTCATTTGCAGCTTTTGTGGTGGCTATACTTTCATCTACATCTTCCACACTAGAAAACGTTAGATAGCATTTATGTTCTTGAACAGCAGCAGCAGCCATTATAAAAGGATAGTGAATGGATAGCTCAGAACATGAGGTCTCAAACATGATTTGACAATTGAAAACTTTACCATTCAGTAACTTGTATTTCGTTTACGTTACCCATATGATATATTTTTTGTATAATTATATAGGTATTGCACCCAATTATCATGGAACAAAGTTTAATAGAACTATACTACAACCCAAGAACTGGTTTTTCAGAGAGCACAAAAACTATATGAGACAGTTGGCAGCGAGGGGCTGAAAGTGAACAAGAAAGAGGTACTCAGCTAACTTTCACTCTACATTAACTAATTTGCAACCGTGCTGGTGGGCGATGTGTCTTGATATCAATAATGGATAATCAGTGGCAGACTGATATCATAGAAATAATTCTGTTTGCAAAAGAGAACAAGAGCATTCGATGCTGCCATGCGGTCAGTAATCGATGTGCTCAGTAACTATGTATGGGCTGGGCCGATAAGGTCAAAAACAGCAGATGACACTCTGGAGGCGCTAAAAGACAATTCCTGAAAGTGGCAACTCACACGGAAGCTCACATGGCAGCTGCCAACCCAACAGACTTTAGACAGCTGAGTGGCAGGAATTCACCAATTAGCGAGTGCAGAAATGGCTTATGGAGTCGGGCATTCACTGGTTTCACACATACAGTGATAAAAAAGCCAGTGTTGTTGAATGATTCAATCATAGTTTCAAGACTCTAATGTTGAAATACTTCACATACAAACAGACACATCAGTGGGTACAAATTCTACCATAACTTCTCAAGAACTACAACAACATCGTACATGGATGTATCAAAATGAAACCCGTCGACGTAACAGAGGCGAATGATTGGCAGGAATTTTATAATTATACAGTCATGAGATGGCACCGAATGGGTCCGAATTACCAAATACAAGGGCATTTTCAAGAAAGGATATTTACCAAACTGGACAAAGGAGATCTTCATAGATACAAAAGTTATCTACTCAGCTGGATTAGTGGCGCTAGCTTTTACAAGATAAAAGACCTGAATCGAGAGGAAATACTAGGCAATGTCTATGCTGATGAACTGCAGAGAATTCAGCGCCACCGATGGAGAGCAGTACAGAGTTGAGCAAGTTTAGAAGATGAAAAAAGTAAAAGAAAAGAAAAGAAATACTTTCTAATAAAGCGGGAAGACTATCCAGAAAGGTTCAATAGTAGGCAGCTAGAGAAAAATGTCATTAGCTCAGTGTAAGAGCTCCGCAAACAGCTCCGCAAATAGCCAGGCTAACACAACTACCTAGTGCCGCCATCCTGCAACACTTGGACAAGTAATTATGAAAGTTATTTGATAAGTACCTCGGAGCAGGTCCCAATTTCTTGAAAGGGGAGGTTTATGTTTATCATTACTATTTGGCCATCCACCTGGCCGGATATTTATCATGTATTCACGTAAGTATTTTTCACTTATTGCTTCCTTGTGGTCTGTATGTGGATGAGGCAGCAAGCAGTTTTCTCCCTCGCACTTTAAGTTTGCGAGATCCTCAAAATAACTTCTCATATTGCAATAATTCGTTCTTCTATAAACCTTTTCAGCCTTCTTTAGAAGATTTGGTTGAAGGACAGTATAGTAAACTGCTATGAAACATAGAAAAGTTACTGAGTCAGGGTCTTTCATCAGCATTCCAAGTGCATGTAGGTCAAACAGCATTACAAGCGTATATAGTTTCAAGAGCATGAAAAAGTTTGTGTAGGCTCTTGAGTGACATCTTAGGCTGTTTCAATTGTTCTTGGTTAGGTGGATAATAAGCTTTCTCAAGTACCACCTCCCTGTCATCATCTATTGAAACTCCCTGCCTGCCACCGTCCAACGCAAGTCCAAACTCAAAAGCCCGTGGAGAATCTACAGGACTGTATCTGTATCAATCGTGGGATTAAGTATATTCTTGAGAAGGAAAGACGTAAGTTGGGAACCACTAATTGTCAAACACGGAAGTTTGTAATAATTGCAAATTTCTACACGGAAGTTTGTAATAATTGCAAATTTCTAAGAAAGTGTGTTTGAACTTCTTATGTATCTTTTTTAGCTTTTTTAATGCAGACTCCACTATTTCGTATGGTCTGGCCCGAGTGAGAATATGTTTCCTGCAATATTCCCATGACATATATTTGTGAGTATGATACAGAACTGTCGAAATCATCAATTGCTGATTCTATGATTATTTTTTCTTTCGACCGCATGGTATCGCCCCTAATTCGAGAAAAAATCAGGTGTTGAATTATACTTGAGACACAAATTATGTATTTTGCGCCGCACACAGCTCTTGTGCAAGCTCTCGTGCCAGCGATCACGCCAGTATCTGCCACAGCCAGGCTTGCACTAGCTTTTACACCAGCCTTCATGGCAGCTCTTAGTGCGCATTGTAAACGAAGAGTGTGTTCTATGAACTTATTCTGCTAATCATCGCAGGCTATTTTTCCACCATAAAAGTCTGCAATGATGCTAGAAAAAGTCTCATCAAATTCTGGTACTTGTAAGAAAGAATGATGCTGTTCATTGCTGTCGCAGCCTCCATTAACCTCCAAATTCACCACATCATAACTCTTACCACTTCCAGTTGGTTCATTTATAAATATAACTGACATTTATTGATATCTATATCATTGAATATTTTCTTTCGAATTCATTTTTAGCATATATTATGATAAAACAATTTTTAGTATAGATATTTTATGATAAAACAATGAAAATCCTTTTTTTTAAGAAGCGATAAAACTACTAGAAAGTGGCGACAAACTAAAAATTAGTGAGGGAGGCAGTAAATTTCTGAAGTTCAAATTCAGAGAATATGAAGATCCTGTTATGCATGTAGACAATCAAGAATTAATTTTTTCAATCAGCCCTAAATATGATTCCAAAGATTCCGCCACATGTGATGAAATGTGTGTATCTTGGAATGAAACTCTTCAAAAGTTTACCGATCTCATATGTCAATACTCCACTGTGAGCTCCAATAAGCTCTGCCATAGATGTCGATTTCCAAAAGATTAACAAAAAAGTGATAGGTAAATTTAAAGATGAATTGAATGGGGAACGTATTTTCAAATTCATCAGCATTTGTACAAAAGTGTATACTTTTCGTAACTCATCTTCTATCACGAAAAAATAAGAGGACATAAGATGTAGTGTTCATAAACACCTTAACTTTGAAGATTATGAGTATCTGTTTGAAAATAAACAGGAGCCCGAGGAGGCACATTTCGTTCAGTTTGTACGGAGAGCCGGTGAGATAAAAAGTGAAAGGCGTAGTAAAATAATGATGCCGCCCAATGATATCAAACATGTACAGTTATATGATCCAGTCACATACAAATGATTGGCAGAAACTAGGCCGACTGGGTGGCTGACTAACTAAAATAGTACAGACTTTAGTCTACTGTTCTCAACAGAGACCATTGCATTGCATTGTTAACATAAACCTGAGCAAATATTTTGAAATAGTGGGCGTTGTCGTCGCTCTTAACTGATGTATCGTTTTTCGAATTTCAAGTTTTACACCAACTTTTGTATTAATTACCCTTAAATCTATTTTCATGAAATTTAATATCTTTAAAGCTACATAGATCAATAAATAAACAGAAATTAAACTTCAAATAATCGACTTCAGATCAATTTCACACAAATCCTTATCTTCCTCAAAATACCGACGTGTTTCATACCAAAAATGTTTTGTTATCATATTTTATTCAAAATACCCTCAATTGTTAAAGAAACAGATGCAATAGATGGATTTAAGAAAACTTTGCTTCCCGGGTCTGACTGATGCCGATCTTTAGTGAAGAGTACTAATACGTCTCTCATGGTCCGATGTAGTACATTAACATTTTCATTTAAAATCAAGTCTGATTCATTGAATGGGATTTTTCAAAAATGCTGCACATGTTTATACAGAAAACATGAGAAAAAGTACTGCCAGAAAATGACTGGTCTGCCTCCCTGTTTATGTATTCACATAAATGAGTACAATGCCGGGTTAGCCTATGATGTCGGACTATCAAGTACAGTTTCCTTCAGTTGCTGGGAGAAGAACTTTATAGAGGTGCTACTGGTCCTCGCTAATTGGGATAAGCTGATAAACAAAGCCTGATTCCAGATCGATTACGCTCTTTTGTACACTCGCTAGTTCCTTTCCATGATGGGGTGGCTGGGATTCTACCCAGAGCTTTGTAACTGTACCGATTTGTCTAGTAGTAATACCTGTTTCAACAAATGACCCCGGTACTTGTTGAAATGTTTTGCCTGTTTTAGACTAGCCAGGAAACGAAGCCCTCCGACTGATTCCGGCAGTTGGTATGCATGCAGTGTTCTCTCAAAAGGGTTTTTAGCGTATCTGGGCCGACACTGTTTTATTAGTCCCCACGGACACCGTCCGGGGGGACTTATGGGTTTGGTCATATCCGTGCGTGCGTCCGTGCGTGCATGCGTCCGTCCGTCCGTTCACGCAGATATCTCAGACATGCCCTGGTCAATTTCTTTCAAACTTTGCACAAGGATAGTACCCTACCCCATACAGATGCACGTCGATTTGTTTCACAATGCGATCAAATTTGGCTGTGTTAGAGGACTTTTTAGTTTACACTTCCATAGACTCCCATGTATAAGTCGGTTTTCCATAGAATCCCATGTATAAGGCCAAGTAAAATAAAAATTTAGTTTCTCATTGTATCATATTGCAAAAAGGATGCAGTGACACAGTTTTTAGTCCCCACGGCTGAAGTCCAGGGGGCTTATAGACTGGGTCATGTCCCTCTGTTCACGCAGATATCTCAGATATTTTGACAAAATGTCACGTGACCTCGGTGACCTTTGACCTCAAATATACATATTTGTCCATAACTCAGTAACCACAAGTGCAACACCCTTCATATATGGTATGATGGGACTATATATATGACACCACATACTGTACCTCATTAATTATGTGCATATCTAATTTTGAGCGAGCCAATAGAGCTAGAGGTCTGATTTTTGGTATATAGGGATAACTTAGCAATACAATTATTTTGACAAAATGTCACGTGACCTCGATGACCTTTTACCTAAAATATACATATTTGTCCATAACTCAGTAACCACAAGTGCTACACCCTTCATATTTTGTATGATGGAAGACCTTATGACGCCACATACTGTACCTCATTAATTATGTGCATATCTAATTCTGAGCAAGCCAATAGAGCTGGATTTGTGATTTCTGGTATATAGGGATAACTATAGGATAGAAATTTTTTGACCAAATGTCATGTGACCTCGATGACCTATTACCTAAAATATATGTTTATGTCAATAGATAAGTAACCACAAGTGCTATGTCCTTTATATTTAGTAGGCTGGGAGACCTTATGACAACATACGCTTTACCTCATTAATTATGCACATATCTAATTCTTGGCGAGCGAATAGAGCTAGAGGTCCGATTTTTGGCATATAGGGATTAATCTGTTCGTAGGCAAGCCACAGAGTTTTGAGCAAAGGCATTTTGTGTTTTCTCATTATTTGGATCATGACGTCGCCATTGTTGCAAATTTTCAATATGATCTTGTCATCGCTCACCCCACAATCATGTCGTCACACGTGCCCTTGAAGAAGCAGGAATTAATAAATTGAAAAGAACAAGTTCTGCAGTCGAAGACTATATCTCGGGCGACTGAATAGTTCAGATGGTTTCAGATAGAGTTGTCATGATAGCACCAACCTTGCCAAGTACAACTACATCCTATAGGACTCCAAAAACACGGAAAATAAAGAATCAGCAGTTCCGATCGCAAATATATTTGCATGGTCCGTTTTCAATGTTTTCTCTGAAATCGAGTAAACAGCAATTAATTTTCAGGGCAATCAACTCCTCCAAAAAGACAACTACCATAAACGCACATGTTCATACTTATCTCATTGATTTCACACTCATGACGTCAATCCAAACTTTGATGAATAGTCACTAATCTGAAATGGGTGGGAGGTTTGTAAAAATCTCTTAGTTCACTCACAGTCCTACAGGGACTGTGGTCCACCTTTTTACAAAAGAGTGAACACAAATTTTACAAAGCGCTGTGAAGTATAGAATAAAGATGAAAGTTTTACTTTGGCGAATTTAAAAGAATGAATTGCTTCAGTTAAGAGGTGCATGTTTTGCTCTTATGTTGTTTGCTGTTTAATCAATATTTTTTATACTGACAGAACTAGTAAGGAGAGAAATTTTGAGTCAGTTTTGGCTTGTGATTAGGTACTGCGGATCAGTCAACCAAGCTCATCCATATTGCAGACGCATTTGATGTGTACTTGGCATTTTTTCCAACATTTTAGACTAGATCTGTGGTATGATCATCGAAAAAATTGTGTATTTTGTGCATGTCTGCACTTGTGTGTAAGGGCAAATCAGCAATAGATATGGTTTAAAGATCAGTCAACCTTCCGCCAATCCAGCTGATGAGGCTGCGGTTGAACAACGACCTATTTGGCTATCTATCGTTTCACTTGTGAAAAACGACCTATTTGGCCACCTATCGTTTTACTTGTCACTGATACTTGTCTTCTTTTGTCATCAGCATCAATCTTAACCACGTCATAGCAAATTCATGCGTAAATGTATATCAGATAAGCTGGTTACCCGTGATTTTCATGGGTTGAAAGTGTGTCTGGCCTGTCAATTCCTGGCGGCGTTACTTGACATGACTCTTACCGTGGTTGTGTATCTCTCACGAGGACTTCATCCTTAATTGTTTCATACTTCATCTGAATGTTTATTAATTTGTAATCGGATGTAGTAAGTTTTTCACTGACAATTAATTCTGAGACGGATGCAAGTGTAAGGGCGCCGTCATTATTTACGGCCTGGGGGTGGTCGGAGGAATTTCATCGGGAACTCCAAAATTTCGAGTAACCTCCCTGCCAACCATGATGAATTTGAGTAACCCCCCTCTTATTTAGAAATTTTGACTGACCCCCCACTTAGTAAATTTATCGATACATGTAATTGTAAAATTTGTACAAATGCAGAGAGGTCAGAGGTCACATGCATGTAAGTTTTTCTCTGACGGGTGGGCTCCACGGACTCACCAGAATTTTTCCACTGAGAGTTCACCTTCGGTAGTTTAAGTCCTTTACTTTTTAGTCTAAAGGTTCTGGCTACGGGTGGAGATAACAATGGTAGGGAACGCCAAGGAGAAGTAGCCTCCGAGCAAAGTCAGTCAACCCTCCAACCATGTTGGACTAAGGAGACACTGCAGCCCCAAAGATGAGGGAGAAAAAGATGAACAAGTCACAACCTTCAAAGATCCATTTAGAACCTTTAAGTTTGTAAAATACTGTCCAGAGGATTATAAATGCAAACGCCACCTGTGATCAGTGATGCAAGAAGCCTTCAAGAAAGGAAATGTCCTCGCTTCACAAATGGCAGACTTTACATAGATGGTCGCCCTTATCGTGAATGAACTCATGTTCTAGTAATATGCAAATAAAAGATAGACAAAACTTTGTAAGGCTGATCCGTCGCTCAGGTGTCTACTACCAGTGAACGATAATATCTATAAACTCTCAGGACTCAGTAGATGAACTAGGTCTAAAAATCATTTTTCGAAGTCATTTATCTCAAGGAGTTAAACTGCGATTTGTTGAAAAGAAAAAGCACCTCGGCTATCTGTTGACAAATACTTTCAGTGACAATTCTGATGTCGAGCATTAGAGGAAATCTTTTTATATCTCTGCTAACATGCTTTTGAGAAAATTTTCTTTGTGTTCTCAGAGTGTTAACTGTAAACTATTTAAAGCATATTGTTACCAATTGTATGGTGGTAATTTACGGGTCAACTATTATAATAAAAGCGCCCTGAAACAATCGAAAGTTGCTTACAATAACGTTGCGATATGACAGACGCAGCAGCGTCATTACTGTGTTTGTATATAATAGGATTGACACTTTTGACGCTTTGCTTAGAAAGCAAATCAATAGTTTGATGAAAAGGATTTCTATGAGTGAAAAGTTAATTGTACGTAAGGTGTATGATGTTGTGTACTTCACTTCTGACTAGAGGAGAAGATGGATAAATTCAGTCTTCTAATCTGAGTTTCTTTGTGCAGAAATATATCCTCATGGTCTAAGCCATAAAGGAATTTTTCTTGATGTTACCATCTTACTATCATTTTTTCCGAATTCTGTAATCCTTTAAATATATGGACATGCTCATCGTCCGTAATAAAGAAATAATAACAATAATAATAATAATAATAATAATAATAATAATAATAATAATAATAATAATAATTTGACTGGCCATGGGTGTGCTGGTTCAACGCGTCGCCCCCCAAAAACATAGCAACAGCACTTTTATAGGTTTTATTGAGGGAACGTTTTTGTGTTTTGTCCCCTAACACATTTCTC
>LD343178.1:403044-447502 GCA_001465055.1 Ptychodera flava | reverse complement strand
AATTCAGCATTTGATGTTTGATAATACAGGGATAATGAAAGCTATACTTACTGTAACTCTTTTGATTTTTTGCTTTCATGTCTAGTTTCTTTGTTGTAACTTTTATTAAAAAGTTATCATAAATGTTAGATATGAACAATTCTTATTCTGATAACAAATTTTTTTTACAAAGTGATGTTCAAGGTACATCTAAGAGAATCTATTCATGTCAAGCAGCCACATTTATTTTCCCACACATTTTGTGGGATATTGTGGGATGTTGGCCCATGCAGTATCTAGTATTGTCAAAAATCATTGTCTCTGAAATCACTCTTCGGATTGCTCTGAAACTTGGTACGTATGTTTCCACAGGTACTACTCACTGTGCCTGCCACATTGAATAAGCCAAGTGTCATTGACACTATGTTTCAACAGATGAAATATGAATCAGCTGAATGTGTTCTGGTTTTATCTACACTATATTAAGTCATACCTCAAGTTTCATTGTGATTACATTTATATATATTGATTCTGTATAAGTAAGTCATGTATCCAAGTGGGAATGTATGAAATACCTAAAACATTATGAGCGTAATTGTAAGCATTACGCATTTGCATTTCTTACTTTGATTAACATTCAGAATGCACTGTACTAATATCATTGCACCTCCTTTTTTCCTCTTCACAGATTTCCACTGGGAGGATTACTATTACATGAAGATAAATTCAAATCAAAGAACCCATTCACAAACACAAATAAAAGTGAAATAAAGTTATTGTATACAACTGAATCTCTGTTAGTGCATTTACTGAAATAAAAACATAGAGCCAGGGATGTAGAAAATTTTTGTCACAGCAGGAAAATTATGGTTGACAGCCGGCAATGTCCGTAATGCGACCATGAAGCGGTCCTTGGGGGTGGGTGTGGGAGGGGGTGTCCCCCCTCCCACGGTGCGGACTTTTTTGATTTTGAAGTCTCCGGAATGGCTCTCCTGGACCCATTTTATGAATTTTTGGTCAAATCTTGCACACTTTTACATCATGTACGATGTAACAAGGTAGGGACAGTCAGGTGACCTCTCTTCAGGTACTTTTATTTCTAAACATGTAACATTTATTATTTGTATAGTCTCGTTTTTTCGATGTACACTGGCCACCATAAACCGGTAACTTCGTCAAAGCTCAGTTTTCTGTTCAATAGCCACGCGTGAGAAACTTTAAATTTACTTGTAGAATTGTCCCCATATTTGTCGTACGTCGGAATCGAAGAACAGCAGCCTTTGCTGCACATATAGAAATAATGAAGTCCGATTTTTCGCTCACCGTTGCCATCGAATACATTGCTAAACACAGCTAGGATTTCTTTCTCACCGTCACTCTGAGATAACACGTACTGTACATTGTTGTTTGATTCACGACCCGATGAATTGACATCACTAGTAGCAAAACATTTGGTTGTTTCAACAGTTTCACTTGAACACGGTTCGCATTCAGTTGTTTCGATAATACTGGAACACGGTGGCATTGCACGGCCGCTTGGGAACCCCGGGTTGGGAACTCGACTCGGTTGTTTTGGTTGCGATTTCCGGAGTACATGTAGGACTTGCACTGACACTCTGCTAAAGTGCCGGCATGTTCCTCAGCAGATTTTTCACCGAGAGTTTGTTCGGCCTGTTTATCAGAGAAACCACTGAAGAATTTCTTGATACTTTGCTGTTTATCGCCCAAACATTTACAATCTGCGTGCAATCTCCGCAAAGTTGACATAGGCTTGTCATGCAAATACAACTGCATGACTGTACCGAGTCACTCCGAAAGCTAGCCGAACACATGCCGACAATGACGTACCAAAAAAACACAGCGAGGTCAACTGCGACCTGCTTGACCTGTGCACGGCATTCCGACAAGCACACGTTCATTACTGCGTACCAATCCCGGGGTACCGATCGCTTATGCATGTAGATTGTTTCAGGGTACTCTTGTTTACGATTCGATTTTGTTTGACTAGGAATCTTTGGGAGTCTGAAAAGACATGAAACTCTATGATTTTGTAAACTTAGTACTCAACTAATACCTGATCCCGTAGCGGTTCCGTGTGAACGCACGCACGTATCGTACTCGATTACGATGACTTTTCGGACACACAAAAATACAAAAAACTGCTGTTTCTCGTTGCAGTTACATTTATTTTTAAAGATTTGTGAGAAGATTTTGGCTTTTTTTTTTACACTGCAGCAGAAATGACATCGATTTTACATCTACAAATAATTTTCATAGCCGGCAAAATTTTGCTGACAGCCGGTTGTTTTTGCCGGCTGCCGGCTATTTTCTACATCCCTGAGAGCATAATAATGACATACAACTTAAAACCATATACAAAAATATTTTTACCATATTTCAGAAGTATTTCCGTAGTACTTCAGCAACAAAATACTTTCCTGGTGAATTTTGCTCAGACCTTTTATGAAAACCAATGTTACATTTAATCTTGTGACACTATTCAACATATGTCACTTTTTATTCTTAACGCTTTTCATGAAAGTTTATCCTATACTCACACAAACCCTCTTTTCCATGAGGAGTTTTTCTAATGACACACTTTGTTATTGAAACCTATTCTCCCATTTCATGTTGCTTTTTTCAACTATTACCGCGTGGGCAACTTAAGTTTTACTTTGATATTTACTGTGACTAATGTTAAACCTGTCAAAAATATCAAAAGCTGTTCTCCAAAGAACCCTTCCACTGATCCTCCTTTTTTAAATAGAAAACTGACAAGGGGTTTGATTAAACCAGGTATTGTGGCAGCAATTTTTGTGGCTAGCGTTCTTAACCATTTACCGAACGGCCTGATAATTTTCTTTGCTTTTGTGTGTACTTTGGGTGGGTTATTATTTCCTGAGCTGCCATTTCCTGGGTTAGCTGAGCGGGGCGACAGCCAGGGCAATTGTTGATATTGTCATTCAAATGGCAGTAAGTAGTGCCGTTTAAAGCAATCTGTCAGCTTCAATTTCAGTGTCAATTCTTGATCGGAAATTACATCATGGAGAGACCTAGTCTGTGCCAGTCTTTCACGTGCCGCAATGATTAGGTTATGTTGTACTTCGATCGATCATTAATTTTAGCTAGTCTTGCTCTGAGTTAAGGTTTAAGAGCTGCTGCAGGCGTTTCCTCTGACAAAATTTTATCTCTTTCATTGGAAAGCTCGTTAAGACGCATATTCGTCATCTCTAATTCATCAACAAAGCTATAAAGTCAGGGTTTAGATTATTCCATTCATTGATTCTGTTTTCAATAGCATAATTTTATGTGCATTACCGCTAGAGTCATGTTGTAAGAGTGTTAATTCAACTCTGTGTCGTCCCATGTCACTGGGTGTCAGCTCCTCGGCAGGCACTCTCAATCGTAACACATCTTTAGAATGCTATGTAGAACTCTGCGCCCCCATCGAATACTTTTCTAAAAAAATTCAGAAGCTCCTTGACCTTTTATTGAGGAGCGTGTTAAAATCCACTTCTTTTCTCTTTTGACAGCCTGATATTTTCATAATGCAGCTTTCCCTTCTCATTCCTAGCACCCAAAATAAAAAATCTAGTACTGACGGATCAGTGATATTCTTCTCTTTTAAGAATTTATCGACCATTTGCTCGACAAGTTCTACTTTCTATTCAGTTAATCTATCAACCTGTGGACTGTCGTGTGATCTGACCAGTGAGCTGCAGCCTGAAATTCATCATAACTAAAATCAGCATCATCGATATAACACCCTCTCTGGAGTTCTATATTTTCTTCTCCTTCTCCTCCTGCCATATTGTTTCGGGACTCTATATTACATAAATTATTTTTATCAACCCTTAAATATATCATAGAAGCAAAAATGCACATCTCAGTTGTTGAAAGTGTTGAACAGTTGGCTGACTACACTGAAAGAGCTAGTGCTGCGTATCGTCGCAGTTATAAACTAATGGGGAAAATTGATATGGTTCTTAATATAACTTAGGGAATTCTTGTAAGTTCTGCTGCCATAGCAGTTTTCCCAACAGTTCCAGTACTGATAGCCTTAACTCCTATACCAGCTGTTGTTATTGATGTAATACAAGGATAAACAGGAGTAGAAAATACGGGAGAAGTATATATTATAGTATGTTCAATACAAGCAGTTGTTTTCTCAAATACAATAAAACGCCACGTCAGTCGCTGCCCTAGATCTTATTCAGAACATATTTGATCAGGCAACAGAAATTCAAAAACAGGAACGATGTAGTCGTTCTCTAGAATGATATATGAGACGTTACGTACTAAATGGTATTGAAAGTTGATCAGCAGTGCTTATTTTGTTTGAAATAATGGTCTTCCCACACATTTTGAGCTCGAAAGAATTTTCTAAAATTGTAGTAATGTGACTACTAGCAAATGGAGCAAGGATGATATTTCTAAACTCTCGTGTCGATTCAAGTTTACCAGGTTTAACCTTTGTCCTTGAGCAAGAATGATATTTTCAAACTCTCAGGTCAATTTCAGTTTACGGAATTTACCGGCGCGGTGACCTCGGACCTTTTATTTATGACCTACTATACCAAATAGGAAATAAGCAAACCTGATCTAAAGAGGGTAGTTTATTTTTGGGAAGGGGATTTTGAGGTTTAGCCATTTCGGATCATTTGGAGCCCATTTCAGTCCATTTTTGGACCCATCCTAGTATTAAACATTTCCTTACTACTTTAAGCCTCTTACCTTTGAATAATGGGGCAAATTTCCAAATGGTGATGCAGCCAAGACTGGAAAACTGTCCAAGCAACAACTCCAAGAAGAATATAGGTAGGCCAACGAAGAACATTAAAAAATATGGGACGAGAAACGTGGCTACAGATGAAAAGAAAAAACGTTTTCTTATTGTCAAGGGTGCCTTGTTGAAGTTAAAGTGAAATGCAAGAGGCAAGGAGAATTAATTTATAAAATATATACTCTCATTTTATTTTTGAACACCTATAATATTTGTTATCCCTTTGTCTTAAGATTGAACTAGATGATGAGTTTGACATAGATTTGAACCACAGTTAACCCACCTCCGCCGTTCTTAAAACATATGTATGGAAATCTCCACAGATTTCCAAGACCTACGGCATAACCCAAGCAGGAGAGCAAAAACTCCGCCTTGTTGGACCAGTTACCACGTTCAGGGTTCTCATCCTTCGACGATCCTGCGTTGCCATTCAGATTTTCCATCTCAATGATTTGTCCTGTATCTTCCTGGACATAATTTGCAAAACAAAAAGAAGTGACATAACAGACAGCTTATACTGCAAACTGTCGTTTCTTTGGCCAACAACATGTACATAAACATTTTAATACTGACATGTAAAACAAAGGTTAACTTCACGACGTTATCATTATTTTGAAACCTATCGATGCAAGTTACTACAGTCATGTCACACTCTGCCCTATGTTCATGTATTTATCGCCAACGTTTAACAAATATCAGGAAAATTCTAGGTATCAAACCCGTTTACTTTGCAGAGTGTCGTCTTCTAGCACTGACGTTCCGATTTTACACAGTTATTCTGTTGGCCGATTAGTACGGGGATGACAAGAGTCTTTTTTATATTTAGTAGATTTTTATTGTCAAGAGATTCAAAAGGAAAACAAAACTTAATCTTACATTTCAGGTCTGTTCAGTTCAGTGCATGGTCGACAGGAAGAAGTACAGAAACAATAAAGATTACGTTAAAAAAAGAACTAAACATGACACACAAGGCTAAGCAACACAAGTGGTCGACAAAAATTGAAACCCTTCTCAAAACTCTATGTTTTGCCATTTCGACAAAGCTCTTCTTGTACACTGGTTTCTCTTGGCTGTATAAGATTCAATCGTTTTTGAAATTTTGAAATTCGCCTTGATAATCGCAAAAGTGGAAATGTTGTCTTTCAGTTTACAGTAATGAATTGCCTTTTTTGTAATAATGATTAAATGGTTTAAATGAATGCTGAAGGACACCTCACCTAGCAAGATCTGTTTAACTGACATAGTAGAGGGTGCATTTGCAGATTCCCCAGTTTTATAGAAAGCAATTCCAAATACTCTGTGAAAATTCACATTCCACAAAAAGGTGGACAATTGTTTCATCAGCTTCTTTACAGAAAGTGCACTGATTGCTATTTACTCTTTGAGGATTCATACGAAAAAGAACAAAGTTGTTGTAAAGGATGTTGCGAGTAATCTTCCACTGAAACTCTTGAAGTTTGATTTCTTTAGTTACTATAAAAGGTAGTTCAAAAATAGCACTTAACTTCTCTTCACTTATATCGACAAATTCAGGAAAATATAATTTACATTAAGGAGGAATAAAGTAATTATTCCTAATGGTCTTAACATTGCAACACTTTAAAGGGATTGTTGCTGTCTTCCATAAAACAGATTGGTAGTTCAGGTCTAACCACTTCGGAACGTTGAGATTTCCACATATGTGACATTGCATGTAATGAGCCTTGCCGTCGAAGGAAAAGACTGAGGTTGCAACCAATATCAGATAAATCGTCCCAAGTTTTAAGAGTATTGTAATCATTAAAATATCAGCAATGAATATAATGCCTTTCTTAAAAAGAAGTTGATAAAGACAGACTTATTGTTGACAAGAATATCAATATTGTTCCAGATGATCTGCTGTGCAATGGGAGAATGATTACAAGGATTAACTTCACTCCAACAATGCAACATTTGTCTGTAAAAGCTTGGTAGCTCAACTGGAAGGCGATCAACCTTCTAATTGCATCTAAAAATCAGTTGCCCACCAATTGAATTCAAATGTAAGTTCACAGCTGATTTACATGGATGATGTATTTTTCCAGAAATATATCTCTGAACCCATGATATTTTAAAGGCTTTATACAGTACGAATATGTCAATCATGTCTAAACCACCATCTCTAATGCTACCAATAAAAGAGTTTCGACTGACTCTATCTGGTCCTTTCCAAATAAAGCGGTGTATCATTCCATTAATAGCGTTAATATCACAAGACTGAAGAGTAATCAAGTTGAAAAGGTACAACACTTTGGAATGATTAAAGTCTTTACAATCTGAAGCCTACCAATATAGGTGAGAAGCCTAGATCCCCAAAGATTGAGCAGACGCTTGACACATTTGAGAGGGTCACTAATATTTTTATTGTAAGCGAGCTCTGCATTGTAAGAAAAGTGAACACCAACAATTTTGATAGACTTTGGCCAGCTAAATTTGAACGGGTTCTCACACCTGTGTCGTCATCTGCCCAATCAAATTGCTTCAATTTTGCTTAAATTAACTGCAAGTCCCGAGATAAGATGGAAACTATCTAGATGTGATAGATATTTTTAACAGAGAGTTCATCGGCCATGAAACGGTAAGATCATCGGCAAATGCTGTGTTTTGACAATGGTGTCATTTAACTCAATACCTTTAGTTGCAACGTTTTGGTTAATTGAAAGTGACAGCGCTTCTAATCCCAAATGAAAAGAGCTGTTGATAGGGGCTCTCCCTGGCGGACTCCCCGCTCTAGATTAAAATAACTTGTGGTAAGGCCACGATAATGACACAACTAGTAAGATTGGAGTAAAACGAACGAATCAACTTTAACAAGGAAGTGCCAAATCAGAAGGCATTAAGACACTTAAAGACATATGACCATTCCAAGCCGTCGAAAGCTTTCTCAAAGTCTATGGCAACTTATATACCAGGAAGATCATTACTCTTTGCATACTCCACCATGATTCCTTCAATAGTACGAATACAGTCCCCTATTTGTCGTCCCTTTGTAAATGCAGATTGCGACACACTGATGATTTTTGGAAGAACTCTTTCTAGACGCTTTCCAATATATTTTGCTCCGATTTTATAGTCAACATTTAACAACGTTATTGGTTTCCAATTTTTAATGAGACTCTTGTCTTTACCTTGTTTTCCAACAAGAGTAATGGCACCTTGTTGACTATTGGAGAGTTTACGTTTTTCATGAGAGGTATTGAGAGCTTTGATAATATAGGAGCCTACAAGACCAAACCTTGGCATAAAATTCTGAGAGACCATCATTGCTAGGGGATTTTATTCTTTGGCATACTTTTGAGCGATTTCAGGGCTTCTGTATTTGAGATCGGGCCGTCACAACATTTTTTGTCTACATCACTTAATCTAGGCAAATCCCCTTTTCCAATAAAATAATCAATAAAAATATTTACATTACGATTACTACTGTAATGGTGTGTGTAGAAAGTCTTAATTTCCTTTAAAATGTCCTTAAATTGCGTAATCTTTAGACCATCCTTGTTGATGATTTGGTTGATATGGGATTTTTTGAACTTTGCTTTTTCAAGGCCAAGAAAATATTTAGTGTTTTTTTTCCCTAATTCATACCTGTTTGACCAAGACCTAATGATACTTCCTTCAGTTACATAATCAAGTTCACTCTGCTATTCTTTACAAATAATTTCAATTTGACCTTTAGTACGCTCACAGGGATGAGAGGCAAACATAGCTTAAAGGTGCCTGAGCTGTGTTCCTAAACTCTTAATGCTATTTTTCTCTCTCTAGCATTCTTTTTGCCATAACTGATGGAGGCCACCTTAATTTTATACTTCAGAAACTTCCACATTTGAATAGGATCATCACTATTACATTCATTTACCCAGGAATTGAAGTTACTGTAAATATAGTTAGTTTAATCATCTTCTATCAGGAAGCTGTTGCTTGATTTCCAATAAGAAGGACCTAGTTTTACTCGACTATCTCTACTACAAAGGGTAATTGCAGAGAGTTCTTAATAAAACCAGAAAAAAGCAAAATCGACAAGAGGGAGGCCGCAAAAGAGCCATGGATTGTAAAAAAAAATCTGCCAGAGCAGAAAGACAAAAACAAACACGGGAAATAAATAAATAAAGACTGACAAGGGAAACTTACACATACACTTACCAAAGCTGACAAAAAAGAAATATGGCAAAAAAGGGATACCTTCTGCAATCCTTTTAGAGATGATTCGGCAAAATAAAGAACTTGAACTTGCAAACACCAATTGTCCGATATTTAGTTTATGAAGAATGGCTTCTTACATGTGGTTGCTGGTTATTTTGTAGGTGTACTGTCCCGAGAATGAATATATCTTTGTTGATTGCTGTAGAGTTGACCATTGGCAAATCTCACTTTCTTCTTTTCCTTGTAGACTCTGTCCATGATTGTTAGAAGACTTTGTTTTATCTTTTAATCAGCTGGGCACAAGTTCGTCTCGATGAAGGATGACGAGAGTTCGTACCACGAAAATTTTATTATACTCAACCAAAATGTAGACTCTGACGCCATGTTGTGTGTTTCCACAGTTAAAGCGCGCGAGAGTGAAAACTTCAAGCTCAGTTCAGCTCATTTGGGATGGCATTCTCATATCCCTTCGCCGATCAAATTTAGTCACTTAAAAGAGCGCTTACTTGTTTTGTTCCCCTGCTCCGTATTTTAAAGGGACAATAAAATGCCGTATAATTTATTTCTTCGATGCTGTAAGTCAAGGGGGAAATTCCTGATGATTACCCTTCTTTTTCCAGACTGATATCATGGTATATCAGAAATGAATAAAGCCTTATATTCCACATTTTGGGTTTTTATCTGTGGCTATTCTATAGCTGATCATTTAGCCTTGAGTGAAGCACACAGATCCTGCAAAGATGATGAATATTTCGACGGGGACCAATCAATCTCTGCTTTAAATTTTGTTGAGTTGTTTTCGTGAACTGGACGAGAAAAGCATCATACCAACCACGACTTGGATCATTCAGGTAAAGATTTATATTGATCTCCGGCGATTACCCTCTTATTATGCGATTTGATTATACTTGCCATATTCTTCATACAGCTGCAACCACAGGGTACTGCAGGCATTATTCGTTTAGGTACACACACGACACATTTAAGGCTTTTATAATGAAAACAAGTTTAATACATGGCATTTATTGATCATATTCATGACTTCTAGACGAATAATGCCCGCTGTACCCTGTGTTCCTATTGAAAATCTTTTGAAGTTTACACCCCTTTGGAAAGTGTTTGTCAACAAGTTGAAGAAATTTCTTGCCGATATTAGTTTCCTCGTTCTTGCTGAAAGGGTAATTAAACCATGTTATATGACGTTTCCTGTTATTGTTTCTGCTCGTTGATTGGTTGGTCTTGACATATTCAATTTGTTCGGTGTACCTGCTTGTCTCCAACGCCGTATTGTAGTGACCTTTGTATTAAGAGGTAATCACCGGAGATCAGCGTAAGAATCAATCAGCTGATTTTAATTGCCGGGACAAGTCTACTTGCCCTTGGAAGGGTAACTACAAGGTCAAGGTATTGACGGAGGACAACATGGAGAAGGTTTACATCGGCCTCACTGATAACAACTTGAAGACATGCTTCACACATGCAAACGTTCCGTAACGAGAAATACAAAAAAGTACAGAATTGTCAAAGTTTTTATGGAACTTAAAAAGCAAGGACCAGGTCTTTGACATTTAGTGGTCACTTATTGACAAAGCATCGAGTTACTCTAACATGAGCAAGACACGTAATCTCTGTATATAAGGAAAGCTGCACATTATCTATGCTGACAAATCTACGTAGTTAAACAAACGTTCTGAGTTGGTTGCAAAATGTCGCCACCAAAATAAATATTATTTTTCAAATTTTAACACTACTAAAAATAGAATGGCATGTCCCAAAATATAAATGACAGTGTAGGGCTAAGAATAATTTCACTTCTGTCTGAAGATTGCAGGATGCTTGAAACTTAAGTAACAGATATTATTATTTTGTACTTGAAGCAATTTGTGTTATTATTTATAACGCTCTGCTTTCTGCACCGAACACTGTAATTTTCCACGATTACATTGTATACTTCGATATATATATATATATATATATATATATATATATATATATATATATATATATTTATACATATATATATATATATATCACCTTTTTGTTTTGCCTTTGTCTCATGGAGGGTCACACTCTTTTCGAAAGTTGGAATAATGGTCAGCCACTTTTTGATGTCCGCAAAAAAATATTCACCCCTTCCGACCAAAGAAACTGGCCACTCTCCCCAAATGCGCAGTACAATCACCGAGGGACAAATTATCATAGCAGCACTTTCCAGTATCACGCGAAATCTAATCAGAGTAAAAATGTTTTTAATATTCTTGTAAAAATCCCACTTGGCTTAAACATTTTGTCAGATTGAGTGTACATGAAGAGGTTATGACTAAATAACTGTGGTAATAACAGTATAGGTGACGATGCCGAGCATTTTCCCTTGGTGTCTTAGTAACAAAGTTTGTACTGATATGTCTGTGCTTCGCCGCAATACTCCTCTATCTTTAACACGTTTTTCAATAGGCTTTCATCCATTTCCTAACCTGTGACAACACCAGCGTGTGCTTTCTCTCTTTGTACATCGCTTTCCTTGCCGAAATTGAAATCTGATACAAAATGTTAAAGAGACACGGTGAAGCAAATGTCTGTGTCAGCCATGTTCTGTATACTTTAGTGAATTCAAAGAGATAGTAACTTTTTTAGCTTGATTCAAGGTTACAGAGGTAAGGCCGAAAAAAAAGAAATGTTTCTGGTCAGGTCTTTCTTTAAAAAATGGTGCGGCGACGCGCATTTTATTTTTTTTTATTTTTATTTTTTTCCCTCAAGGGAGGGAGAAGGGTCAGTTTTATAGTTTTATCAATATAGTCACATATGTACTGTTCATGCAGTCACTGATCATGCCCCCCAAAGAATTTTCTCTTTTTTTCTTCAGCCATTTTGGTTTGGTGTCAGCCACGGCCGCCGGCCACAAACAGAAAAAAAGGGTGACGCGCTGTTGTTCAAGTGACGCGCGCGCTGACCAGAAACATTTCTTTTTCTTTTTTTGGCCTAATACATTACTAGTCTTCTCACGAACAGAATTCCTGCTGATCATACTATACATACCGATAGGGGTCGCCGCCCCCTCTGTGCATCAGTGCACTTAGTCAATAGACAGTCAAACAATAAAGAATTGCATCCATTGTGCAATATTGACATGTTTTGCAATGCTGGTTTGAGGGTCGTAGTTCATTTATTGGCAGTAGAGGGAGGTAGGGGAAATTCATGTCGATCAACTTGCGCAAAATCACACCAACATTATGCAATTGCTAAACATGCAAACCGTGTATATAAATAGAGAGAGAGAGAGAGAGAGAGAGAGAGAGAGAGAGTATGCTTGATATTAAATTATCTTGCTTGGTGGGGTTTTGAAATGCTTTTGGTGGAAAAACATGTCGGCAGCACATTCTGTTTGGAAGTTAAATCATACTTTCGTCATTTGGTTTTCTCATAGCTTACTTCTTCTAGGGGAGCGCGGAGGTTTCAGCTGATAACGCATCGTTTGTTTTAGCAAAGCCCGTAAAGAGTGTAAAGTTCACATTGTATAGACATGGCCTGCACTGAATAGAGAAGGTCATCCGCGATGCCGTGTGTTTTAAAGAGCGAGGACTTTGGCTGTATTGATTTAACGCCAACGCCGGTCGGAGTCGACCGGGATTCGAATTTGATCAACAACCAGACAACTCAATGGTCGATATGGTGTACATAGATCCTAATTAATAAGATATTCACAGTTTTTCATATAATGAATTTTAAGTCTAAATTATACGGCAGTCGGGCTAAACATTAAAAAGAAGTCGAGGCAGCAAAGGCCTACGATAAAACAATGAGATCTACGTTTGAGAGCACAAAGCTTTAATTTATGTTCTGCATATCTAACTTCGGAGGTTTCTGTGTCATTCAGTATGTACCAAAGAACATGTGTTTAACCCTCCATTATCACGACAATTGTTTGTTCTCAAAAGAAAGGCCTTAGCCATAGCTAGGTCACCTGTCTAAAAGTTGTATAGTTTACAGTCAGAACAGTCGGGGAACAAATAAGGTGTCTCTCCTAATAGCGCTGTCGCCTTTACAAAGTCTCGTGTATAGTAATACACATGCGCATATATGAACACAGTCAAGCCGTCACACAGACAAATGTCATCCTCACAGACACACATGCACGCACACTGTCTGTCGATAAGGGTCACCAGGGACACATGCAGTCGACACAGACACCAGCCAGTGCATAAACTCGACCAAACTATAAGACGATGAGAGTAGAAATATGGACAGTTAATTACCGTAACCTCTTTCTTTGCCCAAAGGTCATCATTCCGCAAACCTTTCTTGGTCCCCTTTAATTGAGAACAAAAAAGAAAAAAATATACAGAAAAGGTTTCAAATAAAATATTTTTTAATGTTTAGACAAAAGTCGAAACTTTTGAGTCAACAAAAACGTTTGCCTCTTTGGAAAAAAGCAATGGCCGTAGCGACAATTGCGTTATCACTGAGACAATTGCGTTATCACATTGCCGTTGTGAAAGATGTGACTGCATAACGCTATGACAGTTAGCAATTTTTCAACCAGCAAATATGCTTAAAATTTTTAATGGCTCAAAGAGATACAACAAAGATGATAAAGTAACCGATGCTTTAAGACTGAAATAAAATAAAAGTAGAACTGGTAATGAAACGAACTTAATGTACGCATATAATGACAGTCCCTGCTGTGGTCCAGTGATATATCGGTGATGCGTAGTACGCGTTAGTTTATTTTCATGTGGATCCCCCCGCATGATCTCAATAATCGCCTAAGCACATTATTCGGGGCATGAGAACATAAATTAATGGACTTTATGGCTACTTTATCTAATGATTTATAGAAAACCTTCTGTTATTGAACCATTGATTTTATTGACGCGCTTTTCAATAAGGATTAGTTTTGAATTTAGAACTTCGGACAATTAGGACACTGATATGTACCTCGCCATGTTGCCAGGTCTACAGAGTGCAAGACGTAAAGGCTAACTAACGTAAAATGTCATGTGTCAATTTCTCTTTGTAAATGTATAAATAGCATGCTACTTCAAAATAATCGCCATTCTACAGTCTGGAGCACTGGGAAGTCTTCCTTTGTCTCGAGTGTTGGACTTACTTGAGTGCAGAGCGGGGCATCCCTACGCAAATTTTTGCTTCGAAATACCTTGCCCAGTGTAATTTGACATATACTACCCTATAATTTTCACCGCTTAAAGGAACGAATGGAATACCAAAAAGATGATTTTTCAGCAAATCATCTAACCTGTCGCTGGGTATTTTGAATTCTACGGCAGTTCATAAGCTATTTCCAAACGTCGTTGTTTTGCAGGCGTAGATAGGTTCTGGGGCAATGCATGCCCCGGTTTCTGTGACTGTGCTTTATTGCCTTGGACAACGTTCTTCCTAAATTGGGAGCGTCCTTTCGATCGTTGAGTTTTGTGATGTGGTTAAGAGTTGTAACTGGGGTTGAAAATTTTGTAGTGTCCGGCCTCGTACAGGTGTCGTTGAAGATTTCTGTGACATTGAACGGGTGACTTCAATTTTAAGACGTACACATATCGTCTTGTGATAACATTTATGTTTTTATAGATGTTTTATGTCTATTAAAAGATTCCCGTAGCCATACCGACACTCGATATTTTTCTACAACATAATTAATTATCGAAAAACGTGTCGATAGGACACCAGGTGCATAATGATATTGTTTAACATAATTACAACTCTAAAGTCGAAGTGTTGTGTATTCGAGATGTATGTAATCAGGTCCTGGCTATGTCGTTCCATTTCAGTCTGACCATCATCAAAAAAAGGTTAAGGCGACAAGTCGTGTCAGAATTCCGTTCCGTTCTCAATCATCGTCTTGGCCCGTGACAAACCAATGAAACTTTCCTTTAGGCGTTTTGCCCCTTCCCCCTCACGGAAATATGCGAGAGAGGATCAGACGTCTTAGGGGTGACGTCAAAAGTTCAATGTAGGATAAAAAACTTAATTCCCTTAGTTTCCCCCGAAACCCCCCCACCCCCCCTAGAAACTTAATTGACTTATATTGAACCTGTTGCCAGGCTCTTTCTATGTAAAGCGAAGCTAAGGATCAGTCAATTTAGGGGTGAAATAAAGTAATGCATCGTTAAAGCCCCACTTGCTGTAACTCTTGAAATTTGTTGACCTCAAATTATCTACCTATTCTCTCCTTTCTGAAATCTACCCTCTGAAGAGATATGAACTTTTACTGCATTAGGAAACCATTCCTTTCAGAAACATTTGACATGTAAATTAAAATTTTAACGGTCATTTTGATTTCCTGGCATTTTCAAAAATTGGTAATATTAAAAAGGAATCAGAACATACAATGTCATAGTTGAAAACATTCACCCCTATGCATTACATTGGACTACTCTGTGCAGTTTATATGAAGATTTCAGTGCAGATATGCATAGTATCAAGGGTTTTAGCTTTTCTGCATGGGGCTGTGATTTAATGTTTGGGCGAACATTTAATCGCAGTGTAATCTTTATCTTGTTCAAAATTGCATATATAGCCCCGGCAGGTAGTTAATAATAAGTGTGTACACAGACCTAAATGACTACATTGTCACCAACTTATTTTAGTTTGAAAGTAAAATCATAAAAATAATGCTAAAAGATACAGCTAGTGGGGCTTAAGATTTGGAACACACTTTGTGTTTCATCCAATGTAAATACAACATACTAACAACAAACTTGAAGTTTATCAATGAATGAACAAGAACAACAACAATAAAGTCCAGGTTTCTCCTTCCAGAGGCATAAAAACTATCTCAACTGTCCTGGTGGTTGTAACAACTTAGTTCACACTGCTCCATTCAGGCGGACTACACGTGCACCAGAAATGTAGCAAAATACAATTATAAATTCCGAGTGCAACCATAGACAGTAGAGAAACTACCATCTATGGTGCAACAGAAGCCAACAGCCTGCATTGTTTACACTAACTAGGCCAGATGCAGCTCTGCACCGTGTTAAAACAACTCCCTCCGCTGGCTTCAACACGAAAGTGTGCATTTCTGCTCTATTTTTCAAAATATTCATTCACCTGGCAATTTTTACCTTAAATCGATTTGTAGGATAGAAACTTTTTTAGGTCAAAACCCCCCACCCCCAAACTAAAAGAATTAAGTTTTTTATCCTTCATTGAACTTTTGATGTTGCCCCTTACAAAAGCGGAAGATACCGATCCTATTGAACCATCCATAGTAAATTTCGTAGGCATGTGTAGGAGTACGCTTATTTATATTTGGGCTTTCTTACTTCGACAACATCAGGTGAGAGTAGTCAGCTATATTCTATTGAATTTCGTAATCTACAGATGTCGATGGTCCAGTGGAAGAGGGGCATATCGCCTGTGTTAAACGTTTTATGAGATGCGCCCTTCTTGCACAGGGCTATCGATATATCACTATTTGTGCGGGAGACTTTACAGGTTTTGTTTACCGTTTCATGTCTGTATATGTATTTTTACGACATTGCAGCCAGTTTGTCAAACCTTAAACCCTGTTTTAAAACGTTTCCTCCATGACGTCAAAAAAAAGTGATTTTTTAAAACCCAACATCACCACTCTCCTTCTCTGATCAATAAAACATCATTTCGTAGGTTGAAAGCCTACCGATTCACAGTGACAACAACCACAAAATGTCAGGGTCTTTTTTGCACTCTTGGTTTGGTTTAGTTCGTTCGGCAAATTATTCAGTTCAAAGAAAAAGAAACTCAAAAAGACCTTACTGAAAACATGATGTAAAAGTCACTGAAAACACTTGCCGATGACACACAAGAAAGTGAAAAACTTATATCCATAGTGGTCCTCAAATTCAAATAGACATTTAGTATCCAAGCAACACTAACGAAAAGTAGAACAGAATACAAAACTTTCAAAGACCAAAATCAAAAGAAGTAAACAGTAAAGCAGATACTCGAGTTTTGAGTACATGTAACCATTAACCTTTTTTCTGAAATCCTATAAAACAATGACTTGAATTATAAATACTAACATTGTTACGAAATTTAGCTCCGAATATCAGGAATGAACGCTGACCACGAGATTCAAAAGTCGGTAATCGAATAGTATATAAGCTTGATCTGGTGTGATATGAATGGCAGTGTAATGTTAAATTACAATGTTCAGAGAAATACTTGGGCCGCTTGATTATTGACCGCCTTGTAAACTTGATCTATTTTAAGCTCGTCAACTCTCTGTTCAACAAGCAGCCAGCCAAGTTCCTGTGGGTATATTAAGAATAAATCTGACTAAGGGGATCCCTGTAAGTTTGACCTCGTACGCTTTGTTGAACTTGTTCAATCAAAATTTACAAGCATATAGTCATAATGACATTGAATAAGGGAAGAGATCAGTAATGTTCTTATCTTACAACCCAAGAAATGAGATTGCAATACAGAAAATTATACTGGCATTATCAGTACATTGTTTACCATAGACTCTCTGTCGGGCGATTGATCAATATTTCCAAATATTTCCAAATATTTCTCCGGTGAGAAACTTAGGTTCCGTCACGCTTGGATTCAAACAATATTGACTCAGTCTTCCCCAAATGCAGAGAGAGTTTCTTGTCAGTAAGCTATTCTTTAACACAAGAAGTTCATGACTTAATGTTGCTCAATTTCGTAAGGATTCTTACCAGAGATAAGATGATTGAAGATGATTGATAAGGATATTGAAATCGAGACTCACCTTGGACATGGTCTATGAGGTAGTTTCTCAGTGTCGGCAGACTTAGAAAATGGAAGAATTTAGCGACGCAGGTTTCTTCAATTGGCTGTTGCTCCTAATGAAATACGTTCCCTTGTAGGCTCTGGCATGCGCCGTACCTTGCTGGTGAATCATGTGTAGTTATTTACTTATGAAAATAGGACACCGTGCTACGCCTGAGTGAGCTGTGCAGACAGCAGTCATACCTTTATTGAAGCAGTTCACGTCAACCACATCTACAGGTCATATGTATACCTAGCATTGTAAACATTTTGACGAAAGGCGAAACTACTGAATGAGTTAAAATAAAATGCAGGCTTACAACTGATATGGCAACTGAATGCCATCGATAGATGGGGACTTGTTATATTTAAGAAAATTAATACTTTTTCTGACTTCTTCTTCTCATATATGTTGATCAATAATTTCCCCGGCAATGCCATATTGATTGTTGTTTTGAGCGCTATTTTACTTCTCTCTTCACGGTGTCTTGGGCAAATCTTTCCATTTCTTCCCATAATTGACCGACGATTTCGTTCTCCTAATCCTTTTCGTATGCAGGGTTTAAAACAGAATGAAAATAATTAACCAGTCATTATTTTTTCCACCACATTTTCTCAAATATTTTTTCCAAAACTTCTCTAGTGACTGCACACTCTTGCTTGTTTGGTCCGGGTCATTTTAGGTCACGCTACCAAATACCTATAGTGTAAAGAAGCATATCCGAGTGGCGAGGCTCATTTTCCCTGGGTTGCATAACAAAAGACTGGCAGCCATACTGACTTTTTTTGTCCTTGTCCACTCGTTTCGGGTCACCATCATAGAAAAGTCCGATTAGTAGTCTAGCTATATTGAGCAAGAGTAATGCCCATTTTTGCTTCGGTGGCAGTTAAGATGCTTATCTAACTTCTCCGCAATGCGTAGAAAGAATGTAGTGTCATTTGTCTCGGCTATTTCGGGAGTGTTTTAGCTTACCTACGGCCAGACCGGTGGCTTGAATAACCTGACCTTTGACCTTTGCTTCCAGGCACTTTTATATTTTTTCTTCTGTGCATCAGCTGCATTTTGCTGTTGCCCCTGAAAGCTGTTAAAATGCCAGTATTTTGCTCGTTAAAAGTACCTCTTACATGTGACCGAGGGACATGGCGTTTCCTCATTTGCATGAAGTTCGAACTGAATCCAGTATTTGAAGTATTGAATTCAAATCTCGATCATATCAGGAAAGGTGCGCCTACTCAATGCACAGGCTTGCGTTGTGAAGCTGAGCACTTGGTATGTTCCACTGGAACATTAACAAAAGAACTCGGTGGCTGATCCATAGGCTTTTGAAACAAATATTGCCCTTACTATGATCACATCTGGCACTAAAGATATGGCCAAGAATTGCATTGCACCTCTGCTATCTACCAAGCGTCATTTCACCTAGTTACATGTTTATCAAAGAGTATGACAAGAATGACATCAGTAGACATTGTCTTTTTATTAGTTTTCTCAAGATAACATAAAGTATAGTACACTAATTTCATCCTTGTGAAACACCCATGCAATATTGCAAATACTCTATTCTGTTGTTTCACAGAACATTTACATGTGAAAGACATCCTCTGTGTCTAGATTAATGTTATTTTGTACACATCAATAATCATGGCATCGTCATCCAAAATGTTAAGATTTTAGTTTTCGTAAGGAAATTTCTTTTTTTTCTATAAAAAGCGCACGTGAATAATAAGTGCAAAACTAAAAATAATTACAACCTAATTGGTAAACTGCAAACAGTTCAAAATTCGACAGCTCGACTTATCACCAGAAAGAGAAAAGTGATCACATATACCTCTGTTCTTCGCGCCTGTTCAGTATCGAATATAATTGAAAAGTGCTATGTGCGTCTTGAATCATCTTATCTTGAATGAACTGTTGAACAGACGCAGTACTGGTCAGACCCTGCGCTTGCCTTCTAATGGTTAAATAAAGTTAACCATAGGATGCACAGCTTGCGATGGGAATATAGCCTTCTTAATTTGTGCGCCAATAGACCCTCGAGAAACGTTTTTCTCGAGGGTCTATGGTGCGCCTCGTTTTGTGGAATTATTTTCCGTCAAATTTTCAGGCAATTTAGACACGTGATAATTCTATACAATCAGGTTAAGGTTCCAAGACAAGAAAATGACCTTTTTAAGCTAACAATTCTCTAGTGGTTTTTAAGCTAAGAACCACTGTAAATTATATATTTTCGGAAAGCCTAGATAAGGGGGAACATTTGGTTACCATAATGTCACCATTGTTTACATAACTATCATGTGACAGGTAATTTGCATAACCTTTCAAAAATCGATTTTCCCTATGTTTTGTTTCAATACTTTGAGATATGTGGCTGAAATTTGTGTGAGTGCAAGCTGTCCCAAGGGTCTTCCAAACCAGGTCTCACAATTTTTTTAAACCTTCTTAAACAATTTGATGCCAGAAAAACTTCCAGAGCGGTGAATTTAAGCCTAGTTGATTTCTTTACAATTATGCTCCAAAAAAACTGAGCAAGATATAAAAAAATCTGAGACACACTTTGGAAGAGCGTTGTGACAGCTTGCACTCCAGCAAGTTAGAGTCAGATATTTTTAAGAATTTAGAAAAAACATAGGGAAAACCGATTTTGAAAGGTTATGCAAATTACCTGTCACGCGATAGTTATGTAAACAATGGTGACTCTGTGGTTACCAAAATGTTTCCATATATCTAGGCTTTCAGAAAATGTATCATTTACGGGGGTTCTGAGCTTATTAATCACCAGAGAATTGTTAGATTAAAAAGGTCAATTTCTTGTCTTGGAACCTTAAAAACCTATCTCCTCATGTCATTTTATTTATGTATAGCAGAATGTCCATCATTCTTAACCATACTATGATCGTTAATATGACGACATATTTATTGTACGACTTTATTGTCACATTTTACTCTTTAGCATAAAGTGCATTAGGATACTAATGCTCAATGTAAGAAATAAATAATATGATTAAGGTTAGTGATGGATACTGAGTTGATTTCTCAATAATATCGAATTAAAGTTTAAATGTGCCTGCATTGCAGACTCTGTTTACTGCATTGTGATCTTGGTTGCATATGCTGGCAACAGCAGCATCGGGTTATTATTAGTGCATCTGTTTGCTACAGCAGCATCCGGAACCCCTTCAATTGGGAATCAACACCGCCTTCAAAGTGACTAAGTCGCTCTTTCTTACCTTTTTGTGAGATCAAGAAAATGGAAAATCGCATTAAGTCACTCGGTGCACAAATTGATGACGGTACGTAACTTAAAAATGACATCTCTGCTGAATGCAAACAGATAATTTTGTTTGTTACCCCTCGAAAAACGGATTTTTAATGTGCATGTAAAGTTTATCAATCCATCACATCCACATCACATACAGATTCCAAGCTTTGAATAACATCTTCAACAAATTTGTTCAAGGTTATGGTATAAGGAATGAATGAGTTACGGTATATGGCTATATTCCATAATGCAATCGAAACTCTGCTCTTCATTCAATAGTCTTCAATGTCACACTGAACCGCGATCTCAGCTGTGTCCTGGTACAGGTAAAGTTCACCCGGTCGAGTGTAGGACATCATGTTTTTAGTAGACCGAGTCAACTTTTCTGCATCCTCAGGAAGTGGATCGTACCCGGCTTCTTTCCTGAACTCGTTCAGTGCGGGACCCCAGTCTTCTGTTGGTCTCAGGGATTTGACCAGTCTCTATTGATGTGAAGGTGAGGAGAATTGACATGCACGCGAATTAGAAGTGCTAGAAATTGGTCGCTGGAGGGTGCTTCAAAGGGTGAGCATGATAGCGCCCTCGAGCGGCGAATCTCTCTGTCTTTGGTAATGGGTATATTGTGGCCGTGTTGAACCAAAGAGGTAATAGAGTGTGCTGGAAGGTATGCATAATGCTATTGAGTGAAGTGTTCTAGAGGGCTTCCTATAGAGAGTTGACTCCACTAACTCAAGTAATTGTATCGTGGCTTTGTGCGCCGGAGTAAACTCCCCGATGACAATGAATATCAATAACAAAACTGTGCCTGTTCTCTTCAAGTTATCAGTATGACCAAGAGTTAATTTTTTAAGAAATTCAAATGAAAGGTGCCGACAGGCAATTTCAAGACCAGCAAGTGCATCTTTGTGAATCTGACATGACGGGGCACTTTTCGAGATGCTATTCCGTAAAACGCACTAGCAATGTTCTGCCTATATATATTTATACGTCTCGGAAACTTACCTGCCAAAATGTGCCAGTCTGTTTGCAGAGCAGATGGTAGGGGATGTATAAAACAAAGGCTGCCAACGATGTGCAAGTCATCAGCCATCCCAAGATAATGGCCCAGTCTGGATATGTATAGGGTCCCATCGTCGGTGCCTTATACTCAATGCAATAGAATACTATGACCATCTGAAAAAAGTTAAATTTACTCCAAGCATGAGTTTTATGGTGTATGTGGAAAGCTGTGGCCTCCTGAGAGTAGTTTGGGGGCTTTAAATCTTTTTCGCAAGTAAATGTAAGAAAATTGAGACAGAATAAAAAAATAAGAAAAATATTATAAGGATTGCTAGAAATATTCAAACTCCTCAGTCCTCCTTCTTAAACAACTCTTTTCATTATTTTCCTACTTTATATGTTTATTTCGTATCATGTAGGTTATAATCACGCCTTCGTAAGGAATAATAGTGTTATAAGTCGTCCAATGGCTCTTCTTTGGTCAGTTGTACCTTTACAAAGAATTAAAGTATCAGACAACTCTCAGGAAACCGATGGAAAAGGCCCTTGCAAACGGATTTTAGAGATTTTAAGGGCGAATTTGATTTTCCTTCGGATTGCCTTTGTGTAAGTGCAAGAATGTAAGCTAAATTTTGTATTTTGTCAAAAGAAAGTTACTTACTCCTATGATCACTGGGGCTATGAAGAGTGGTATCAAGTACACTATGGAAACAATCATCCAGAAGCCATCGGAGCGACGTCCGCCAACTGCCTTCATGTCTTTGAATAAACGAGGCACTCCTGAGAGAGAGAGAGAGAGAGAGAGAGAGAGAGAGAGAGATTGGATTTCTTGGATAGACATAATTTGATCATTTGACTCAGTGAAATTCCTCAATCATGCTATAATATTGTTGACATAGCATAGTGGTTCAACACAATTGACGAAGAAAATAACTTCCGCCATACGGTAAATACACATCCAAACTGAGAGTTTTCTTGTCAGGGAAGTAAACTTCTCGATGCAAAAGAGCATAGCGATATACACATTAAATATTTCAGTAAAGAACAATTTTGTCAAGCTTCCTGCACAAATTCAATTGAATATTTGACACAATTCTATTTTCTACTTACAGAAGAAATGTTACTTACCATATATGTATGTCACTACCAAGCATTCAAAGAAACCGATTATCGTCATAGGAAACGAAACGGCATACGCATCCATCAAATTTACCCAGTATAAACCAGCCTTTTCAATGAAATGGGAACAAGACAAACAGATTAGGTTGGTGACTTGAAACCCTCGTCAACCTTTCCACAAACTTTCATTATCATTAATTTCCTGTAAGGAAATCTTCAAAATCGCAGAACGCTGTGCGAACTGCCACACACCTTTCTGACAGATGATGGTATAGTAGCTATGTGCTTTTGACACTGGCTTTGTTTCACTTCTGCGGTAGTATAGGTATCACAGTGGTTGCGAGTTGAATCACCTGTTCGACTTTAAAAGAAAGGCGGTTTACGCTTTCTTCGTTTCGTCCCGATCGTTTCATCTTCCAAAAGTGCAAAATAAGATGTACAATATCTATGACTTTGTTAGGGAGAATACCTATCCGCGATTTACCTGTGTGACGAGCGGCAAACCAAGCAGCAAGGCTCCCACGCAGTACACTATAGGCATAGCTGTCCTCCAAAATTTGCGATTGCGAGCTAGCTTCTTCGACTCGTCAAGGATAGCCGTTATCACCGTTTCGACCGTCACAAACTGTGTAAGTATGCAAAATTACATCATGGGTTGAAGATTCTGAAGATGTTTTCGGAAGTATCATCATCAAGTTTCAGACAGTTAACTTCACAGCAAAAATAATCCTAAAAGGCTAATTTTTAGTCACGATGGATGCATAAATTCACTTGAAATTATCATCATCATCATCATCATCATCATCATCGTCATCATCATCATCATCATCATCATCATCATCATCATCATCATCATCAATACATGTAAAAAGTATACTCTCTGTTATTAAACCATACCAATGAATCTATTCCCAGAGAAACGAGGGTCAGGAAAAACACTACGGCAAATAAAGGTGAGATTGGAAGTCGAGAAATAGCCTCTGGGTACACATCAAATGCCAGTCCCGGTCCACTGGTGGCGACGTCCTCCACTTTTTTGCCAAGTTCGTGAGCCATGTGTCCAAGCATCGGGAAAACGGCAAAGCCGGCCAAGACACTGGTCAGACAGTTTAGCGACGGTATGAGGAAGGCGTCACTATAAGATATCAAAAAGAACAACGAGTGAAAGACATGGAGAGAGAGAGAGAGAGAGAGAGAGAGAGAGAGAGAGAGAGAGAGAGAGCGCTAGTCAGTCTTCCGCCTCTTATTGGATAACATTATGATAGCGATCTGGCTGTCTCTCTGCAAAACGAGATAAACATGTACGTGGGCATACTTGCGTCTTTCAAACTGGACATGTATATTTTTTCACATGCAGCACCTCTGAACATAAGTCCCCCTTTATCACAATATTTGGTTTCAAACCGATCAGTCTCTGATTTGGTAATCCTTTCTTACATATAAATATAAACCAAGAAAATTTTATGAAACGGTAATTATCAATACGAACGACTGTTCCTTTGTCATATGCAATAATTGCAGATAAAGTGTTGATAACATTATCAAAGAGGACATGTTGAAAACTGAATAACTGATATTTCTTTGCATTTCAATAGTCTGACAATGGAGAAAATTGAAGCAGTTCGTCTTTGTGTGCAGGTCATCTTTCCTTTAAAAGTGGAGATACATTAAGAAAATACATTGAAGGTGAGAAAAACTATGATTTATCAGTTGCGACAAGATTGAAATATACTACCTGAACACGTTGTTGTGAAACTTGTTGTAACTTGCCATTGTGAAAAGACCTCCACTAGACAACCCCAATGAAAAAAACATCTGGCCAGCTGCCTCCTTCCATATCTGTTTCGGTAAACGAAATATAGTTTAGGATCATAAAGTCTACATAGAAGCTCGAGAAAAATGTATCCTTCTGCAGGAAATCTCCTCCTTATCATTGCGCATGCAATATTTAAATGCTTAACCTACCCCGGGTTCCTTGAGCTTGGTCCAGTTAGCACTTGCGATGTAAAATTTAATTCCTTCACTAGCTCCATCTAACATGCAACCCCGTATAACGAGTATGATGATGAGAACGTAGGGCAAAGTCGCTGTGACGTATACCACCTATTCAAGGAACAGTGAAAACATGATTTAAGTTTGAACTGATCGATCGAAACCGCCGATATTACTCAAAGGTCACGTTACACTTGATGATATTTCAGAATTCACAAAATTGCATTGGCAAGCTATAGCTCATACAATTTAACATTACTATCGGTTACTACTCAGACACACTCAGTCGTTCGAAAGGGAGTAGTCGAAACAATAAATAAGGGGAAAAAGTGAGTGAACTAGTGTTTTGCGTTACTGCCTTTTTCTACACCCTATTGTCTTTTAACACTTCCTATAACGTCATTTTCTGTGGGCCGTGTACATTTTTTTCGTTAAAAGACGTGGAAACCAGGCCAAATATTTGATGATGGAAGTCACTATACCAAAATCGTAATGTGTTCCGTGTTTTTGGTACGTTTGACCTTTCCAAATCGCACATGTAACAACCTACCTTTCCTGCCGATTTGATTCCCTTGATGACACAAAAATACACAAGTATCCAGCCTAACAGAAGGCAGAGCGCCAACTGCCAGCGGACATACCCAGTCTCCTCTATTCCCGCTGAAGCTTCCAGTAAATAATTGCTGTAAAATACGGGAAAGCTGGCGTTAGATTTACTTTGAACACGGGAAGACTGAAGAATAGGGTGATGCTAAGTGAGGGTAAAATTCAAGACGATATGGAGGATAAGTTTGCATTTATCATCTGTTAAAAGCGCCCTCAGGCGACCATTTTTTTAACACGTTGGGAAAAATGTTCTCCTGGTTTGACGGAATTGCGGAGACAGTTAGTGAAAGACAATAGACGATGATACTACTCTAGTGATCGTGACACAATAAAGGGAAAGTAACTTGCCACATTTTTCATACCTTGATAGTTGGCTTTTAGTGCATGGTAGTGCATTTTGTAAGTGCGAGATTTTATTCGCGAGAGAAGTGCAACGAAAGAGTCTCACCCGAAATATTCCGAAGATGGGCCAGTAGTGTCGTTTGGCAGCTGCAGTCTCACCTCTGTTAAGTTGGCGGTGGAGTTAAGGTCTCTGTCATCGAAACACTTGTCCGAATTCCAGGAGTTGCCGCATCCTATCCAAGGCAAACTCGGCAGTTCCGTAAATGAAGCGAACAAGTAGAAGAGAGCCCAACAGAGGACAACGTTGTAGTAAATTGTCAGAAGGGAAGAGACGATCAACATCGCAATTCCAAGTCCTTTGAGAAAAAATGAAATAATTTGCTTTGCGTAGGATAAGAGTGAAAATGTTCTTCAAAGTCTGAGCCATCAACAGTTTAGGCGAAGGGCAGCAAAGTTAAAGGACATTACTACCAGTTTGAGCAACACAATCGTGTTCAATTTTTATTTCAAAAAAGAAAGATATCTGATATTGGTAAGCATCGATTCAACTTAAGGTAGTATGCGCCTCAAACTTTGCTCAAGGAATCTTTCGACCATTCTCTTTCAAATTGAGTAATAAAAATTAGGGGTCACAGTGCAAATTTTGGTACTAGGGAAACAAATTTCCCAAGATTTACCGATATTTGAATGGCCGCCATCACCCGTGTTAGTTCTAGGGAGAAAATCCCGAGTAAGCTCTCTGGAGAATAAAACAACAACAAATTTTCGATTTTCGAAAAACTAGGAGGTTGAAAGGTTTTTATTACAAGAAAGAGCTTTTAAAGTTTTAGAGTCCGAATATCTGTCCCCGAGGTGCATTCTACCTTATATCGCTAGCTGCCAACATTGTTGGGCAAAGCACGTTGGTTTGTTGTGGTTGGATGCATTTTCAGTAATGTATAAAAAGAATGATTTCGATAGAACGGTATATCGATAGAACAGTACTTCGGTGAATGAATGTGATAATGAAGATGCTGAATTGGAACAGAATGCGGACAGGACAGTTGTATGTAGTCAGAATGCTACGGCTGACAAGAACGATATGCCAGATACAACTGAAAATAGTTTTACCACAGTTACATACAGGCGGAGACATAAAAGCTATGCCGATGTGGTTGCCAATGGGCAGTTCAAGAATCCGGTGTCGTCCAATGACCGTGATACTAGAGCTCCCGCCTCATCGAACAAGGGACTGATTCAACCCGCAAAGTTAACTCGAAATAAATGTATACTTGGAAAAAGAAAGCACGCTGGACTTCAACAAGCAACGTCACAAAGTAAACGCGTCTTCGTGAGTCGACTGAAGCCAGAGACGAACACTGAACACCTTGTGCGGTATATCAAGGAAACTATGCGTATTGACATCAGTGATTGTGAAAAACTTCCAACCAAATATGACACATATGCTTCGTTTTGTGTCGCCGTAAAATCTGAAAACTTTGCGTCCTTGATGTCCCCCGATGTATGGCCGGAAGGTGTCCTTATTCGGAAATTTTACCAACCTCGTAAATCCTAGATGGAGAATATTCGGATCGTTTCGTATAACTGTCGCTCTATCAAGAATTCACTTGAAACTGTTAGAGAAGTGTGCGATACTCATGACATTTGTTTATTACAAGAGCATTGGCTGACTAAAGATGACATTTCGTTTTTATCTCGTATTCATAAAGAGTTTGACTACTATTGGGCGTCCCCTGTTGATACAGGTGAAAATATTTTGATCGGTCGTCCGTTTGGAGGGGTTGCCATTTTATGGCGTAAATCTATTGGTCACATGATAACAGTACGTTCGTTCAATGATAATAGAATCATTGGAATTGAGGTAGCCAATGACAATTGTAAAATGTTAATACTCTGTGTTTACATGCCTACTTGTAGTAGGGAAAATCATGATGATTTCACTGAATATTTAGCAAAGGTTCATTCTATTGCTCAGTCTAGCAACTGTTACAGTACAATGATAATTGGAGACTGGAATTCAGATCACAACTCCCTCTTTGGTAAATCATTGCTGAGCTTTTGTAACGAATATAACTATTTTGTGTCAGATAATGTCTTACTTCCAGAAAATTCTTTCACATATGTTAGTGACGTGCATGGCACAACATCCTGGCTAGATCATTGTATTTCTTCATACACAGCTCATCTTTGTATTGAGTCTGTAGAAATTTTGTATGATGTAATCGTTTCTGACCATTTCCCACTTAGTATTAAGTGTGACATTGGTACCATACCTTCATGTGAAAGTAATGACTCTGTTAAGAATGATACAGAGGTACGCTTAAACTGGTCCAAGGTTAGTACTAATCAACGCAATGAGTATTATGTGAATTCAGATAGGCTTCTTTCTGAAGTTGATATTCCAACGGAAGCATTATAGATATTCATTGTAATAATTCCAATCATGTTGATTGTATCTTGAAGTTTTATGACAATATTATTGATAGTTTATATGTTGCTGGCACTAAAATTACACCACCCACCAAAAGTACGAATTCTAATATTCCAGGGTGGAATGACAATGTGAGACAGATTCATTCTATTGCACGTGACTCGTTTAAGCTCTGGCGTGATTCTGGTAAACCCAGGACAGGTCCATTGTATGACCTTAAACGCCGCACGCATGCGCAGTTTAAGTATGCTCTGCGTCTGTGTCGCCGTAATGAGGAACAGATGAAAGCCGATGCTATGGCGAAAAATCTGTCTTCTAGCAATTATGACAAATTTTGGAAGTCTGTTAACAATACTAAAAATTTGAGTAGGCCAAATAATGTTAATGGATGTACAGGTGATGCAAATATTGTTGAAATGTGGCGTAACCATTATCATGATATTTATAATTCTTTAAACAATAATAGAGATCAGGAATTTGTTTTAGATGCTATGAACAGTTGTTCACTGCAAGGCAATTTCACTGTATTACCAGGTGACATAAGTGATGCAATTAGTAGGCTACAGACTGGAAAAACGTCTGGTTCAGATTATCTTGCCGCTGAGCAATTTATATTTGCCAGTCAGAAAGTTTCTGTTTTGCTAAGTATGTGCTTAACAGCTATGCTTGTCCATGTAGTTTGCCCTAGACGACTTTCTAACACTATCCTTGTTCCAATTATCAAAGACAAAATAGTGATATTACAGATAAAAACAATTATCGTCCTGTTGCACTTTCCACTATTGCTTCTAAAATAATTGAACTTGTTTTATTGCGTCACATTGATTCTTATCTGGGAACGACTGATAACCAATTTGGTTTTAAGTCAGGACATTCCACTGATATGTGCGTCTTTATTTTGAAGGAAATTATCAATTATTATAGACAACATGGTAGTAATGTATTTATTACATTTATGGACGCCTCTAAGGCTTTTGACAGAGTTGGACGCTTTTCAAGAAATTAATTCAACGTAAAATTCCCATTTACCTTGTCAGATTTCTTGTCAAATGGTATCGAACTCAAATTATTATTATTCGTTGGGGTACATGTTTATCTGAGGTCACTAACGGTGTAAAGCAAGGTGGTATTTTATCACCAAAGCTGTTTAATATCTATATTGATAATTTGGGTGTTCTCTTATCAAAATTGAATACTGGCTGTAATATTGGTGGCATTTTTGTTAATCACTTAATGTACGCGGATGATATCTGCTTGATTAGTCCTTCTGTCAAAGGTATACACAAAAGTTAATAGATCTCTGTACTCATTATAGTGATATTCACGACATCATTTTCAACAGTAAAAAGACTAACTGTATGTGCGTGTTTGCGAATCACAGTAAGATTCGGCGCATTCCATGTGTGTATCTGAACGGGGTTAAATTAACCTTTGTTGTTAAGAAAAAACATCTAGGGTTCGTGTTAACTGACGATTTCAGAGATGATGATGACATTGAGCGGCAGACGAGATATTTTTACGTAGTAGCGAATATGCTAATGAGAAAATTCCACATGTGTACTTTTCATGTTAAATGCATTCTATTTAAAGCGTATTGTTATCAGTTGTATGGGGGACCAATATGGAATAGCTATTATGCAAATGTCTTGAGAAAATTGAAAGTTGCTTACAATAATGCTGCACGACTGTTATTGGGTTATGAGAAACGGAGCAGCGCGAGTCTAAAGTCTGTATCTAACAGAATAAGCAACTTTGATGCTCTTCTGAGAAATCAGATTAACAGCCTGAGACAAAGACTGAAAAGTAGCAATGCAATTGTACGAAATGTATGTAAATCATTGTATTTCAACTCAGAGATGGTAACACACTGGAATAAGTTACTCTTTGTTTAAATGTCTGTTTAAAAAGAAACCCATTGGATTATGTATGTAGATATAATCAATTTTTCTATCTTTTCAACCATAATTTAATTTTGTAACTGAATTTTCATACTATTGCCTTATTTGACTATTATATGGACGCTCAAGTCCGAAATAAAGATATAATAATAATAATAATATATCATCTTCCTGGCGTTTATATTAACCATAAATTTCACAGTAACGACGCTGTGTATTAGATGAGCCACTTTAACCTCAGATTCTTCCAATGAAATCACTATCCGTTATCTTGTGCATCGGGGACAGATATTCGGACCCGAAAACTTTTACAATTCTTTTATGATCTACTACTTGTGGGAATTCATGTTTAAAGCTCTTGGTGTTAGAAAACTTTTCACTGTCTTAGCTTTTCCAAAATCGAAAATTTTATTTTCCTCTTTTGAGGTAACACAGGGATTGCGGCTATTTTGAATTTCAAATATTGGTAAATATTGAGAAATTTGTTTCTCTGGAACCAAAATTGCACTGTGACCCCCGATTTTTATTGTTGGTTTTGAAAGTGAATGGTTGAAACATTTCTCGAGGAAAGTGAAAGCAAAATTTAAGTCTTTCACTTGCGAGGCACATATTCCTTAAAGTAGAATACCATCTGGAACAGTTATTTGGACTCTAAAATATTACAGCTCTATTGTTCTGACCTACCACTTATGAGGGATGTTTAACCACAGTGTTATGTAGGTCATTTCCCCCCACACTCATCATGACCTGAGTTCAATTAGTCTAGAACATTCTCAAGGTCACTACCCTTAATGAACTCACAACCTTGAATTCAATTAGTCATGTTTGGAATGTTCTGGAAAGTTGATTAGTTGTGTAAGAGAGATAATTTTAGAACAGTAATTAGCATGTCAATAAAAGTTATAGATTGTTCTTATATGCCTTTATGTAAGCACATGGGTATAAAAGGGACGTGCACAGCTTCCAGTCAGACTTTTGGGATCGTGTCTCTTGTGTGTTACTACATGTGTTTGGAAACCCAGCAGTAGTCATTCTCAAGACTTTTCAAGACCTTCACTGCCAACGCTGGATTTATACTGCCAAAGGACTGTTCATTCATCCGACAGACTGTTACAACTCTGAGACTGGAGCTTTGCCGTCCCAGCTGAGATAAGTAGTCTGTACACTTTTAAAGCTTGTACTCTATCCCTGACTTAGCAATTAGTTTTATTTTCGTAATAAATTTTGTTTAAACGTTAACTGCTTAGTTCACCCTTTTGTTCGTTTTCTCTGCACGTAACAACAGGGCCTCACAAGTGGCTATTTAAGTCAATATTACAGCGTTTTTCTTTCTTTTTCAATGTTACAAATAACCAGCTGAAGAGCACGACACTTGTGTAGCTGTCTTTTGTGTAGCTTGTATTGGCATGCGACCTTTAGTTCCGTGACCTCTAGCCATTCCATGGCCATGCGTACAGACGTCGCTGTGTTTACTGTACTAATATTACTACAGTAAGCATAGCGAGGACAGGAAGTAGGCATTATTGACTTGAATAGCCACTTGTGAGGCCCTGTGGTTTAACGCTCTTTGAGCAAGAAGACTTTAAACCATCTAATTTAGTTTTCCCGAATATCGATCATTTTCCCCGTGGAGTTAACACAGTGTTGGTGGCCAATTAAGAATTTCAAATATCGGTAAATATGTTTCTCTGGTACCAAACTTTGCACGACGATCCCTAATTTTTACTGATTTGGTGAGAGAATGGTTGAAAGTTTCATTGAGGAAAGTTTGAGCAAGATTTAATTATTTTGCTTTCGAGGCGCACCGTACACTGCCTTTAGGTTTCTTACCTTTGAATAATGGGGCAAATTTCCAAATGGTGATGCAGCCAAGACTGGAAAACTGTCCCAGGAACAACTCCAAGAAGAATATAGGTACTCCAACGAAGAAGAACATCAAAACATATGGGACGAGGAACGTGGCTACAAATAGAAAGGATAAAAGGTTTGCTTAGTGTCAGCCGCTGCCTGAACGGTGCCATGTCAAAATTAAAATGAAACGCAAGTAGTAAAGATGAAGTAATTTATGAAAAGAATACTTTCATTTTACTTGCGAACACCTATACTTTTTGCCTTATCCCTTTGTCATGAGGTTGAATAAGATGATCTTGACATAGCTTTGAACCAAAGTTAACCCACCTCCGCCGTTCTTAAAGCATATGTATGGAAACCTCCATAGATTTCCAAGGCCTACGGCGAAACCCAAGCTGGAGAGCAAAAACTCCACCTTGTTGGACCAGTTACCACGTTCAGGGTTCTCCTCCTTCGACGTCTCTGCGTCGCCGTTTAGATTTTCCATCTCCATGATTGGTCCAGTATCTTCCTGCACATAATTTTTAAAACAAAAAGAATTGACTATTTTGAAACCTATCGATTCAAGTTATCACAGTGACGCCATACTCTGGTCTATTTTCATGTGTTTGTCGCAAACGCTTAACAAACATCAGGAAAATGCTAGGCATCAAACCCGTTTACTTTGCAGAGTGTCGTCTGCTAACGCTAAAGTTCCGATTTTACACTGTTATTTTGTTGGCTGATGGGTACGGATTACAAGAATTCGTACCACGAAAATTTTATTGTGTTCACACAAAAATGCAGACTCTGACACAAATCGATCCCATGCTGTGTGTTTCCACAATTACAGCGCGCGGAAGTAAAAATTTCAAGCTCAGTTCAGATCAGTTGGGATGGTATTCTCGTGTCGCTTCGCCGATCAAATTTAGTCACTTCAACTTGAAAGAGCGCTTGCTTGTTTTGTTCCCCTGCTCCGTATTTTAAAGGGACAATAAAATGTCATAATAATTTATTTGTTGTCTAGAAATGCTGTAAGTCAAGGGAGAAGTTCCCGACGATTACCCTTCTTTTTCAGAACTGATATCATGGTACCTCAGAACTTTTATATTCCACATTTTGGAGGATTTATCAGTGACTATTATATATCTGATCATTTAGCCTTGAGTGAAGCACACAAATCCTGCAACGACGATGGGACCGATCTTTGCTTAAGTTAAATTTTGTCGACCAGTTTTCACTAAGTGGGCGAGAAGGAACTCGCCCTAGTTGCCTTGCCCTATCAGAGATGGATGTTTGCAAAGTTTGATTTGCAGAGCATCACAGCAACATTGTGCAATTTGTGAACTTGGAAACCGTATATATATATATATATATATATATATATATATATATATATATATATATATATATATATATATATATATATATTAAATTATCTTTCGTAGTTGGGTTTTCACACGCTTTTGGTGGTAAAACATGTCCGAGTCGGCAGCTCATTTTATTTGGAAGTTAAATCATACTTCCGTCATCGGGTTTCTCAGAATTAACTCCTTCCATGGAGCTACCATGCTCCTTCTAGAGGGGGGCGGGGATTTCAGCTGAAAACACGTCGTTTCGTCTTACCGTATGTGTGTTTTGCACTCAAGACCCAAGGGGGTGTATACACGTGTATTTTTTTAAACCTGAGGGAATCTGATTAGTCGCTCTGTAAATATTCCTTATCAGCGATCTAAGCGATCTCACGTTTACACGTCATACACAAGGTAAAAATTTAGTTCGGGTCAAGCGAAAGAAATAACGCCACCAACATTACAGTAGTCTTCATAACAACGTATAGCCCGTACATCAAAACGACAAAAATCAAGCAAGCCCTGACAGAAAACTCGAGTGGACTTGAAAAAGACGAAACACTAAAAAAACTGTTCCAAAACCAACCAATAATCGCATATAGAAGGAACAGAAATATAGGCGACACACTTATAAGCACCAGACTTCACAAAAACTACAATAGCTCAAACTCAGGTTCACAGGAACCTACACACACACAACAAGACCAAACAGTAGACATTCTGGCTTCCCTACCAAACGTAAGTGGAACAACATATCATAAAATAAAATCAATCAACCATTCAACACGTCTCACCAATCAAAATGAATTTTAAGCAACTGATGAGGAAAACTCTGTTTTCGAAACGTAGGGCCAAAGGAACACAGTGTCAGTAGTCTCTCCGCTCCATTGCGGATTAACACAGGACACGTAGATTACGGTACGTCTCGCCATGGCCAAGCAACATTTTACATAAAACACTTATATTATACACAATATCATACACAAAACGCAAACAACCCAAATATGAACGATGTGTGGAGTTGCTTTCCCTTTACTACCAGTTGCTTTCCCTTTACTACCTACAACTCGTCGTAAAATGGCATCGTTTTTCTAGCTCTGCCACTACGACGGTTGTTGTTGGACACGAACTTGAACTAGCTCGCAACCTTTCGATTTTGTTGTAGCATTGTTCGGCTGTCCTCTCGAGTCCCTTCTCCCTGGCCTTGGCAGCGACGACTTCATACACTTGCCGATCCCTCGACGTGCCGTCCATCATACGGATGACATTTTCGTCTCTCCAGATGAAATTAGTAGCCTGATCTCTTCCAGCGGCCAATTGTTGCCGCGATCGCTAGAGCTTACTTGAATTGAACACCGTCCATTGTGGTAATGACCGCAAGCCCGAAGACAGGATATAGTTCGGCGTTTAGTTCGGTGTTCTGGCCACACGTGTAAATAGGCCATTGTTTAGTACGGAGCACCGAACCTGGACCAGCCCTCCGACACCGAATTAATTTAGTTCTTTGTTAGTTCGATGTTGTCTGTTTACACGTCCAACTGACACAGGTTTAAATTTATTCCGGTGTCAACTCCGGACTTAACTCACACGTGTAAACCCCCCTAATCGTACTGATATGGCCTGCACTGGATAGAGGAGGTCATTCGCTATGCCGTGTGTTTCAAAGGGCGAGGACTTTGGATGTATTGATTTAACGCCAACGCCGGTCGGAGTTGACCGGGATTTTCCGGCAGTCGGGCTAACCATTAAAAAAAGAAGTCGAGGCGCCACAGAACTGCGATAACACAATGAGATCTACGTTTGGCAGCAGAAATCTTAGCTATTTGTTCTGCAGCTGCCCTTCTGAACTGGGAGGTTTCAGTGTGTACCGAAGAACATTAGTTTGACCACCCATTGTCATTATAATTGTTTGTCCTCAATAGAAAGGTTTTTGCCACAGCTGGGTCACCTAGTCCGAACAGTCAGGGACAAAGGAATCTCTCCAAATAGCACTGCCGCCTTATAAAATGTACACTTATACTCATGCGTATACAGTATATGAACATAGTGAAGCCGTCACACAGACAAATTTCACACACACAGACCTACATGCACGCACTCTGTCTCTCACTCGGGGGCACAATACAAGCACATGCAGTCGACACAGACACCAGTGCACATACTCGACGAAACTACATGTATAAGAGTTTAAAAGAAGTAATGTGGACATTTAATTACCTCTTTCTTTGCCCAAAGGTCATCATTCTGCAAACCTTTCTTGGTTCCCTTTAATTAAGAACAAACCAAAAGAAAAGTTAATACAGAAAAGGTTTCAAATAGACGAATTTCAGATGTTTAGACACTAATCGAACCTGTTGATGCAACAAAAATATTCGCCTTTTCGGAAAAAAGAGCAACAGCGTTGGCGGCAATTGCGTTTCATAGCAGGGAAATGTGTACGATGTACAGTGACAGTCCCTCCACACACCGGTTGGGAAACTGCTATTGTTTCAACGAGTGAAGTACCGGATTAGGAATTGTATGCGCATTATGGTTTGGTATTCGTATTTCATACCCATTTTCGTCGCGTTTTTCTTTCGAACATTTGTTACCAAGAACCACTGATATTTACTCTAATATGTGAAGCCGGCGTCAACCATTTCAAACAAAATGAACAATCCATTAGGTTTTGGAGAGATCGGTCATTTGATTTTGTTGTTTTGATTTCCATAAAAGAAAACGGCGGTTACGGTAGCTCGTCTGCATTGCAATGCGCGATCCAAGTCTAAATTGTGCCTGATAATAAACTTTTACGACAGGTATCACATGAAATGTGGTGTTTATTTTGGTGTGGGGTGGATCGTATACAAACCGAAATGAAGCCCTCTATACAATTTAAAACAAACATCTTATCAAACCATGAGACGCTTGAGGTCGCGTCGTAACAACAGGGACCAGGCGTGTCCAAACCGGTGTGATGACTGTGGTACAGTATTGCCGTTGTGAAAGCTGTAACTGCATTTTGGAACGCTATGAGTATTAGCGATTTTTCAAACAGCAAACATGCTTTAAATTCGACTGCCAAAAGCGACACAACAAAGATGATAAAGTAACTAATGCTGATTAAGACAAAAGAGAATATAATGGCAGAACTGGTAATGAAATAAACATAATGTACGCCTTATCGCAGTTCCTCCGATGGCCTAGTAATAACAGTGACAGTATATGTGTTACTGTGTCATGTGGATGTCAATAATCGCCTAAAGCACATTATTCGGGGCATGACGATATAAACTAATGGACTTTATAGCTACTTTACCTTGTGATTTATAGAAAAGCCTCGGGTATTGAACCACTTAATTTATTGAAGCGCTTTTCAATGAGAGTTATTTTTGAATTTAGGACACTGATAAGTTTCTCGCCATAAAACAGGCCTACGGAGTGAAAGTTCGTAAAGGCTAACTTAAGCAAAATTTCATGTGTCAATTTCTCTCGGTAAACGTACAAATATTTAAATGTATAAACCGCTTAAAATCAGTCAGAGGCACGGACAAGCTAAAACCGTACAGGGGAGTAGAAGACGAGACAGAGAAAGATGTTAGATTGGTATTCAGCAGTGAAAAATTCCATAAAGAGCAGACGAAATGTCCAAAGGAGATATTGCACGTAGAATTTAGAGCAGGTGATTCGAAGCTGGGACTAATAATATTATTCTTATTAACATATTATGAATAATATTTTAGGTATACTAGTCCCAGGTCAAAGCTACAAGAACACTTGGTTACCGTATCAATGGTTATGAAAACGCGGACACAGGGACTAAAGAAAAGTGTTTGAATAAAATTACGTTTGTGCAAACATTCGTTTGATTATCGCTTGATATAGTATCGATTATCTGGTCTTCATGTTGATTTCCCTCCTCATGCGGAGATCACTTTTAAAAAATCGTTTTCGTATAGAAGATAGTAATGCAGCAAAAAATGGTCCAGAAATTACGTGAATTCTCCTCTTTAATGTTTCTGTTGGTCGTTATCTACTCTACTGGTTTCAATAATTCGATATGATAATCGACGATACTTTAAGTGTCGCTTTGACAAGTGACACTGGCTTTACCGCCAGGCATCTAGCATGCTATCACTACGTCAAAGTAATCGTCATTCTACAGTCTGGAGCACTGGCAAGTCTGGAATCTCGTGCCTACTGAAGCCACTTGAAGCCACTAGCTTCCTTTGTGTCGAGTGTTGGACTTATTTGATTGCCGAGTTGGGCATCCACACGCGTCCATGGTTTCCTAAGTTGTACTTCGAACTACCTAACCGAATGTAGTTCGACTTAAACTACCCTTTAAGTTCCATCACTTAAAGGAAGTAATGGGATACCCAAAAGATAATTTTTCAGCAAATCACCTAACCTGTCGCTTTGTATTCTAAATTCCACAGCAGTTAATAAGCTACTTCCGAACGTCGTTGTTTTGCAAGCGTAGGTCCTGGGGCTATGCAAGCCTCTCTTTCTGTGACCGTGCTCTAATGCCATGGGCAACGTTCTCCTCCAGTGGGACCGTCCTTTCGATCATTGAGTTTTGTGATGTGGTTGAGAGTTATAAATGAGGTTAAATGTTTTGTAGCTTCCGGCCTTGTATACGTGTTGTTGAAGATTTCAGTGACAATGAACAGGTGACTTCAAGTTAAGACGCACACATATCATCTTGTGAGAACGTTCATGCCTGATGTTTATATTTATGTTTTTTATGTCTGCTACGAGATTCTTGTAGCCGTCTCGACACTTGGCATTTTCCTGCAACATAATTATCGAAAACATACCGGACACATAATGACAAACTTAAATATTGCATTGCATATTTTTCCCATTTTTAGTAATCGCTTTAAGTTACCTCTCTTTGTGCCAAGGTCAAATTTTTTAAGGCACATAAGACTCCGCAATCCACAAAATCAATCATTTCTCTCACATCCTTTTAATTTCTTTTTATTGCCCAGTACCCCTACCCTTTGAGCTTTTACACATATTATGCACCAGAGAATTACAAGGTTGTGATAATTTCTCACTTAGGTCATTGACATGTAAGCATCGTTTCAAAAGCGGTACATCCTAAATTCATTTTTTGACGTCAGAACTGTAGTTCCGGTCCAATGTTTTAACTTAAAGGGACAGGCTTTTCATCAATTTTATCTCTAACAAATCAATAACTGTGCATAACTTTCAAGGGAAAACACAGGACGAAAATAACATAAACAGTTATTGTCATCACCCATGCACTAATGCGAGAACCAGGGATTTGGCCCGGGACTGCGGCTATAACACTTCAGTAGATGAAATGCACATATAGAGCTCAATTAACTACAACTGTATCATTTTGTCCTGTATACGAACAACAGTTTCTTGTAGTAATTTTTGCCCAATTCCTGGCGAAATCTCTAACATTTAACTTTTCGATAAAAACCTCTGTATATCTGTTATATCCAACGAGATTGTTTGTGAATAGTAGTTTCCCTTCTAATTCATTCGAAAACGATAACATTGCATAGTATCACCAGGCTTCGTGTCTGCAGTGCCACCACTTTGTGTTTGAACATATATATGTATATAAAGGAAAAGAAGAAGAAATTATATACTTTCACACCCTAGAATAAAAAATAATAAAAACAACACTCCAAGTTATAGCTATTGTCATATTTTCCTATAGCAAGGGGAGCAGCAGGAACCGAGGGATGCTTATAATCATATTAGACTAAGAATGGAAACTGGTGCTAGGAGCCAGTGAACTTGATAGTGGTGATTTATTGTCGTTGATCAGTACAGGAAGTCGCAAGCTCGACCTACTACCGAGCCCGAACGGCACTCCTCTCGGTAATGGGAAAACGATTGTAGGCTGTCCTGAAGATTAAAGGAAGACTGGGGAAATGGATTCGCTTGCTTATCGTTTAAAAATCGTTTAAAGATCTATAAGCCAATACACAATAACAGGAATAATATGATACTTCACACCTCAACGCTCACAGTTTTAAAAACGCGACGCCTCCATGATAAGCAGCAATACTGCCATAATGCCTATTTTTCAACACAATTTTTTTATATTGAGAATTGGATTGCCATGGATGTATATATCAGACAAACGTTTGCATCCAGATAGTGGCTAGAATGTTGAATGACGGCTCAAGCCGAAAAAGTTACAGGAATTTCAATTCTATAAAACAACATCCGGCCAGAGCCACGGTCCCTCACATATAATAAGAACTCTGCCCAATCTTTAAAATGCAGGTCAGAATAGCCGGCAAAGCGTCCCGAGTAACATCTTGACCTCGGTATGATTTCATTCAACAATGGCGTCAACTCAGTCCACAGTAGCGTGACATTGTATTCTTTCAACGATGGAGTGACCTCATTCTATGATATCGAGAAGGCCATTGCCTCCTGAATTGCTTTTCAAAGTTGTCCTGCTTTAAACACTGGAAATTTACCGTAACTTCTCGTCATTTTCAATTGGGCTCCCTCTCTCTCTCTCCCTCCCTCCCTCCCTCTCTCTCTCTCTCTCTCTCTCTCTCTCTCTCTCTCTCTCTCCCTCTCTGCCTTTGGAAAATTGAATTGCTCACACAATGATTTAGGTATATCTCGGCATGAGTAATGGCAGGTAACGTAATCTGAGTGCTCGATTTTTTCGTGTCAGGTATAGGTGTATGGGTTTGAGTGTAGCTGCGCGCTCAAGCCGTCACATGAAAGCATTGTAACTCTGTGATCTTCTGTTTATTCGTTGGGCATCACGGTATAAGCCTACACTACACAAACCAATGGCACGTTCCAAGTAGGCCCACTACGACTACGCTAGAGCTGAAGTGTCGTGTGTTCGATATGTAATCAGTTCCTGGCTGTGTCGTTCCATTTCAGTCCAACAATTATCATGAAAAATTTAAGGTGACAAGTCTTTTGGGAACTGGAAGCTCAATCATCATCCTGGCCCGTGACCAACAAACGAAACTTTAACTCGAACGAAAATATGCGAGAGAGGACCAGGCGTCCAACGTGTTGCGGAGGACACCCACGAATCACCAGCCGATTCTATTGAACCATCCATAGCAACTTTGAAAAGTGAACTTAGGTGTGTCAGTGTAGGAGTACAGATATTCATGCTCGCGCTTTCTTATATCTACTGCATTAGGTTGGAGCAGCGACCCACATACGGTTGAATTTCATGACCTGCGTCACTTTGCGCGGAAGGCCTGTTCGCTTTGGTTTCAATCAATCAATCAATCAGCAAGAGTTTATATAGCGCCAAAATCCAAAACAGAAGTTTTGCTCTGTGACGCTCAATGGTTAAGCCACACTGTATGCTCTGGTGAACATGTGAGTTTTCAGCTTTCTTTTTAAAGTTTCTAGGTTTGTAGATTCGCTGATGTCAAGTGGTAGTGCATTCCATAGTTTAGGACCAGCGTGAGAGAAGGCACGGCCACCATAGTTTATGTTTTGTGCAAGTTAAAAGTTTCTTGGCAGAGGAGCGCAGTGTGCGTGTGGGAATATAAGGCTGGAGTAGATCACTGATGTATGCAGGCGTTTGGTTGTGGATAGCTTTGAACGTTAACAACAAAATCTTGTAGTCAATCCTGAGACGAACTGGTAACCAATGGAGACGGGCCAGAACTGGAGTGATTGGTGTGAATTTCCTGGTGCGTGTGATTATCCTGGCTGCAGTATTTTGTGCTCGTTGTTGTAAAGAAATAGTGTTATCCGGAAGGCCGTACAGAAGGGAGTTGCAGTAGTCGAGTTTGGCTGATAAAGTTGCATGTATGATAATTTGACATGTCTCGTTACTAAGATAGCGTCGTATAGAACCAATCCGGCGGAGGTGACTGTAGATTGACTTGCAAGTTTCCTTGTCGATATATGTCTTTTTACTATATTGCAGCATGTTTGTCGAACCGTAAACCCCCGTAAAAATCGAGGGTCTGCGTCAAACAAAGTGATTTGTCAACATAACCACTCTCCTTCTGAGCTCCAGGAAATATAATTTTACGTGTTGAAAGCCTACCGACCCATAGTTACAGCAACCACAAAAAGTCGGGGTTTTTTTCCCACTGACCCTGTACGTGATTGAAATCGAGACTCACCTTGGACATGGTCTATGATTTAGTTTCTCAGTCTTGGCAGACTTAGAACAATGGAAGAATATAACGACCCAGGTTTCTTCGATTGGCTGTGGCTCCTCGTGAAGTGCGTTCACTTATAGTCTCCGGTATACGCCGTACCTTGTCGATGAATGTTTTGTGACTATTTACGTATGAAAACAAAAGACACCTTACTACGCCCGAGTGAGCTGTGTGGACACTGGGCGGTTGTGAATAGCAGTTCACGTCAGCTAAGTTTACAGGTCAGAGGTACCGGGCATAGTAAATGTTCGAACGAAAGGCGAAGCTGTTGTTCTAGGATGCTGACGAGATGGTCTATTGTCTGCCATTACACCGTGACATCAGCAGGCATTAATTATTTTTATCAGGCCATATATTTATTAGTATGATTAAAATCGGAGATATAAATGAAGACAACATGACAAGGACAATAAAAACAACACTGAGCGCTGACAAAAATGCCCTAGCGATTGACATGTATGAATTGCGTGTTTGTCAATACATTGTGTGTGCAATGCACAATTGTGACTCGAAATGTTCAACGAACGCAAATACACTTTGGTGACTAACATTCGGGGATCTCAAAGTCATGCAAATCTTCGCTGGACAAGACCCTAGTGTACTGTACTACTGGATAGATTGATGTAACACAACACTGTGTTCAGTTTATACATAGTTTGTAACCCGTCGAACTGCTTTCATTTCGGCTAACTCAATGCATGTTTCTAATTGTGCAACATTTCGTTGTTCGCTAGAGCCACAAACAAGGAAAACCTTTGTCTGTGGTAAGGGATGTACTGATTTCCTGCAGGGGTATATCCCCTGTCATGGAATTTAAACCCATTAAAACTACATCTGTTCCACCTAGACATGTCCCAGCCGCTACCTATCACTCACTTACTCAGGTCGCCAAAAGTAGAAATTGGACGCGTTCTAGTGGAACATATTCAATCCAGGGTCAGGGACCGAGAACAAAGTTGTTCGTGCCAAAAAGCTGTTCGAAAGTGATTTCTTTGCAGGCTGGCGGGCAACGTTTTCCGTATCCGTGGGCGAGGAACGGAAGGCTGGGCCGGGCAGTTCCCATTTTGCGTACAGGGAAATTTCATTCTCAGACGACTGCTCAGTGGGCAACATAAAGAAATGTCCAATGGGCGGGCTGGTAGTATGTTTTTTCATCTAGTTTTTTTTTTTAGTTTGCCAATGGGCAAGTAGCGAAACTCATGAGGCAAAGAGATCGCAACGGGAACTTTTAACAGCTTTGGAGAGATGTCAGAGGTTTTTTAGGGGATGAGGAGATGGTTGGAAGCAGGGAGATGACCGGAAGGAACATTTTTAAATCCTGGCGAGAGGACAGTCAGGAGCAGCTATCACTTCCCCCTTCATATGCCAATGATATTCATAACATGTTAGAATAGTATACTTACATGTAAACCGTGAGTACAATATCTGAAAATCGACTCGTCGGCTGCCCCTGGATATCGCCTGAGTTATCTTCGAGGTTAAACAATGATAATCATCGGCAATGATTGTCGCGAGAACAGTCCGACATGTTGAGCGTCTAGTGAAGGATCATATTGTAATTTTTTAAAGTTTTAATGTTATAAAACCATCGGTGATGTACTTATCATGGCAGCAACCGCTACACATTGGATTAGGCGAGATAAAAATTGTGGCGAAAAAATATTGTTGGTTTTGTGTACGCACATCGGTGACAGTACTTATATGTAGATTCGGCGCTACAGACCGTACGAAGTCATAAGCAGCAAAATTGTACTCGCCCCTTCGATAAAAGTAATGCAACTTTACATACATACATACATACATACATACATACATACATACATACATACATACATACATACATACATACATACGAAATGGAAATAGTCAGATTTCTATTTTGGAAAGGGCTTGTCAATATGTATTACAGCAATTATATCTTTATTTATAACGATGGACAACAATAGTCTCATTTTATATGCCTCGAACATGACTCTGACATAACATGACGTATTTTCCTTATTCATACCCAAATCGCTGCCCTTTGTTATATAATGCGGGAGTTGGCATCAGTCTGTACCTCCACTGCTCCGAAATCTTCAAGCACCGGCCCAGCAACAACACGATTAAGGCGCAAACTCACATTTAGTCCGAATGAGGAGAAAAGGCAGGTGGGAACTAGGTAACCAGCTCTATGAACTCGCTGAAGACTGTGTGGACCAAGTTGCCCTTTTTAAAACGCCAGCATTCAAGCTACTCTGTGGAGACAATGGTATGTTGAATGATCTATGATACATTGAACTATTTCCCACAGTATATGGAGGAATCTGTGTATGCTCTTCGTGATATTAATTCTAGAATCGGCTGAGACAGAAGACAGTTAAGAATCAAAGAGAACAGCCATGGAGCAGTTCGCTTGGCATAGACTCTTATTTTGAACATGGGATGTTATCACGAAGACAGGAATTTCACTTATTTGACAGTGGGACTGGTATTGCCTTGTAGAGTCGGGTACGAACTTTATGTTCAACATATATTCAGACTTTCAAATATTTACGATATAGTTTTGGTTTACCGATAGTATGGGTTCATTTACTATTCCAGTAAGTGAAGTTGCCACTGTCTTATTTTGGGGGGAAATCTATATTTACACCGCTACCCCAAAGAGGCGTAGCGGGCATTGTGAATTTGTTGCTTCAGCAAATGTTGGGATCTTTTTCCTGTGGTACAAAGTTGCATGGTGACTCAAATTACATTGTATTCTTCATTTTGAAAGAAAGTGGTTGAGAGTTTTTGTTGAGGAAAGTTTGATAGAACATTTATGACTTTAATCCTCAAGGCACGTACATCAAAGGGACTTGG
>LD343178.1:383796-403023 GCA_001465055.1 Ptychodera flava | reverse complement strand
ATTGGGGGGGGGAGGGAGAAAGAGAGAGAGAGAGAGAGAGAGAGAGAGAGAGAGAGAGAGAGAGAGACCCCGTAGACATACAGAGAGACAGAGAGACAGACGTCCTCAAAGTGCAACAATAACACTGCATGAAAACCCAATAATTCAGATAAATTCACATGAATGAGGTGCCTGTATTATAGTGTAATACACGTGAATTCACATGAATCCACATGAATACAGGCTTGCTGAATACAAAAGATGGATTCTTGACTGTATTCATCTGTATATGCACTCTTCAGCTAAAATACAGGCAATAATCCATGTTAATACAGTAAGTATTATAGGGTTTTTATGCAGTGTAATTTTAACAAATGAAAAATACATGTGCCAACACGTTTTTCATCGACGTACCGCGTGTTTCCATCGGTGGAATTCCAAGTAATACGGACCCGAGCAGAAATATATCGGAGACCCAGGATTTCGAAAACCATGCAAAAGAGAGGTTAGATATCGAATATAGAAGTGAGCAACATTGCTGACCCGTCAGCCATACTGAACCTCTGATATTTCAGGATGAATTCTGACTGTATTCAATTGAAGGATTGCGACTGTCAGTCCCTAGCAATGGCTTATTGTTTTGTCTGTTGCCATGTTATCGTAGCAGAGATGACTAATGGCTGTAGGCCCAGTATAGACCTTCTTGTTTAAAGGGGCAATTTTTCAATCCCTGGTTCTCGCATTAGTGGTTGTTGACATTGACTGTTTATGTTATTTTAGTTCTTTGTATTCCTTTGAAAGTTGTGCAAAGTTAGTCAATTTGCACAGTGGTAAAGCTGATAAAGGACTTGCCTCTTTAAACAGCTACGTTTTCGAAAGTTGTATCCTGAGGAGCCCTCTTGCTTTCTGTAATTGCTTTCGTTTGCTGTGTGATATAGGCCCTGTAGATACCTACACAAGTTAGGCCAGGACTTTTTACTTTGGTCAGAATGAACACAAGTTTGGAGGGGGAGAATAGATATATGTTTCTGTGACGATAGTTAGAATTCACAGAACAACACAAATTCGTGGTTACAAGATTAACCATATGGCGATATCTAGTGTGATACTTCAGTAGCCTGCCATTGAAAACGTAACAATGCATATTGTAGTCGGGTCACATATCAGACAGCACTAACAGATGACCTGAATCAAGAAATGCCATGCTCAATGATAACACTTCATTGCAAATGAAATAACATTGTTTTTCTTCCTTGTGCCTGTGGAGGCACCGTGGCCCAGTGGTTAGGGTAACGGACTCACTGTCCGTTACTGCCCCTTTAAACAAGAAGGTCTATACTGGGCCTACAGCCATTAGTCATCTCTGCTACGATAACATGGCACTCACTGGTGGTGAGTTCGAGACCCGGTTCAAGACCCGGTAGATCCAGAGTAACGGACTCACTGTCGGAGGATGGTGAGTTCGATACTCCAGCACGGTGTTGTGCCCTTGAGCAAGGCACTTTACTCCTCAGTGCTCCATTGGGGGTTAGTGGGTTATTACCTCATCCTGTAATTGGGCTAACGCCTGTTGGATGATGGACTGAATAAAAAAAAAAAAAAAAAAATGAAAACGATGATTCAATTATAAATCCGCCAATCGTAACGACATTTCAGCGTGACAGAATCTCCTGCATGGCCAATTAATCTCCGAAGTTAAAGGAAGTGAAGGTTTAGGTCCGTAATTTTCATAGAATGAGATTCTACAATCAGTGAAATTGCAAAGCATTAGAGTTACTTTATAACATTTGTTTTTTTTCAATCGCAGTGCACAACGCAAGGAAGAAAAACAATGTTATTTCAAAACTTGCTCAGTTTTGGTGAATGAGAGTGTTGACCGTCCTGCATATTGAAATTCAAGAAAATATCATTGTAATATTGGCTTTTCTATGTGGCATTTTGTACCACGTTTATCAATGGTTGGATCTATCACACAATTAAAGTCTTCCCCAATGACAATGCTTCTTTGTGTAGAGTTGTGAACAGTTTGAAGCTTTGCGAGATATGGAGGGAAATGAATCCAAATGAGCGACAGTTTACTTGGAGACAAGTTTCCTTGGGCCTCGCATGCAGACTTGATTTTTGGTTAATTGCGAAAGATTTACTGTCATGCGTGCAGTCTGTAGATATTCGACCTGCAGTCAGAGCTGACCACAACGCAGTTTCTCTTAAATTAAATTTGAATCATCACAGTAGAGGGGCTGGTTACTGGAAATTAAATACGAGTTTGTTATCTGATGAGAATTACAAAGATTTAATTCGTGAAGTCATCAATAGTACGGTTTTGGATTGCAAAGATATTTATGATAATACGGTAGAAGTACTCTAGAGATGGTCAAAGTACGAATCAAAGAAGCTTCCATTAAATATGCAAAAGTTAAACAAAGGGGACAAAAAAGAAACAAGTTTTACTGACAGAGAACTTAAAACAATTAGAAAATCAATTGAATGACCTAGAGGGGAGAAACAAAGATATAGAAGCAGAATATTTGGAGAAGAAGAAGCAGTATGATAAGTTTTATATTGATAGACTAAGGGGTGCCCAAATTAGATCTAGGGTAAAATGGTACGAGGAAGGCGAGCGAAATACAGGTTATTTTTTGGGTTTTGAGAAAAAACGTTACAGAACAAATCACATGAACAAGCTTGAGGTAGATGGAAAAATTTTAACTGACCAGGGTGAAATTCTGGGGGCTGCCACAGATTTTTACCAATCTTTATATAAAACTCGGGGAGTCCAATGTAATGAAATTAATAATTATTTGAATAATATTAACATTACTCACAAATTGAGTGAGAGTGAGCGTAAACGATGTGAGGGGTTAATAACGAAGGAAGAATGTAAAATGGCCGTATGGAAAATGAAAACTAATAAAACGCCAGGGTGGGACGGAATTCCAGTGGAGTTCTATAAAATTTTTTGGAAAGCATTACAAGATTTGATCTGGAATTCATTAAATGAGGGTTTCTCAGAAGGGCAGTTAGCTCCATCACAGTACAAGGGTTTGATAACTTTAATTCCCAAAAAAGAGCCTAGGTTAGATATTCAAAATTGGCGGCCTATTTCGCTTTTGAATCATGATTATAAAATTCTATCGTATGTGCTAGCTCATAGATTGAAACAAATTCTTCCAGATGTGATTAATAGTGATCAGGTGGGATATATTAAGGGGCGTTTTATTGGACAAAATGTGCGTGTTATTGAGGACGTAATTGATTTTGCAGAAAGAAAAGGGAAAAATGGTGCGATTTTATTTTTAGATTTTTTCAGGGCCTATGATTCTATTGAACATAGTTTTCTTTTCGCTGTTCTTAACAAATTTGGGAGGGAAATTCATTCATTAACTGGATATAAGTAATCTACAAAGACTGTAACAGTGCTATCATTAGTAATGTGTGGATTTCAAGATTATTTAAAATACAAAGAGGGGTACGGCAGGGTTGTCCTTTGTCGGCTTTATTATTCTTATTGGTTGTAGAGATTCTGGCAGAGGTTATAAGAATTGATCCTGAATTTGAGGGGTTTGTTATAAAGAATGGGAATAGTTCAAAAGCAGTGAAAATCACGCAAATGGCCGATGACACGCAAATCTATGTTAGTAAAGCAAGGTGTCTGTGCAGAGTACTTAACCTTATTGATGAATATGGGAAGTATGCTGGGTTAAGATTGAATAGAAATAAGACAGAAGGGCTAAAACTTGAAACTTGGAGAAATAAGGCTGATCTTGGGTATATTTCATGGCCTAACACCCCAATAGAAGCTTTAGGTGTTTTCTTTGGTCACAATAAAGGAGACTTGAAAAAATTAAACTTGGATGATAAGATAGAGAAGATTCAGACATTGTTAAAAATATGGCAAAGAAGACACCTTTCACTTTTTGGAAAGATCACAATACTGAAATGCTTAGCTTTTTCCAAGGTGGCATACATAGCAGCAATTATGGAAACTCCTGCAGATTTCTCGCCACGTTTGACAAATATTTTTCATGATTTCCTGTGGGGTTATAAACGGGGAAAAATTAAGCGTTCAATTATCAGCAACAAATTTGAGAATGGGGGTCTAGAAATGATAGATGTTGATGCTATGATAAAAGCCCTGAAATGCAAGTGGGTTTCACGTTTTATCAAAGGTGGAGAAAATACTTGGATGATAATACCACAGTTTCATTTCAGTACGTATGGAGGGAGCGAATTGATACCGTTTCTGAATTTAGACAAAAAGGGGGTTAAATTTGTAACAAGACACCTCCCAGCTTTCTATAAGGAGGTCTTTCTTTCATGGTATGAAGTCAAGGGTTTTGAAGTACGACAAGCTGTTACAGCGAATGACGTTGCAGAACAAATAATTTGGGGCAACCAATTAATCCAATGTAAAAACAAGCCTCTATTTTTTAAAGAATGGATCGACAGTGGTATAGTTTATCTTACAGATGTATTTTTTAATGGTCAATATCTATCTTCAATACTTTTGAAAGATATCCTAAAAACCAGCAGGAATTGGATTGTGCAATTGTTAATACTTAAAAAGGCAATTCCTAGAGAATGGATGACTCTCATGAAGGATGTTCATGGAAGAATAATTGTTCAGAGAAAAAGAAAAATTTTCAGATACGGTTATGACGGTAAAACAAAAGATATATCTTTATTTTCATGTAAGGATTTCTATCGGGCCATTGTAAGCAGAAAAACCGACATATCATATGCACCTTTAATTTGGAGGGATTTAAATATAAACAATACAAGCTGGAGCAAGACCTGGGCTTTTAAAGTAAAATATCTTTATATCAAGAAGGTGGCACAGTTTAATTATCTCCTCTTACATAACAAAATACCTCATAATTACAACCTTTGTAAATGGAGATTAATAGATACTGCTAATTGTAATTTTTGCGGTCAAGTCGATTCCTGCGAGCATTTTATATTCACATGCAATTTTGTAAGACATTTCTGGGAATTTATAAATAATTCCATAAACAGAAGTATGAAAACTAATATACAGCTACATTGGAAACATATCATACACGGATACTGTATATATTATCACAAGTTTGATGGTGTAAACTTGCTACTTTCTATTGCTGCTTTTACAATGTATAAAACAAAAATAATTGGTGTAAATCATATGTATCGGCTTTTTAAAGAGGAGCTAATAATTTCTCAGATGAAGAAAAAATATTCAGTTGTAGGGGATTTAATTACATCTTTGTGATTTTTCTTTTCCAAGCATAGAATATGAGATGTGTCTTGAATTTATCAGTATTGTTTAACTTATTTATTATCATAGTTCTAATAAAGAGACACATTTTGGAAAAAAAAATCATTGTAATATTGTCTAAAGATTCGCGAAACCATTTTGAAAACACCTGTGTTGAAACACTCTGTAACTGGCAATGTTTCAAGGTAAAATGACAAAGTTATTCTTTGTAAAAGATCGTGCAAAAAAAAATGCTAATACTTACGTGGTATTGGAAAGCGATATAGGCTATGTATCTCCTTGCGATAGTATCCTAACATAAAACGGGAGGGCAACATTACATTTTATCATCACACGCTTTTGTCCATGCACTGTTTCCTAGATGCTATGCAATCACTAGAGGAGACGACAGCATTATTGCCACAGTCTTAAACCTTAATCGAATCTGATTTAGTGGCCCTTCACCTGCCACTGTTATACAGAGATGCCCCTTCTTGCTAGCCAGAAATCAAAATGCTGACTCATGTCAGAATCCTTTATTAAGTTAGGATGTTCCTCGAAAATAGATATTTGGACTCTCAAACTTTTTTTGGTGTTTCCTCAACTTTATGGGCTCATTTTGAAGCTCTTGAAGTAAGCAGAATTTCCGCTCGCTTATTTTTTGTGTAAATCGACATTTTTACACAGGGATGGTGCCCATTTTCGAATTACAAGTATCTAACACCTTTGGAACTAATTTGGGATAATTGGATTTTTATATTTTGCAAAGTTCTCAAAAGTGTTAGGTGCCATGTAGCTCAATGTTGCGATGTTGCAAATTATTAACAAAAACAAGTGTGTACTATGAAAAAAAAGCAAATGAGATAACATTTGTAGATTAAATCGATATTACATCACCATCCAACTATCCCAAATTAGTTCCAATCGTGTTATCGGTAAATATTTGAATTTTTCTTTATGCGGTACTAAAGTTGCATTCAGACACCTTCATTTTTATTCTTGTTTTAGAAAGGGGATGATTTAAAGTTTCCTCACGAAAAGTGTAACCAAAGTTTGAAATCTTTCAAGTTCAGGGCACGCCCTCCTCTAACTGAATCCTATATTGTATTTACAGAATAATGTCAACGCAAGTTCCCAGATGCACAAAACAGAAGAGAAAGAATCGGACACTAAAGAAAGCAAAGAAGTACCCGACGAAAAGGATGCACAGGACGAGAACCCCGTGCGAGGCAATTGGTCTAATAAGACTGAGTTAATTTTGGCTCATGTTGGGTACGTCATCAGCACGGAAAATCTATTGAGGTTTCCTTATCTTTGCTCTAAGAACGGCGGAGGTAAGTGTACCGGGCGTAAAATTAAATTGAAAAATAGTGTCCTTTTAAATGTCATAAGAAGAACATAGATAACTTTAGAAAATCCAATGAGTAAAGATAAAACAAGCTGCATTGGCAACTTGTTTCTAAGTTTTAACCAATATCCCTCTCAGGATTTCGCAAATTTTAAAAAGAAGCCCGGACGTGATTTGGATTCCTTATCCAATGAGGGCGTTTTCCAGTGATCGTGTGTCAATCAAATTGTCAGTAACTGCAGTCAAGTGTCGAGCAAAACTTTTCGACCAGATTTGTGAAATCTCCCAGGCTGTGTTTTTTTTTACACATTTTAAATCGGTCTTTCCAAGACAAACTCGTCTGAGAGAAGAAGTTGTCATGAATAACTGTTACTCCATCGTTACCGAGCCTGATAGGGAGTTATTTAGTTGGTACATGTTTCCTCAACAGAGATAGAGAGACAGCCATGGGGAAGGCACAAGTAAACATTCTGCCTGAGCGCACCTTTGTGCCATTATATATGAATAATAATGAGAATTACACGTCGTGGCAGCAAAAAAAATCGACAGGAATTCAGTGTATGTGTGTTCAGTGTAAATGACCTTAACATGACGCGCTCTCACAACATTGTTCTCGTCCCTTGTTGTTACAGTTGCATTCCTAGTCCCGTACCTGATAGCGTTGTTTTTAGTCGGTTTACCGATTGTTTTCATGGAAATCGCCATGGGTCAGTTCGCCAGTCGCGGATGCATCGGTGTCTGGGAATGTGTTCCTTTGTTCAAAGGTAGGACCATACATTTCTATAATCACAACAATGGAAATTATCTTTGTATAACAATACATTTGCCTGTCCGCCTGTTTGTTTTATCTGAATGTCTTTGTGTCAATTAGCCTGATCTCTTCTTAAATCACATTACAGAGTGTCTACCACTGCACAGTACCCTAATTTCATTCTTTTAGTGCGCTACACGCCTCGCAACAAAAGTTGTATAATATTGTTGTTCAAATCTCCCCACAAAACACTTTTCTCTCGTAATAAAGAAGGTAAAGCAAGAGCTACTACGCAAATCTTGGTGCTAGAAAAACAAAGTACCAAAAATTTACCAACATATTTGAAACTCAGAATAGCCGCTATCCCGATGTAAATCACTCCATACAAATCCTGCACAACAGACCAGTAAGGTATTGTAAACATTTGAAAGTCCGAATATACTAGCAATAACTATCTTTCCTCGATTCAGACGTGTTTGCCGCAATCTGCTTGCTTGGTTTATCATTGCTTATCATTCCTTGTGTTACTGTCTCTTTTCACATGATAATATCGCCAACCGACTAGTTCAGTCTTCCTGCTATCTGTTAGACCAACCTTATAAAATATTTCAAAGGAAAGTTTCCTTTGAAATATTTTATAACGTCAAGCAAATGACAAAGCACGTACGCGTTAAAGAAACGCTGACCGTGTATTACGTCAGTATTAGATGACAGACAGAATGATCACTCCACCATCAACGCCTTGTTAACACGAGACTTACTTTGTTCCACGGTTTCCATCCATCACTCTTCATACATGGCTTTAAATGGGTCATAAAGGGGTTATTTCAATACAGTGGTTGGGTATAGGTCAGGATGTAAGGTATGCCACCGCAGAAAGATCCAAACAGTTTGAAACCAGCATTGGGTAGCCAAGGACAATTATTTATGGACAAGTATTTGTCAATGATGACGTCTCGTGAACCCTTGTGGTGACACACAAAGAAGACGCTCGCTGCAGCAGCTGCTGCAAGAAACGCCATCGGATGGTTACAGTTAAGATAGAGTGCGTCACGGCAACGTTAAGCTTATTCGGACTTTCAAAGTATCTCAATACTTTTCTGGTCGACTACTTGTTGGGGCTTACTTTAGATCTCTTGGAGTGGGGAAAAAATTCACTGTCTCAGTTTTTCGGAAATCGAAGTTCTTATTTTCCTCCAAAAAGTCAACACAGGGACACGGTGGAGGCAGTCATGAATTTCAAATGTCGGCAAAGATAACTTCAAGTAATTTTTTCTATGGTACCAACTTTTATTCTTGATTTGGTATGAGAATGGTCGAAAGTTTCGATGAGGAAAGTTTGAGCAAAAGTTTAAGTCTCTCACTTTTTAAGCACGCACTACCTGAACTACAAAATTAACTCCCCACTTAGATGCAGATTTCGAATAGTTCTTATCATCCGGGCTTTTTGTCATTTTGCAGGCTTAGGAATTGGAATGCTCATAACAACTGCCATCATGACGATCTACCAAGGTCTGTATCTGTCTTACTCTTTGTTCTACCTCGTCGCATCTTTCACGGATTTGCCCGGCTTGCCCTGGGTCGGCTGTGGACACGATTGGAACACAGGCTTATGCTTCGACGAGAGAGATCTCAACTTTCCAGCAGCCCAGCTTTCGAATGAGACAACCAGTGCAAGTGGAGAGTATTTCGAGTAATTCATGATTCATTTCTTTTAAATTTTACATGAAGGAAGTGCCTTTACTTGCGTATTCCACGCATAGCCTATCAAAGCTCGCTACTCAATGCACCCATGAACACGATTTTGTTAGTAACGCAATGGATAGCTCTCATTCTCCACACGGAATTTCTTTTCACCATTTCTGTAAATAGTCAAAGTAGACCACATGCAAAAACATTTAGATCAATAAACAACTGTTGTGTATAACATTTCTGAATAAGCTTTTCCAAAGGAAAAACTTTGTGGAAATACTTAATATGACTCCACTTAGCTCCATCATTTCCAAGTTTTCCCTTCAGAAAAGAACCTCTTAAACCTTGCGTATCCAAATACACCTCGGATAAATTGGAAAATGAAATCTTAATGGAAACTTTTTAAAGCAACACACGCTGGGCAAAAACTGTTGACTATCATACTCAGTGGTTGTAATACTTTATTCACATGCAGAAATGATCTCTTTAACATAGCCATTTTGTACTGGCAATATCACCGGGCATCGAAACTTCTGGAGACCGTCGATGGCGGTTGGCTGCCTGCTTGCTAACAGGATGGATAATTGTCTATTTGTGCGTAATACGGGGTGTAAAGTCAATCGGAAAGGTGTGTAATACATGTCATCTCATTCAATTTTGATCGTTAACGTTGAAGGCAGTCGTGGACTTTTAAGCATAGATAGTTCACAGGTAACACGAGCAACGTTAAAGGTCGATGATTGCAGTTCAAAACCGCGTCTAAATTTATCTCGGTGTGGCGAGAATAGATGTGAGCAAGCAGAAGAGGAGTCAATTAATTGTTGTTTTGGTATCTCTGTATCTTATAAAATCATAACGTGGTAATAAAAAGTGTATACAGTGATTTTAAGATGAAAGATTAGATATCTTTTTAAAAAGTGTTATGCATACATGAGTAAAAGTAACACCAGTGCATCCATTGACCTAAAGCTGAAGATTTACCTTCTCTTTCTTCAACCTCCAGGTGGCGTACATTACTACAACTCTTCCGTATCTACTTCTCGTAATTCTTCTTATACGCGGTTGTATACTTGATGGAGCCAGGAGTGGGCTCGAGTATTATTTAGGCAAAGCTGATTTCAACACGCTGAGAGACTTGAGGGTAAGTATAGTGATAGATCGCAAACTAGATGAATTTTGCTTCGATGTTGAAAAATGCATAGACCACACTCCATGGAATAGACAGATTCCTATAGACAGTAATGGATTAAAAGTCGCCTTATCGCATCCTTCAGATGTGCTACGTTTCTGCCAGGGTACATAAATTACCTACAATGGACTCAGTCATGCCAAGCGCTGTAATGATAATGATTTATCATACCTTTTCACCTTCTTTATATACCAGTACCTTCAACATTTACAACACCTAAGGGGTCAAACTAAAGTCAATTAGTATTTGTGCTGAGCGAATGTCTTGTAAAACTTCAACGGAAATATTTGATATTGCTGTTTGGATCAGTGCTCTCAAGCTATTTGAATGAAAAGGGATGTAGTTGTATTTCTTTTGGAAAGGATTATAATTGCTTTCCATCTTTTCCTATTTTAGGTATGGAAGGATGCCACTCGCCACATTATCTACTCCCTGAATTTGGCAACTGGAGGTCTGTTTACCCTGGCCAGTTTCAATAAATTCCACAACAATGCTTTCCAGTAAGCCATTTTAATTCATAGTGCACGTACGTCAACGCCAACACTATGCAACTATCTTTGCGGTGTCGTTTATAATTATGTCCTCTACGATGATTCGTCACAAATAACTGTAAACCTTTGGCGGTAAAATAGTGTCACAACAGAGTGTACTTCAGTTAGGTTTCGCTAACACACAGCAGCAGATATCATGGCTTAGAGACTTGGTTGTCTGTGATTTGTCAACTCGTGAGTGGGTAGAATGCATCGATTTGTGTTCTGTTTTCAAATGAAACGTATGATTGGGTTGAACACGATGAGTGGGTTGAACGCTACACATGGGAGTTTCACCCGGACTCACTACTGAGCAGACTCAAAGGTAACGCGTTCGATCGCTTGAGGAAAACCTTGCCTGTGCTGCCAAATTTCAAACAGGTTTGTATACAATAGAAGAGACACAAGAGAAACAGTTCCAAATTATTTAATATTTTGAAAATTCGCCGACTTAAACCAAGTCTACATTGTTTGCTGAGGGTTCCTATAATAATTATAAAAATACAAATATACCCCCTAAGATAATGATAATTGTACTATGGCTGAGCATCATCTGAGTCGTTCTACAAGCTTTCATTTGAACACTGACGACAAAGGAAAACGATTCAAATTGCAGTTTGACATTACTGAAGTTGTGTAGTTGGGACAGTAATCTAGGCATAACGTCTTTCTTCACCATAGGGGCAGTATGTAACTTTGATTTCTCACAAATATTGCCCTGAATATACTTTGACATAAATTGACCAGTACGAATAACTCCGCTGAAGTTTGATCAAAAAAGTGGTACAATTCTTACAGATTTTGTAATTTTGTTTCCGAAGTTGATTCAATACTGAGAGGATTATTATTCAACGTTTTTTACTCATCATGCCATTGCTATGCTTTTCATTTCAGCGTGTCTTTAATCATTACCCTGTCACACGCCCTGACGAGCGTAATATGCGGCTGTGTTATATTTTCCCTGGTCGGTAACTTGGCCTACGAACTGGACGTAAGGGTAGAAGACATAGTAGCCGATTGGCAGAAACTTGCATTCGTTGTCATCCCTGACGCCCTCTCACGACTGCCGAAATCGCCATTTTGGGCAATCCTCTTCTTCTTGACGATTGTAACGATGAATGTTGACACTCTGGTAAGGACCTCATAGAGGGCGTACTGTCAAATCAGCATTGGTAATACTTGCTAGCCTTCATCCTCAACAATAAGGATTTTGCCCAACCAAGGGCGCCCATTCTTTCAGCTTTGCCAGCGTATTATACTTAATTGTACAAAATGCATTGTTTCAATCTTACAAACAAGCTCGTATTTATGCGATTAACAACTACAATTCTTTTCGTACATGAAACAATAAAATATAAAACGGTGAATATCCATAAAAGTGACTCTTCGTAACGAATGAACAATATTTTATTTTTTTCCAGTTCGTCAATGTTGAAACGATAATCACGAGTGGGCTGGACGAATTGCGGTGGATCAAAATCAAACGATGCGTCTTGAAATGGACATTACCTTTGATATTCTGTTGCATAGCTCTACTGATGGGAATACCTCACCTCTCCCCGGTAGGTTGGACACTTTCAAGTCTATAAACATCTTTTAACCTTCATTTATACCGCTTTTCCTCCAAATTGTTGATTGTGTGATTGTCAACTAAAAATTCGGCGAACCTTGTAAACTTGATTTCAGCCCTGAAATATTATGAGGCAGGGTTTGAAACATGCGTAGTTACAGTAAGGTAGAATGTGACTCGCGGGGACAGATATTCGAACTCTAAGGGTTTTACAATTCGTTTCTGACCTTCGACTTGTGGGGGCTCCTTTTGAAGCTCTTGGCTCAATAAATATTGTCATCATCTTAGTTTTCGAAAATCGGAAATTGTATATTTTTCCTTAAATGTTAACACAGGGATGGCGGCCATTTTGAATTTTAAAATATCGGTAAATCTATGGAAATTTGTTTCGCTAGAAGCAAGATTTGCACGCTGAACATCGATTTTAATTTCTTGATTTTGAAAGAGAATGGCTGAAAGATTGCTCAACGAAAGTTTGGCCAAAATTTCAAGTCTTTCATTATCGAGGCGCATGCTACCTTAAACGAGTGAATTGCACACGCCGACAAATTTCACTCGACTTGGCATTATCGATTGGAGTTCTTCTCGTTGGACATGTCCCCTGGACTTACTTTTCTTAATACAGAGAGATTTGTGGGAATTGCCGTTTAAGTTCAATAGCGGTAACACCCGTGTTCATTTCTTCGTATGTTTCAAGGCTGGGTACTACTGGGTGATATTAATGGAGAGTTCTTCTGTTGCACTGATCGGATGGAATGTGCTCATAGGTTGCATTGTCATCTTGTACATCTACGGTAAGCCTGACAGTATCAGAAGATGCCGAGTAACAATTGTCTCACCTCTGAAAGTGTACGATAAATTGATTTGTATTTGTTTTCATCACACAGATTGTTCATTGCTTGTTTCCATATGTTATTGTGCTCGACAAGAACATTTCATACATAAGTATTTTTTTTTCGAAAGGCAAAGAACTTTTCCTCAAGCCTTTCAGTCATCTAAATGAAATGCAGGTAATTTTAAAGCACATCGTACGATAGATCCGATTTTTTGAGGCTTTCATTGTCATTTCTGAAATGGGCCAATGAAGGAAATGTACAATACCCTGCTTAAGTCATGATCAAATTGACCAATCTAATCAATTAAGGTTCATCCTAGAGGAGTTTTAAAACCTAATACAATGACATGGAAATCTATACCTATAGGTATTTGTGAGTCAAATTTGTCAGCAAAGAAAGTGTACGGTTTATGCATGCGCAGTGTATGACGAATATTCGAAGCGATACAAACTTCTCTTTATCGCTAACTATGTGTCCATGATTACTGCAGCGATTGCATGTCTGTCAGACTAAAGATGATCTCAGGTTTCATCAATGAAAATGTATATAAAGTGTGATCATTTGTCTTGATGACTTCAAATCAATACAGGGGTATTAAGTTTTGGAAAAAAATGTACTCATTATTTTGCTCTAGACACTTACGTCACTTCTCGATATGAGAAGTCCGCATATCTTCCCTTTATGGATTTGACTACAACGTTAGTTTTTGTGTATGTTTGCTCTGCTTGAAAAATTGTCTGTATTTAGTCATGAAGCTTGATCGATTCTTGTAAACTTTCTAGCAATGAGGGCATGGTTGAGGATTTTGTTCGAAGTAATTATAGTAAGGTTACCTCTATGTAATCCTTGTTGGTAAACGCTTTAAACAGTTTACCTGAAGTCTATCAAACTTTGCCATCATGTTTTTATCGTTCCTCGAATTTTTTATCTTACTTGTCCTGATGGTTGCTTTGGTTTCATCATTATTCGTCCGTATTTTTGGTAAGAGCTTTGCTTTGCAATTGCTTTGTTATGAAAAGCCTCATTCAAAAACATAGTTTTTAAGTTATCACGGCTGTCATTGTCGTTCAGGTATTTGACGTACCTACCCTCTCACTAGTTTGTTTATACCATATATAGCTAGGGTCAAAGTTGAATGTTTCACTCATATCTGCATCAAGGTGTGCTTGTATCGCAAGATCGACTGGCAACAATGCCAAAAAATGACTGAAGACTTTGCCTATATCTAGTTCATGATATTTAAATGAAAAGTCGATCGTCCTGATAGCAAAATCCAAGAAACACTACATTTAAGTCATGGAATGTGTGAATGAAGCTCGTCATCACGACACGTCTTCCTCAGGCGGTCACTGTTTACTCAGGACACCTTTCAAATAGTACGATGTCCAAGTTGAAATAAGTTGTTACACCAAACATTAGACCCTAGTTTTCTCAATAAGGCCTGTGAACGAACCTGCAAAACATAAACGCCTAATTGCCGTTCTTTTGACTTATCCCTCCGTTCATTTTCAGGAGTTCGTTGGTTCGTCTCCGATGTGAAACATATGATCGGATACGATGACTCCAACCGCGCCGCCTGTTACTGGATGGCAGTGTATGCTTTCGGATTTATCCCGTTGCTATTTGCTCCCATAATAATCACGGTAAGGGTGTGTCCTTAGCCATGTCTACACTATGCACACGTAAAATATCATATTCCTCCTCCGATATCTGCACACTGTGTCGATAACACACTGAAACGGTCGGGATATTGAACGGGCGACTCTCTCTTGCGTTATATTTGCTACCGTAGTAATCACGGTATTAAAAGGTGCGTTCGTCAGCACTGCTCCACAAAAGCAGTTCACCGTCAATGTGTCAATAACGCAATTAAACGGCTGGAATATTAAACAAGCGACTCTTGAATGTGTTCATACATGCCGCTTATAATATCAATTGTCCGTGCATGTCAAAAGGAATGCAACATTCAGAATTTCATGTGTTGCGATTTTATGTGTCGCATGACAGTATATGTGAGCAGATATTGTATACAGACGAGCTATCATTTGCATGACAAGTGATGTGCAAAAATCTGTCGGCATTGGAGTTATATGATTAATATGCGTGTGTGACTTTACACTTTTTGACTCGTAGAGTTGACTCGTAGAGTGCGCGTTGTACACAGTGTCGACATCTGAAACACGCTAGGGCACGTCGTGGACTCCCACAGAGTTGACCAAACCTGAAAGTTGGCATTAGCGATGACTCCTAATTACGTCACAGTTCTATCATCAATACACAGAAACAAAAATGTGCCGGAACATTTTACAAGGCTTGTGAGCTCACGGAGGAGGGGTCAACGATTGTTTAATGACAATCTAAGGAATATTCCTTGGGAAAACGATCATCAGCTGCAGCAACGGAAACTTACACTGATGTCAAACCCCAAATAAATACATAAGCGACCCAAATTAGATTGCGATACTAAATTCGATTTCCGAGTTGCCACCGGCAACGGCCAATCTCGCGTTACGTTCAGGTAGTGTGCGCCTAAAAAGTGAAAGACCCAAACATTTGCTCAAACTTTCCTCAATGAAATTTCCAACTTATTCTCGCACCAAACCAAAAGTAAAAATCTGGGGTGACCGTGCTAAATTTGGTATGAGATACTGGGACAAATTATCATCATTTCCCAATATTTAAACTATCAATGTAGCTGTGGTAACTCTATGGGGAAAATAAAACAATTCAGAAGACCAAGACGGTGGGAATTTGGTTTTACCCTAGGAGTTTCAAAACTAGCCAACACAAGCGGTAGACTAGATCAACCGTATTGCAACAGTTTGAGAGTCCGGAAATCTGTCCCCTAGGCGCATTTACCTAGCGTTGTAAAAGTCAGTCTTTCAATACTGTAGCAAAGTCACCAGATGTAAATTTTGATTATTATCCACCTTTACCCTTATTCCGTTTGCAAATTTATGTATTATTATATATTATTATGAAATTTATGTATCATTTCCCGATATTTGAAATTCAGAATTCTTGTTGCACTTTCAAAATGGTGTCTATGGGCCCCGTGTTCAACTTATCAACACACATGTTTGTACATGTATAAATGTAATGTATAATGTTCTTGTTCACTATTGAATTCTAGTCTGGACAAAGACCAGATTTTTTGTGTGTATAAAACGACATTTGTGCACATTTTCGCCTTTGCAGGGCTAATATTTTGTATTTATCATATTTTGGGGAGAAGAGGAAGAAAATGAATGTGCTTTTTGACCAAGAGTAATGAAAATATCACCATCCGAGGTAACACAGATCAGACTGCCCAGCGAAGCTGGCCAATGACAACCTTTGGTGCAAATGTAGGTTGGGGGATATCAAATCTTTCCACGAATATGGCAAACACTTACGATAGAGCTGTGCCCGGAGAGATTATACTACTTGGACATACGATGTACAATGTAAACACCAAACCTTGGTCAGTTTCGTTCTTCATTCACGACATGCTCCTCCGTACATTAAAGATCGACGCCACGTACCCTATACATTAAAATGCAAGTAGATCGCATTGAAGGTACCCATGCAATATGACCGTGCTGTATTATTGTCAAATTTTTACGGCTAATCACCACTACATTCCTTTCGATTGTATGCCCGGTTATGTCGATAAAGGTAAGGCTTTTATTAGTCCCAAAGTGCAGTCTTTGAGGAAACATGGGGTAAACTCGGGAGTGATGTATATGTCGTCAAAATTCTTGTAAGTATGCACAACAAAGGAGGATGGATATTTTCTCCTCATTTCACAATGGGATACTTTCATGTGACAAAGCTTGGGTACCAAATAGTGACACATAATAGCTACAGCGCATTCGTTTTCATTGTCCTTTGATTTAAGCACATGCAGTTATCCTGTACGTTGCATTTTCCTACATGTACCTATTTAGATTTTAAGTGAAAAGTTGAGGATGTATAGCGCCACCACTGGTGGGATGTGACAGGATGCTCTTCTGGAGAATGGCTGATCCGGCGGCAGAATTGTGATTGATATGAGGACAAGAGTAAAATAAAGCCAAGTCACAGTTTGTGCCCGAAATATGGCAAGAGTATAAAATAGTCAACGAAAACGAATTCCTTTTACGTCACATTTTTTTCCAGGTGGCGGTAATTCTTTGCTGCGCATACTACAACGAACCGACTGTAGGAATCTACAAATATCCCGATTGGGCTCTTTCCATAGGATGGCTGATTACACTAGCCCCCCTTGCCGCCTTATTGGTTTATGCCATCTATCATTTGGGCATCCGTCAACGCGGACGATTGGTCCAGGTTTGTTCAATCATTTTGATATGTTAGCGTCCAACAAAATTAGGAAGCGGAAATTTTCAATAGTTAATATCCTGAAAACAAACTGAGCTTGCTATTATGTTTTCATATTTTTTCTGCGAACATGTTGATTTCATGACAAGTGTTGCCCTTGGATTTTGTCCGGCCTGATACAAAAAAATAAAAGAATTGAAGTTCAAGTTTCAGTGGAACTTTCAACCATTATTTTCCCCAATCAAGGATAAAACTCAGAGGTCACAGTTCACAATTTGGCAGTAGAGAAACAAGTAACCCAACATTTACCGATAGTTCAAATTCAAAATGGCCGCCATCACTGTTGTAACTCTTCGGGAGAAAATAACATTTTTGATTTCCAAAATACTAAGATGGGGAGAATTGCTCTTACTCCAAGAGTTTTAAAATCGCCCCCACATCATAGATCAGAAAATAATTGTAAAAGTTTGACAGTACGATTTTCAGTCCCCATGCAGGCGAGTTGTACCTCAAAGTACGGCGTCAATGGAGCATATTCTGTTTATAATTATGGACATACCTCCCCAACTCGTACGACTCATTTCAGTTGTTCTGAACGTCAGAGCCTGATAGTGACATGGAAGTGACATAATCTTTGAAATGTTAAGGAAGATAGGAAAACACATATTCTTCTTGTTTTCCATAACTTACGATAGAAAGGCAAATAAAGGTATCTTTCGGTAATGAAAAGCAACAGTCCTGACATCGCTCGAGTATGAATTTATTAGAAGTGCACAAGTTGCGTGAAAATTACAAAAAAAACTCCTAAAGCCGCACGCTTTAATGATGCCAAATATATAAATGAGCTATGCTGATAAGCAAATATATTGTCACTACTGCGTAAAGAAAGTACAATCAACAGTTCAAAAATGTCAGTAAGTGAGAACAACAAACAAGAGACACGAAACTTGGAATGTGTATTAAAACGAACAAATTAAAGACAAATTAAAGACAAAATCTTCATGTATGAATACATTGTACCATCAGGAATACTTTTTTTGAACTTCCGATGTGAATCGAATGTCAATTTTAAAGCCGTATTTTTTCCTTATTTTCTCGAACCATGTTAGAGGTACATTCGCTCTCTTCAACCATCACCAGAGTGGGGCCCAGCTCTTGCCGAATTGCGCTACGAGTCTGGATACCGGCCGAAGCCGCCGGACCAAGAGGAAGTCCTAGACGAAGGGAGACCAGGTGAATCTTACCTTTACCCCGAGATGTTCGACCAAGAAACTCAGTGTGACTTCTAGGAATTGTAAACGCATGTTACATGTGACGATTTTGTGTAAATATGTTGACTACAGCCAGACAAGAGTAAGGGAGAGTGCCCGATCATGAATTCGGCAGTTTGAATTGAACGATGGCTTTAATTGAAAACTCGCCCGACACATTACTAAAACACGAGCTTTTAAGGTAGAACCACAGAGGAACATAGACCGAGTCGCAACGGGTATTGTTTAAGGCGTGAAGCGGCTACGTAACCAATCCATGTTCGCCTCGCCTCAGGTTGCTCTCGCCTCTCTTTTCCGAAGAGTGTCGACCATGCATCCTTCGGTAATTTTCGGATTTTCGCCAATTGTTAAGCGAAAGTATGTTCGGCAAAGTGTTGTTGTTGTCGTGTGGTGCTGAGCGGAATTGACGTGCTGGCGAGAAGGGGAGTGTTTTGAGCTTCAGGAAAGTGAGTTTTACCGTTTTAAAAATTCCTCTCATATTTTTATGAATATATAATGAGTGTGTTTGAACCAAATTTGAAAGTCT